>JARFXV010000590.1:0-600000 GCA_031761425.1 Cosmopolites sordidus
TAAGCAATCGATGCCCCTCAGCTGTAGATTTCTTCAAATTAAAGAATTGTTAAAGAGGTTTAAGTTAAGTTAAAGAAGGTTGTTTCGCTAAAGAAAACACGTTATTTACAATGGATAGTAAAAATGTATTTATTCAAAGTATTGGCCATTTTTTAACTTCTTCGAAATCGGCGAAGTGCTGGTCTGCAAGCGCATGCCCCATTATGCGAAAAGATGGTAGTCGGATGGAGCCAGGTCTGGAGAGTACGGCGGGTGGATAAAACTTCCCATCCAAGTGATTTCAACGCTTCTTTGACTGGTTTTGCTGTATGAGACATGTATGGTTTTGCTGTATGAGATGTATGTTGTCATGCTGAAAAATCACCTTATGTCTTTGAGCGTATTGTGGACATTTTTCGATCAATACACAGTTCAAATTGATCATTTGTTGTTGGTAGAGATCAGTATTAACTGTTTCTCCAGGTTTCAACAGTTCATAATATACGACACCAACCTGGTCCCACCAGACCCAGAGCAGTGTCTTGCGACCAAAGCGATTTGGCCTTGCAGTCGATGGGCCGGTTTCTCCAGGTGACAACCATGATTTTTTTCGCTTGGGATTTTCGAAATAAATCCATTTTTCATCACCCGTTACTATGCGATGCAAAAATGACATCCTTTCATACTTTTGAAGCAGCATTTCATTGACGATTTTTCGATTTTCTAATTGCCTGTCATTCAATTCATGTGGCACCCATCATTTAGATCTTTCCTATCGCTTGTAATCGTTCACAAATTGCGACTCGGCTCACATTCAACTTTTCAGCCAATTGTTTTTGAGTTTGTGTTGGATCTTCATCCAATAACTCCTGCAATTCCACATCTTCAATTGTCGAAATCACGTTGCACATGTTCTTATGGTTGGAGCATGCTCACCGTAAGTCTACCAGCAAACGATGACTTTCAGCGGCTTTTTTCTTTTGATGAAACAAGAAAAGTAATGCGTATCGCAAATGCACGTTTTCAGGAATAAAACTCGACATTTTCAAAAAATTATAAATCTATAACGCTGTTATTTTCGCGGAACGTAACTTAGGTAGTTTTGAAGTTAATGTCAGTAAAATAAAATGACATATGTATCAAATTATGGCTAGTTAAATCTGTTACAAAAACCGGAAAGTAATTACCGACACACCTGGTAACCTTTTGGTGGGGACATCTTTTGTCAAACGACGGAAACTTATTTGTACTCCTTACTTAAATATCGATCGGTTCTTCTACTTGTACGCCGTTTTCTTCCCGCTTTCGTTTTATTTTCGTAGTACCCCCATCTCCTTATACCCCTTTAAGATGGTTTGCACCGCACATCTCGAACATTTCATTTTTTCGCAATTACCACTTGCGAAAATTCTTGTTGGCGTAACAGTACGATCTGGCTACGTTCCAACATAGCCAATTCACGTGTTTTAGGCATTCTTGCATCATCAAACAAAAATATGTATGTATATATATTTATATATATATATATATATATATATATATATATATATATATATATATATATATATATATATATATATATATATATATATATATATATATATGAACATTTTGCTGATTACTTGACTGGGGTCAAGTAATCAGCAAAGTATGTCAAGTATGTCAAAATCAGCAAAGCACGGACATGTGCTCTCTCGTCAAAAGATCCCTCCCGTTGGAGGGCACATGTTTCGTTTCTTGATGTTTAGACTCTTCAGGGCAACGACATGTGCTCTCTCGTCAAGAATAGGAAGATCCAATCCACAGTCAACAACCCATACTTTTCGCCGACTTCCCATTCTATTTCTATTCTCCCGATTTATGGCAAAAGTGGGTGGCGACGATGCTTAGACGCTTAAAAGCGGTTATTAAAGTTCATGATGGATTAATAGAATATAAAATGTATTGTCAATTAAGTAATATACTTATGAAGTTATTCATAATTCAGCCTGGTTACTTTTTTTTTAATTTGGGATGCTCCTAATACATGAGCGCATATATATATATATATATATATATATATATATATATATATATATATATATATATATATATATATATATATATCAGGTTAGTTTTTAACCCAAATGGTTCTCCAGCGGTTTGCAGCTGTTGTATGCGTCTTTGTAGCTGTTGTATGCATCTTTGCACCTCCTCTGGGTCTTGTAAAAAGAAATCGATATCATCTGCAAATCTAAGATTATTTTAGTTTCCGATTCCCAATCCAGATTACGGAATACTTCTTCAAGGCAAGCCGGAAAAAGAATTGGCGATATTATGTCACCCCGCCGTACACCTCGGTCTACATTAATTCCCACTTCAAGATCATCAAGGTGAATTGTCGCTGTAGCTCCATCATATATCGATCCTAATAGGTTTACATATGCTTTGTGCTTACATATGCCTGGCTAAGCAATGCATCCACTATAGCCTGCTTTTAGATGAAGTCAAATGCTTTTTCGTAGTCGATAAATACCAAGCACAGTGACATGGTGTATTCGTTATGCCTTTCTATGGCCTGCTGTTCAACCTGGATGTGATCCATTGAGCTGAATCCACTTCGGAATCCTACTTGTTCACTCGGTTGTGGGTCATTCAGTTTTCTTCATATTCTTTTAAATCTTCAAAAATGCACACGTATTATAATGGAAACAAGAACAAAATAATAGAAAATTTATTTTTTAAAACTCAAACCCTAAAAATACACACAAAAAACTAGTTTGTAAAAAAGTCTGTAATTTGAGTTTGCTTTTTGCGATTTATAAGAATATTTTGTTGTAAATACATTTCTATTTCAATCGCTGCGCTCAAAATGCCATCTTCTGTAGTTTTTTTATTTTCTAAAAATCGTTTGACGTTTTTTATCCCTGTTATGGCATCATGAAATGTTGGAAGCATTTCTTCTAACGGTAATTCTTCATTTTTTCATCACTCTCAAGCTGTTCAGCTCCACCAATCTGCTCCGTAATCTCCTAGTTGATAGGCATACTTGTTGTCGCAAGGTCGTTATCCACATCAACGAAAGCATCTATTATAGTGGAATTTAATTTTTTCAAGTAAAATAAGTAGTAAAATTATTAGTAAGCTAGACACTTAAAGGTTGTCCTCACCCTCATCAGTTTGTTTAATAATTAATTTTTATTAATTAATGTTTGTTAATTAATTCTTAATTGTTTTTTTGGAAAACCTCCTTCCAAGTTTTAGAAACCATTTTAAAAGCATCGAGCATATTTATTGCTATTGGTGTGCTATTCATCTGTCATCGATAATAAACTTTCAAACTGAATAATACCTTGATCCATTGGTTGCAAAACGGACGTAAAATTTGGTGGGAAAAAATCTAGTTTAATATTTTTTAGATTCGTAAGATGCGGATGAGCAGAGTACTGCTATGAGCACCCTATTTTCTTTTATCAGTTGTTTGTTCCATGATCTTAATTCACTTTCAAATTCACACAATTTTTTTCAATTCACACAAATATAAGCGGTAATCCACCCTCGCTTGTTTGCTGTATAATTAATTGGTAATTTTTTTACGTTTTTAAAACACCTGGGTTTGTTAATAACTAAATATTTTGCCAATAACTAAAAATTTTCCATCGATACATTTTTCACCCTTAAAGCTCATTTTACGATCTGGAGCAAGTTTGCAAAAAAGACCAAGTTCATCGGCGTTAAAACATCGCTAGCGTCATAGATTCTAAGATATGGAACTAATCTTGATTTAACCAAATCAATCGCATTTTCCAGGTTTACACTCGCAGCTTCTCCATGAATTTTACTAGAACTTATATTGTACCGCTTTTTAAATCTATGTAACCAACCCCAATCGCAAGAAAATCCAGCAACATTAAACATTTTCGCAAACTCTTCAGTCTTTGCCGGAATAATGGGCCCAGTAATTGTAGTATTCATGCTTCTTTGATGCGTAAACCATTGAAGTAATTCTTCATCGATGTTTTTTTGAACAGGTTTGCGAATTCTTTTACCTTGTTCCGAAACTCTTCGGAATTGCAATATTTTATGTTTGTTTTTCAGTATCGTGGACACTGTTGTCTTTTTCAAAGCCCTGGATTTGCAGATGTCTACTTCTATCTCCTGAATTATTGGAATTTTAAGCCTTCCGAACCATTTTAGTAGAACGGTTCATCCATCCATGCTTAAAACATAATTCGTTTATAAATCCGCTTAGACGTGATCACAAACAGCACAACTTAACATACAACGCCAACAAGAAAACTATATTTGCTAAATAAAATTATCAGTAATAGGTCATTTAATACAAATCTTTTGCTTGGATTTCTTGCCGTTCTACCACAATACATATTACCCAAATAAAAATAAAAAGTACCTTATATTTTAATACGCGGACCAGGAAATTTGGTACTTTCTATCAGAAGTACTTAATAACGGAGTACGTTATAAAAATGAATTATCTATTGATTCATAATAACTGTCGACGGACTTGGTTATTCGGTACGTTATATCCGCAGATACGTTATAAATGTCAGTCATGAAGAAACTTTTAAACTTAGTAAAACATTCACCGAAACTTTTTAATTAATGAAACAAGTGTATGGTAATGATAGTTTATCCCGTGGCAGAGTCCACGAGTGGTTTAAATGATTCAAAGAAGATCGCGAGGACATCAAAAACGACGAATATCCTTGCCCGATAAATTCCGTGGTTACTCAAAGTAACATTGAAATTGTGCGTGAATTTAAAAAAAGTCAGCCAAAATCTTCGTTGCGATGCATGCAAATGGAATTGAACATGTCCAAAGATTCAGTTAATCGTATTTTGACCCTTTGTTCCACACAAATTGACTGACGACCAAAAATTGCTCCGAATCCAACATTGCAAGGACTTAAATAAAGAGTCGAAAAAGGACGAAAACTTCAAGTACAGCATTGTTACTGGTGATGAGACGTGGTGTTCAATATGATCCAGAAACCAAGCCTCAAAATGCCGAATGGAAGCACCCGAGCGAGCCAAATCCAAAGAAAAGCCATTTCGAGAAGTCAAAAATCAAAGCAATATAAATCTGTTTCTATGATTCGGAGGGAATTGTGCATAAGGAGTTCGTTCCACTTGGTCAACCGATCAGTGCTGTGTTTTATCTTGGTGTTATGAAACGTCTGTTATCGCGTATTCGTCGTGTGCGACCACCATACCGCCAACAAGGCAGCTCAAGCTTGATACACGATAATGCGCCGTCCCATCACTCAGCGCTAATCAGTCACATCATTTTTGTACTATACTATTATATACAGTTTTATAATACAAATACAGTACTTTATTAGGTTATAAAACTTGACATAATAATTTTACCATATATCTATATCTAACATAAATAAAAGGCAATGCAGTGATAAAAAGGATTGCAGAATTAATAATCTAAGTGATCTGTAAAAGAACTAACTACATATATCATTTTTTTTTCCATAATTTTGCTGTCCTTGGCCAGGTTAACTGTTTCCTACAATGTTTTGCCTCTTTTTTTAATTGTTTCTGAGATGTGCTTATTCCATGACTTACTCGGCCTTCCCCTTTTGTTCTTTCCTATCGCTCTAGCTTCCCAAACATTCCTGGTTTGTCTGTCTTGACCCATTCTGTTCAGATGACCCAATCATCTCAGTTTTTGCTTTTCTTTTTTTGATATGAGTGCTGGTATTTCCAAGTTGTCCCTGACTATATTATTCCTGACCTTGTCTATTTTTTTTTATTCCCGAACCTTACGAAGATATCTCATTTCGTCCGCTTGAACTCTACTCTTGCCGTTCATTTAAGACCCAATTTTCGCCTCCGTATGTTAGTGTGGCGATATATATCGTTTTATATATTGTTAATTTCGTTTTTTTTTGAATATTTGTTTGTTTAAGAAGCCTCTGCTAGGTGATTTGAGCAATCTCCCTGCTTTCGCCAGTCTGTTCAGTTCGTCGTCCTGGTTTCCCCTATTATTAATAATACTACCTAGGTAGTTATACTTTTCACTGTATTTGATTTCCATGTTGTTTAAGGTTATTGTTCTCTCCTTGAAATGTTCTTGGTTAAATAACCAAAACAAATGTCAATATCATGATCTGTGTCTTATTTACATTAATGTGTAGCCCAAACTTTTCAGCTGCTTCGTTCCATACTCCTATGCTGAATTTTAATTTTTCCTCAGATTCTGCCATGAGAACTATATCGTCAGCAAATATACACATTTCTACATTATCTAGTTTCATCTTTGTCCATCCCACGTAATAGTTCTTAAATTTATTCTTACATATTTTAATTATTTATAATGTGTTTATAAACAGTATCTCAACCTTCCGCCTTGTCTCACTCCTTGCATTGTGGTAAAAGGAGCAGATACTCTATTGTGAGATCTAATTTGGTATATATATTTAGGATGGTCGTTGAAAATTAAATTTTTTCCGCTCCTCTCTATTTTCTTCATAAAATTCATATTTATGGAGATATTCTCGATAATAAATTCATTAACTCCATATAGCGAACATTTTAAGACCTACGAACGTCATTTTTTCTGAAATAAAAAAATTACCTTCTTTTTGTAATTTTAAATAAATAATTGTAAATTCTACTTAAGTTACAAATTTTTTTATATTTCAGAAAAAATTACGTTTGTAGGTCTTAAAATGTCGACTATATGTTGTAGAGAATTTAATTTCCTACAAATTTGCTCATATCTTTTTCTCAAATCTGTATACTTACAAAAAAATACGATTTTATCAAAAAATGAACTTAGATCGCCTTGAGGCACGTGTTATTTTTGTTAAAAAAAATGTCCCTGTATTTTTTCATCAAAGGGAAGGTTTTTTTGGGGCATCGGAAAAAAATACCCTAATATTATATATATATATATATATATATATATATATATATATATATATATATAAATATATATATATATATATATATATATATATATATATATATATATATATATATATATATATATATATATAATATATATATATATATATATATATATATATATATATATATATATATATATATATATATATATGTATATTATATATATATATATATATATATATATATATATATATATATATATATATATATATATATATATATATTGGTACTGTAAAGTTTGGTATATATTTTGGTACTGTAAAGTATGTGTGTAGCGTTATAAAAACATTTGAATTAACGCAAAGGATCATTTCATTTTTAATTATAACAAACGGTATTTATAATTTAACTGATTTAACTAAATATCAATAGTATTTACATAAAAATATATTATTATTTCCAATTACTATGTACTAAACATTATCTTTGTAATAGAGTACTGTTTTATCCTAAAATTAATATTATTTGTGGTATTCCTTAATAATGGGTTGTTTACTTTTTTACCAACTTCCAAACAATACTAAAATCGATAAGAAATTTATCTATTTTAATTTCATGGTACAATATACTAAATAAACATTTTAATGTCTGACATTTTATTATTAGTTTTACATTTTACTTTCGTTCTAGATGATGCCATGAGCACATTAGCAAATTTACAAGAACAAGCTCGGACTATGTTAGCTCAATCCAAAACAAGTGCAGACCCAAATGCCTTGCAGCTCATAGAAGAACTATGCCGAATAGGTGAAAAAATTAAAGAAGAAGCTAAAAAAGAAAAGAACGAAATGATACAACAGGTAAGTAATATATATTTTTATTATTTGTGATAGTTTTAATTTAGAGGACATGCCTTCTGTTTATTTATGTCTATTGTGTTAAGCTCACGCAATAATTATATAATAATGACACATTCTTTTTCAACAATCACGAGGTAACTTTGCTTTGGGCTTTACATATTTTTCTCATACCTTTACATTTGCTTTATTCATGAAAATTTAACACCAAACAACCAAGCAAAAATTCCAAATGTTGCATAGATCGAAGCGGCTGATAAAAAATACAAAACTACACAGAAATTCCTCGAAGAACAAGCCATGGAACGTGAACAAGAAATGGATGAGGCCCAAAAGAAGATTAATGAACTGTATGGGCAATTAAAAGAAAGAGATAGAGATAGGGCAAATTGTCAAATTATGTCCAGCGAGGTGAGTATGAGGTTAAACGCAGACAGTACGGGAGTAGTTGCTTTCTGAAGTAGAGTTTTTGTAAGGTTGCATTGTTTGATACTTTTTTGCACTTTGCACATTACTTCATAATGTTGGGAAAGCTAGTTTAATAAATATGGTTTATATAAATACTGATTTTCAATGTAGCAGCTAATAAGCGTCATTTGGGAGATTATTTTACAATTCATAAATATACGACGTCTTGCTATAAACTTCGTTCTTTCCAATAACTTGGAATGATGAAAAACATTAACTAAGAGCGAAATATTTAGTTTTTAGCAACATGGAAATCAAAGGAATGCGATTATTCTTATATATTTCTTGTATTAGTATGTTTGCCGTAGATTGTTGTTTTACCCTTTTCATTGAATACTCAGGTCTAAAGTGAATTTGGTGCCAGAAAGACTAAAACTGTTTTTGAATATTCTCTTTATGCTGATTTTAACGGTACATATATTTTTTTTAAATGTACGTATAGTTTTCAAGATATGATAGATGTTTGAAAAAATACGATTATTTCATATTTTTTACCTTTTGTTACATCATTGAACATTAAGAAAGCTTCTTTTTCGTGATTTTTTCCAGTGAGTTCCTTCCAGGCAATCAGGCATTATACTCTAGCAATAATCTGCCATTATGCGTTCATCCCATGGACCCTGGTACCTTGGAAATGTATCCAAATGATTGTGGAGGTGGTGAACTTTGATGCTCATTTTACATCCAAGCTTTCTGAAAATTTCCAGCATGTTTTATACCAGTTCGCGATAATTTTCGGACTTCGGACCGATAATTCCCTAGGAAATGTTGACGACACATTGACGAAATAAAACCGGGCTAATGATTCTATATCATTCACTGAATGCACGTTATATATAATTGTTATCTTTCATCAAAAGTCTAATTTCCGTCCCATCGAAAATGCCATCTTTAAATTTCTCCTTACTGAAACCAGGAAAATTCCTCGATATATAATTAAAACAGCAACCATTTGTGTCCAATGATTTGAGGTACTATTTCATTAGTCTCAATTTTATGTGCAATGGAGGCAAAATTGTTTTCTCTCTAGTAACTAACGCTGTATTTCTGATCTTTTGTTTCCCAACTGTCAAAGTAATGTCTGAATGATTGTGGCGTGTTCATATATTTTTTTTCTTTTTTTGGGTTTTTCGCGACGATCTAAAACTCAAAAAATATCAAAACTATCTATTCTTATGTAAATAAAGAATGACTGGGTAAAAACAAAAATCCAAACGGAGACAAATGTCTCAGTGATTCTTTTCTGTAATAAATTTGGCTAACGAAGAAAATTTTTGAAAATATAAAAATGTTCTAAAATAAATACAAACTTTTAACGTTAACGTTTCGGAGGGTGTTCTCCCCCCGTTTTCAAAACGAATCTAAAACATATTAATTAATTATATTAATTTCTATATATACAGTAAACAATCACACAGTAAACCTCACTTATATATATTTTTTGGTAGTATGTCACTGTCATAAAAAACTACTATTGTCAATTTAAGTATCGTTGAAATACACAAAAAATATATTTACTTCCTATCTTCGCATATAACCCACTTATAATCATGGTACTTGAGTTTTGCCAATACAAGAGATATGGTTTCATACTCCTCCTTTAATTTAGTGGTACTTATTGCTATTATGTAGCAAGACATATTTCAAACTCCACTTGGAACTGTTTTTAAAAAGTCTCCATTCATTTGGATGGTGGTTCAAGAAACCCATTTTTGATAAAAGACCACTGACATCATTACAAAAAACCTCATTTTTTGAGCAAAAAACGGAAGCTGTTCTCTTTCTCGAGTATGATAACGTAATTTTAGTACCTGGAGATAGTAAATTCCTCTCTTTGAGACTGGATGCCAACAGTCCAAATCATAGGCACACGAAACTTCAATTGACTTCTTTTACCATTCGTCCATTGCCTTAATTGTCCACTACACATTTTGTAAACATTGTTTGGAATCCATGGTTCATCAGCGTCTTTGATTTTGAAGTTAAAGTAGGAGAAATACGCATTTTGCACAAATTCAGATACATGTTTTCGAAACCTTTTCACCGTATACTTGCCACAAACGTAACAAAGTGTTCGGATTGTTTTGACGATGATCTTCCAAGTTGTGTTTACTAACTTTTTTAATTGAACAAACAACAAAAATAAATAAGTTAAATAGCTACTGAGAAGAAAATATTATCGATGTGAGTAGATTAAAAACTGTACGTACTTTTGATACTTTAATGTTTCTGAGCATGTGCTCTCGGCGGCACCAATTTTTTGTTTTAATTTTGTAGACCTGTGTTATCTATGAATAAAACAATTTATCTTAATAAATGGCTTCCATAACGTTTTTAATTTCCCTTCATTATTTAGTCTTTTACTTCAAGTATCTGATGATACAGCTTTGCATCAAAGGACAATAGTAAAATCACATTTCACTAATATATGTGAACTATACCAGCAGCAGTTGTACTTTTTAATTAATATTTTGGCGGTTTTTTTAACGTCCCCGTACTCTTATTGCCATTTTCACGTTCAGGTGCAACGTACTGTTTCGTTTTTAATATTGTTAGCAGTCCATTTATTTCTGTATGATAAAACCTTTTTTCGTATCCTATTCTTCATACAGAATAACTATTACACATCCATTTGATATATCTTTAGAGTGAACAATTTTACACACTTTTACCACTTATTGGTCATTATATCTGCTTGTGGACTCTTAAGTAGATCATTAAATCAATATGTAAAGTAAGAATATAATATAAGAATTTAGATATTTTAAAATAATCGTTTAGAAACCTAAACACTTTTTTTTAACTTTCATATTTGCAATATTGAAAACTCTTTATTTTGTATATCATTTAATTTACATTACATTTAATTTATTGACTTTATGTTGATGAAAGTTTTATTTAAATATTTGTCATCCACATTAAGCTTATTTTGAAAATGCGAAGTGCAAAAAGGATTAAATAAAATGAAACAAAATTATACCCTAAAAACACAATTTCATATGGGAATATGTATATGTATAATATATATATATATATATATATATATATATATATATATATATATATATATATATATATATATATATATATATATATATATATATATATATATACAGTGGCAGCCAATAAAACACAGACAGAAAAAAGTTTTGTTTTCTAATTTATTTAGCAAAATATATAATTTAAAACAAGAAGGCATTGTCGCAAGCAATTCAGACAGCTTGGTTGTCAATACCTAGAGAAGTATGCCGACATCTAATCGACTCCTTGCCAAGAAGATTAAAAATAAAAGCTATGCTACAAATTACTAAACTTCGGTAATTATATAGATTAAACAATTTTAGAAAATTTACACCCTTTAGTTTTTGTATGCTTTGTAATAAAAATTACACTTATTTTTTTACCACGTAATTTTTTCTAAAATATCTCAACGTATAATTATGAATAAAGTAATTATATTCAAACTAATACCATGTAAATTCATACTTGGAAAAATTCATTCTGGAAAATTAATATTGTCTCAGAAACAACGTAAAAATAAGTTTAAATAAAATATATTAGTAAGGCTCCACCACTCTTATTTTATTGGCCACTACTGTATGTATATATTTATATAGTCATGCACACATTTACACGTCCTTTTTTTCATTATTTTAATGTATATTACCGTTCAAAAGCATTTTCTCTTTATTTTTAAGTAATATAATCATCATATTTTAATAATATACAAAGGAATCCAGCAAACATATTGCCGAGTTAATATAATATTTAGAACACATAATGGTGCAACATAATTCCATATATGTATACAGTCACAAAAGTCTACAGATACTATGTAAATTAGTTATATTTTTAAAACGGTTTAATTTTATTTTTACAAGTTACACTCCCAATATAAATAAACAACAATAGGCACCAAACCATATTTTCAATTGCAAATTACGTTTAAAATAAATAAATAGTCTGAATAATACCTCACAAAAGTAAACATACAGCAAAAAATACACCAACTTAAAGAAATAAAAAATTATTTACTGTTTTTAGTATTTTTATCAGAAATGCAAATTATATTTTAGTATATTTTAGGCATCCACCTCAAGGGAATAGTAATATTTAGTTTTTTTTTAAGTATATTATTTTTGTTACAATGGTTAGAAACGAAATTTAATTGCAAAATTACGAAGTGAAGGAAAATCATAATGAAATTGCAAAAACAGTCTATTTGTGTCGTTCTACGATTCACACTATAATAAACTACTTTAACTTATGTGGTACAGTGCAGAGTAAGCCCAGAGTTGATCGTCTAAAAAAAATTGAGTGAACGCGAGATCCGTGCAAGTCCCAAAACTAGTGCTCCCTGAAACGATACGTAGGGTCCTCATATTAAAAGGATTTCAAGGCAGGAGATCAAGAAAAAATTCACTCGTATCTAAGAAAAATAGATAAAACCGGTGGGAATTTATCAGGCAGCACACAAACCAAGAGTTAGAACTCGAAAATGTGATGCCAACAGTCAAACGCAGTGTAGGTAGTGTGATATGGGGCCCTATGACAGCGGCTGGAGTGGGAAATATAAAAAAAAATTATTGAATGTAATATAGATCTCCGCATGTACCTGCAAATTTTGCGTGATAATTTGTTACCCTCAGTTGAATGTTTGGAATTCGGAAATCGATGGATATTTCAACAAGGCAACGATTCCAAACGCACAGTGGCACTTACCAAAAAGTGGATCCTATATAATGTCCCTAAGCAACTTCATTCACCACTCCAGTCACCCTATTTTAAACCCAATCGAGCATCTTTGGGATGAGTTAGAAAATAAAGTGCAAAAATACGACATTTCCAATAAGGTATCTTCAAAAAATGTTCTACAGTCCGCTTCGGCTGAAATCACTCGAGACGTTACGGAACATTTAGTCCTGTCAGTCTCCAGAAGATTACAAGCAGTCATAAGTACTGAAGGTGGACCAATAAAATATTAATTTTTTGTAGACATTTTTTATATAATATGTACATATGCATTCTCAGGTGTATGTTTACTTTTATGAGGTATTATTCAGGACTATTTATTTATTTTTTAATGTAGTTTGCAATTCAAAATTTGGTCCTGTTCCTATTTGTGTTGGGAATGTAACTAACTATAAAAATCAAACCGTTTTGAAAATATAACTAATTTGCGTGGTGTATGTAGACTGTTGTATATACAATGTCTCTGATTTATAATTTCTATGATGTATGAATACTTGGCTCGAACTTAGCTTCCACAGATGAAGAAATGGCTACCATTAAAAGTACAACCTGGTCGACCCAGATAGTTGGCGGTTTGCAAAAGTATTACGGAAAATCTTAAAACTACAAAACTAAAAACTTACTACAAAAATTGAGAAAGGTAATAGAAAGTGATACATTTTTTTGCCTTGAAGCTTTTTTTCTGACGTTGAAGTTGTTTTATGCTTCTTTCATAATGGAATTGTCTTTGTTCCTTGGTAATATTCGGTATTTTGTAAAAATGAAATTAAAGATGTTTTAAAATTCAGTATATCATCTGACAATGCAGTCATTATCCTAATGTATTAAGAATAACTGCATCTATTAAAGACTGATAATGTAAAACTAAATTTATCCTTCGAGCTATTGGATTACAACTTGAAACCGCCAAATAAGTTTCGCTATATTCTCGATAAACTTTTGTTCAACTATTTGATGATGTCATGAAATATTACTCAAAACTAAAATGTATTTATATCAAACATTATATGCTTTTGAACTGTATTGTACTAGTAGAGTTATAAAATATTGGCCACTATTTTACATTTCACTATCACCTTTGCATGTGTTCGGGATTTACCTCGGCAGCATCGTTTGCAGTATGGCTGTAGATCGCTTGAAGTAGCAGCTTATCGAAAGGTAAAAATAAATGCTTAACTATGTCTGTTTATTGCTTCATTAACTGTCTTTTTATATATATATTTATTATGTTATTTAACCTAGAGAACAAACTTACAATTTACACTATTTAGATAAAAGAAATAACATGTTAATTGGAGATTTTATGTATAGATGGTAACAAATATAGTAGATTAAATATTTTTAAATTATAGTCCTAAGGCGTAACAAAAGTATTTGCCTTTTTGAGGTGACTTGCTTGTGACGGCAATTGATGAGGAATGGTTCTCTACACTCTTTGGCATATATTTCTGTGGCTCGCAAATACCGGTTAACGGCAGTGGGGTATTGTTCCGAATTTCCCTGAAAGTTTCCTAGTGCTAAAGCTACCTCTTAAATCAGTATCGAGAGACCCTGGACGATCTGATCTTCAAGACCCAAGTTACCCTGCCGGAATTTTTTGAACAAGACCTGAACGAAGCGGATTGATACAGCACCATTTCCGTCTACTTCGCACTAGCAGCATCTCTTGCATTTTCTGAGAAGTCTTTTTTTTTAATTAGAAAAAGCCTTTTCTGAAATAATGTCTAAAAATTGCCCTAATTCCACTTATTTCGCTCATTTTCATGTATTTGTTGGAGGAAAAAGTTGAAATCGGATTAAACTTCTGAGGAATTAAGTATAATCCTTTATTCGCAAACAAAGGACGCAAACAAAACGCAAATACTATGGTTACACCCTAATATATACTATATAAATAACAAATATTTTAGACACACCTTTCGGAAAAAAATTATTTCAAATATTTACCTCTGTCTTCATTGTTTTTTCTGGCTATTCAATAAACACCTCTTTGAATAAATACTAATAACAATTAAAATATTAGAATTGAAACAAAATTACAAAAAAAAATGTTCCAGGATTGTTCTTAAAATAAGGTCTCCATTTTTTTTCACAAAGAAAATCATATTTGTGATTTTTTTAAATTTTTATTTGTGTAACAATTTGTATTGTTTATGGTGTAGGTGTAACATTTTTCGTATCAAAATCTTGTCAATAGCACTCTTGCTGACATCAGGGATCAATTCGCACAGCTCCCGAATCGTCACCCGTCGATCTTCAAGCATTACCCTCTCCACTTTTGCAATCGTTTCGTCCGAAACCGATAGCCGTCCGGCACGCTGTTCGTCATGGATGTCTGTACTTCCATTTTAAAACTGTCTGCGCCATTTTTGCATGCTTTTGATGCCCATAAACTATTGTACATACACTTCACATCATTTATAATTAATTTCTGTAGACAAAAAACGAATCACAGAACGTAACTCACATCTGGCGATAGCGGGGAGTGGAAACTCCATCGCGAATGGCCGCCAAACAAAGACTGAGTATCGCAGACAGCTCGGAGTGGTGGTTTGTAGGCGGAAAAACAAGATACACACCAGTGCTGCCGGATCTTCCTTTAAAGCGTCCCTCGCGACTCCAGCGCCTTGGAGACCATACTTTACGCACAACCCTCGTACAAACAATTCTAAGGAACCACTCACAAGCCTTTTTAATTTTTTTCTTTTTTTGGGTTTTTCGCCACGATCTAAAACTCAAAAAAATATCAAAAATATCTGTTCTTATGTAAATAAAGAATCACTGGGTAAAAAGAAAACGGAGACAAATTTGTCAGTGATTCTTTTTCTGTAATAAATTTGCCTAACGAAATTTTAAAAATATAATTTTTTTTAAAGAAATACACACTTTTGAACGTTAACGTTTCGGGAGGTCTCCTCCTGTTTTCAAAACGAATCTAAAAAATAAATTATGTTAATTACTATATATACTCAAAAAATTGGAAGGAAATATAATAGCGTTTAATAGCGACCCCTATCGGAAGTTCGGACACACTTAAAAATTATCCTTTATGTGCAACGTTTTCATTGAGTGATGTGTTTCATAACATTTACCAAATCTGGACAAAATATATACTATACCACATTATGATTGTGCTATTGCGATTTTTTAAATGTAATTATATCCTTGACAGACATTTTATTACGCATGTTCTTTTGGATGTATAATTTTTAAAATGATGATTAAATAATTAACAGTTTTTTCATTGAAAAGTATATATTAATTCAATGAAAATAAATTCCATCAGTAGCTAACGTTTTTCTGTTATTTTGAAAAAGCATTGTTATATTTATCATATGGTATTTATTTATTTATTTATTTAATTACATGAAAAAAAGAAACTAATGAAAAACATAGAAAAGATGTCTATTAATATAACGAGTTAAGCAAAACGTTAGTGAAAATTATCCCAACGCATTATGAACACCTTGTAGCCAAATATCGAAACAATGTCAACGTACCCTAATTGTTGGTATATGATTCCTATAAATTAACAGAAATTATGATAATAAATGCATCTTATCTGTTTCTTCCATTACGATATATGACTAACCTGAACAAAAAGTAATGTTTTTTGATAAATGCCTTTTTTAACTTTAAAAATAACTTAACCGTTTTATTGTTAAATTTATATCGTTTAAAATAAATCATTGAACCTTAAAAGAAAATCTTAAGTTATATAGAAAAATAACGGTTATTTCAGAGATAATCATAATAATATTTGAATAACTGGAATAAATGTCCTAAATCCATTCTTAACCCAAATATCGAACCTTCATAGAGAGTTTTCCAGTAAGAGTGTCAGAATTTTGAAACGTAATAGCGGCAACACTTTGAAATGTCACTCAAAGTGCTGTGTTCAGTACATTCTCTCAATTCATTATAGAAAGACACACGATACACGAATGCACTAGAGCAGTTGGAAGGCGACCGCCATTTTGGGAAAAAATAATAAAGGGTGCCTCAGAATGTTTTTCGTTTTTGATACTTAAAAAATAAAACATCAGAATTAATTCAACCTTGTTTTATTGCAATTAAATTACAGAGTAGTTTGTGAGTTTTTATTAATAAAGAACAACCATCCGTAAATGCGCACCATCCGCTTCTTCAAGCTAATTTAGCCTGGAACTAAAATTTTCAAACACTCCCTGAAGCATCGCTCTTTGAATCGCGTGGATTTCGTATGTTATTTGCTTTAAAACATTTGTTGTTGGGTGGTAATGTGTTGAAAATCTTACTTTTTAAGTAGCCCCATAGGAATATGTGGTGCTAAATCTGGACTCCTCGGTGGCAAGTTGATGTCCCCTCAGCGACTAATCACTCTTTCAGGGAATAAATCGTGAAGAGCTGCTAAAGAATCATTCGTGCCATGGGAAGTTGCTCCATCTTATTGGAAAAATGTGTTCGAGTTTTGCATTTCTGGAGCTAAAAAAGTCCGGATCATATGGCAATAACGATCGGAATTAATAGTCCGAGCGCGACTACGGTTATCCTCAAAAAAATAGGTGCCGATAATTCTTTCGCTTGATATGGACAACCTTAGGCAAGTGTAATGGTTCATGTAAAGGCCATTCACATGGCCTTTGATGTGGAAATTCAATTCTTCAGAAAACCATATGTTATTGAAGATCCTAAAACGATTTTTCATTATCCTGCAGAATTCGACTCGTTTAGCGGGATTGTCGGGCTTTATCTCACAATAACAATGTTGTAGGGGTGGAAATTTAAATCTTCGCAAAAAATGCGTTGAATCGTGGATCTGTTCAAATGTAGTGTGTCTAATAGAGCGGCCAACGCGGTCAACATTCGTGCTCGTTTTTGATGTCATTTTGGGCCCAGTTGATTTATCCGGCATTATGTTTCAAGTCTCTTCAATCTTGCATACCCAATGCCTGATTAAATTCGCACTTGGCGCATTTCTCATAGTCTCTAAATTAAAATGTGTCCTGTAAAGACGTCGAATAATAGTGTATAAATCTTTGTTGTTATAAAATGCTCGCACCCAAAATGCGCCATGTGGTTCCATGAAACGATCCATCGTTATTAAACTTAAAAGGCCCGTCAAGCTTTTGACACCACTTCCCTCTCCCCGCTATATGTGTTTGACGCGTAACAGTTAAAACGAAAATAATTTTGAGATACCCGATATTTTCAAACGACGCCCACTTCTGGCTTAATGAGTTTGTGAATAAACATAAAGCAGGATTTGTGCCAATGAAATTATCAAGTGATTCACGAGATATCTCTTCGTCCTTGGAAAATCACTGTTTGGTACAGTTTCTGGCCAGAAGGAGTGATAGAACTTTATTTTTTGAAGACGATAATTAAAATCGTGTTACTGTTAATGGTGAACGCTTTAGGAATAAGCTAATAAAATATTTTTGGCGCGAACTCATAACACAATCCACACACAATCAATTACAATGTTTGTTTGGGGAAGGTTCGGAACGTTAAATGAAACATTCAAGTCACCATTGAAAATGAACCACGCAATATGTGTGAAAGAATAATCGAAAATTGGGTCAGAATGTATTCCAGAGGATGCAGCCGAGGGGGTCATTTGAACCACCATATTTTCAAAAAATAATACCATTATTTATTCTTCAAAATAGCGACAGTGAATATTATATATATATATATATATATATATATATATATATATATATATATATATATATATATATATATATATATATATATATATATATATATATATACATACAGTTTTTTTGACTTCTTTGGACTGCGTCCAACGAGACAACAGTAGTCAGGAGTTATACACCTCCGACCCTTGAGTTCCAGCAAGCTCATTATGGCGGAGACGCAGGTTGTTGTGCGTTCCACATCAGATTGTGGAACCCAACGGTCGGGGATGTCTAACTCCTGACTACTTTTATCTCATTGGACGCAGTCCAAAGAAGTCAAAAAACTCGATTTATAAGCCATCCGACGAGAGGTCGGCGAAAATATGGGTTGTTTGATTGTGGAGAGGGACTCCCTATTCTTGGCGAGAGAGCATATGTCGGTACCCTGATGAGTCTAACCACCAGCAGACCAAACATGTGCCTTCCAATGTAAGGGATGGGTGGGGTTTCCTCCCAGTCAAGCAACTAACCATTGCTCATATATATATATATATATATATATATATATATATATATATATATATATATATATATATATATATATATATATATCAATACCTCTGTAGCCTATTTAGTGTTTATTATCGTTATCACATCCTCATTATGGTCTAATAATAAAACACCGTCTGTTAACTTCTTTCCCGATATAGTTTTTAAGACGAATTATTTTTAGCTCATCTATTTTCAGGCATTTCCCTCAATTTATCTCGTTTACGTTTAGTCGGGAATACATCCTGTGTAGTAGTTCAAGTGACCTGCGCGATTTCCTATTTATTGTGTATTTAATGTGCCAAATATTTATAATCTAATATATATTTAATTGTATTCAGTGGTGATTCCATAGAAAATGATGGTATTTAAACTAACATCATATCTATAAAATTAGGTACGCTATAGAATTGACACTTGTACTATATTATCTCTATATAACAGTTTATACTATATTGCACCGAAATGTTATATTTTCTTTTTCTGGTCATACGATTTATTAACTTATTTCAAGATGAATATAAAAATAAGATGATTTGTTATATTGTATTTGACAGGGATGTTCGTCGCTTATGACGACGTAGTACATCAAATTTGTAACGCCTTAGTTGAATCTTAAAAAGATTTGCTTATTTTGTCAGCTTTAGTCAGCAGTTTTTTTACAGCGAAATGTCGTATGTACATATTTCAAATTAGTACTTAGATGTACCTTAATCTATGCCTTGTATCATTTCTCGTATGTTTCTTGCAACTACAAATATTGATGGACGGCCTTCATAACATTTGCCCCTGAGACTTGTGTATTAACACTTCAGTTTGATAGTGTTTTATTACTGGATAATGCATCATTGGGTGTATTATTGTTGAATTAAACCACTTTTAAAATTATGATACGAAAATGTTTACTCGATTATACCATTTTTTCGAAAATAGTTTTTTAATGCGTCGTATAAAGGCGCTAAACTACATCGCTTTTTTTTTACCTGTCAGTGCTATTTACCATAAAAATAGTGACCGTGATATCAACTACTATAGATCTAAACGGAATCGGGATTTATTGTTTGAAGTCAACTTTCGCAGTAAACTATGTATCAAATATGTTTTATATACTTTCCTGGGGCAAATTATAATCATATAATGCATTACGAAAAATTAAAAAAAATCGAAGCCAACCATTTATCAAATATTCACTTCTTTGTGAAGTGTTGTTCTGAAAATCCGTTGCTGCATCGATCGAAATAAGTCCCGCGAATACGGCGGAAGGGGTAGGATGCCCCATTTAACGTTTTCCAAATAGTTTCTTACACATTTTGCAACTCGGGGACGAGCATTGTCATGTTGAAAAATGACTTTATCATGTCTATGGACGTATTCTGGTCGTTTTTCCTTCAATGCTGTGTTGCATTTTATTAATTGTTGTTATTATCTATCGCCTGTAATCCTTTCACCACGTTTCAGCAGTTCGTAATACACGGCTCCCTTACTATCCCACCAAATACATAGCAAATCCTTCTTTCCATGTATATAACGCAACGGTTGTGATGTTGAAGGCTGGCCCATGATTTTTTGTATTTTCAGTTCTCAAAATAGATCCTTTTTTCATCACCTGTCTGTTTTTTGTCTGGCAAGCAAAATTTCATAAGTGGTTTTTCGCATTTCAATGTCTCTTTCCTTCAATTCATAAGGAACCCATTTTTCTTCATTCTGGATCTTTCCCAATGAGTAAAGACATTTGAAAGTGGTGGATTGAGCAACATTCAACGCTTCTGCCAATTGTTTCAACGTATGAATTGAGTCTTCATCCAATAATGCTTCCAAATCTGCATCTTCAAACCTTTTTGTCTGTCTTGGACGCTCCTTGTATTTTATATCAAAATAATCACGTTTAAAGCATTTAAACCGTCGTTCACATGTTTTTTGGATTAGAGCATGTTCACCATAAGCTTCAACCAAGAATCCATAACTTTTAGCAGCCATTTTGTTCAAATGAAAGTAGGTTATTAAACTTCCCCGCAAGCCTCTTTTTCTGGTACATAATTCGACATATTCAAAGCTATAAAAACTATGTTTTTTTTTTGCACAGTGACAATTAATAACGAACTGGCTTTTGATGGTCTATGTTTATCCTCCAAAACGCTATATACGTCATTAATCTATACCAACAAATGTATTAGGAACGCCATCTCTTAGCAAGATCGACAGTATTAACCAAACACCTATTATACTAGGCTAATTGAAAAGTTCGCGGAGCGACAACTATAGAGCACTAAAAAAACTCTTAAATCTACTACATTTTGAAGTTTTGTCCTTCATATAACATATGTGAAGTTTCAAGTCGATCTGTCAATTCATTCGTACAAAAACAGCAGCAGAAACGTATCAGTGTTATTTTTTAAAATGGAAAATCTTGATATTGGTATGGTAAATATATTAATGGTAAATATATTAGGAGAGTTTACTCTTACTTCAAAAAAATGGTTTGTAAGTGGGCAGGTGAGTTTGAACGTGGCCGTACAAGCCTGGATGATGATCCTCGTTTTGGACATCCAATACGTGCAACTACTGAACAGATAATTAATTCTATACATATGTTATGGATGACAGACAATTTGACTTTGAGTGAAATTGCTAAGGCCATGGACATCTCAACTGAAGGGTGTTTCATATTTTAAAAATGTACTTGGACTAGGAAAACTATGTGCCAGATGGGTGCCGCATTTGTTCTGATCAAAAGCGATTTCAAGTAAAACGTTCTAACCAACATTTGGATCTTTTTCAAAAGAATAAAATAGATTTTAAACGTCGTTTTGTAACTATGGATGAGACTTGGATTTACTACTATGATCCTGAACTGCGACGACAAACCCCGGAGTGGACTGAGCACGATTGATCAGCTTCGAAGCAGCGACCAAAATGGTTATGTATGGCATCTTGGTACTTACATCCCGCAGATCGTCTTACACATCATTTTTGTTCTGCTTTTAGAATATTATTATCTAAACAGTGATGATATATTTTTTTCGTTTACTAATAATGTAAGTAGCTTACAGAGTGCGGACACTGCATATTGTCATTTTTCTTATATAGTAAATATGTATTACCCTCAGATAAAAATTGCAGAATAGATTCGGGATTAGTTAGCTGTTTAGTGAAGCAACGTGATATATTGTGATGTGTGATATCTAAGTATTCAATCCAAAAATTCTGGATTCTATCTGGGCCTGGTGCTTTCCAGTTTTGGGTTTTTCTTATGGCGTTACAGACTTCAGTTATAACCAGTAAACCTTCTTGAAGGTTTTCGATGTCTGAGATCCAGGTTGCTGATGTGTTATACTCCTCCGATACTTTCCAAATTGTTTTCCAAAATTCGTAAGATGTTGTTAGGTCGATGTTTTGAGTATTCGGTTTACTAGGTTCATTCGTTTCTAGATCTCGAAGAAACTATTTTTGATTTTTATAAAAGAGTATGTAGCATTGCTCCTTTGGCTTTTGCTTTTTGCCTGCATTGTCCCATGTATGATATTATTTGTTCTTTCAATCATAATTTGTTCTAAGGAACTCCCTCAATACCAGATTCATTCCCGATACAATTTCTTTGGCTTTATGAATACATTTCAAGACCGGAATAATAGGTGTATATTAGTTCCTTCATAAAATGCTAAACTACCTAAGAATGTTTTTCTGATATATTTTAATATATCCAGTGTGGTTTTCCACACTGTCAAGCTTCACATCCAAGACTGTCAAGCTTCCTTGAAAATGACTTGCTTATTATGCCTTCGACGGATATAACAAAAGGCAGCACTTCAACTTTATGTAGGCCCCATTGGGTTTTTAGATCGTACGTCAAATTTTCATATTTTGTAGCTTTTTTTCCATCTAGGTCTTTCTGATATTGTGAAAGAGCGGTACCGGGATATCAATTATAAACGCTCTTTGATTTATAAGCACAATATTTGGCCTATTGTGATCAACCGTTCGATCTGTAGTGATTGGTCTGTCCAAGTAAAAAACAGTATCAGAAGATTCCAGTACCGGAGAAGGCGTATATATATATATATATATATATATATATATATATATATATATATATATATATATATATATATATATATATATAAATAAATAAATAAATAATTAAATAAATAAATATCTGTAGGATTATTCTGATGCTAGTTGTTTTATATTGAAAGGTATTGAATTTTGCTTTTGTGAATGCTGATAATTGCGCACTTCTTCTATTTGAAGGACATTTCAATATCCTTACTAAATAGTTCCACCGTTTTTATTAGAGATTAATTTTTCTCTAGTTTCTTCATAATGTTTAATATTGTCCATGTACAGTAGGCGAGAAAATTTCCTTGAGTTCCTCATATTAAGTTTATAGCCAATATTACTGTTGCTTAATAATGTGGACATCGGATTCAAGGTTAGACAGAACCACATTGATGAAAGGGAATCTCCCTTAAATATTCCTCTCTCGATATCGGCTGGTCCAATTTATTCTTGATGGACGAACATATTTGTTTTCCATTTATCCATTAGGTATAGATGTTCCGGACTTTTCTATCAACTAGTCATGCGGAACACTGTCGAAAACCTTCTTATAATCCTATCAGTCCTCCAGTCTCCTATCAGTAATGTACAAAGTTTTCACTAAGATAATATCTAAAACAATATTAAGAAAACTGAATGACGCACAGCCAAGAGAACAAGCAGAATTCAGAAGTGGATTCAGTATAATGGATCACATCCAAGTTGTACAGCAGCACATGGAACGGGACAACGAATACACTTTGCTTGGCTTTTATCGACTACGAAAAAGCATTTGACTCCATCTCAAAGCATGCTATAATTGATGCACTTCTTAGCCAGGGGGTAGACAAACCATATGTAAACCTATTACGTTCGATATATGATGGAGCTACAGCGACAATTCACCTTGATGATCTTGAAGTTTAGGTTAGGTTAGGTTTGGTTAAGTTAGGTTTGGTTAGGTATTAATGTAGAACGAAGTGTACGGCAGGGTGACGCAATATCACCTATTCTTTTCTCGGCTGGCCTTGAAGAAGCATTCCGTAAACGGGATTGGGAACAGGATAGTGTAAAGATATATAATATATATATATATATATATATATATATATATATATATATATATATATATATATATATATATATATATATATATATATAGTGCTAAAAATTTCAATAATATAATATATATATATATATATATATATATATATATATATATATATATATATATATATATATATATATATAGTGCTAAAAATTTCAAACTATACCAAACATCGTTGAAGCATCATAACATTGTGAATCTGTGAATTTATTATAAATTTAAAAATAAAAGTGATAGATAACAAAGTATTAAATTGTTTTATTCCTTTTTAAAAAATTAACTATCACAAAGTAAAGAACAAATCAATCAATAATATTTTAATTAAATATTTGATATATATATATATATATATATATATATATATATATATATATATATATATATATATATATATTTATAGAGCTACAAATTCTAAACTATACCTTGAACATCGTTGAAGCAACATAACATTGTGAATCTGTTTTTCAATGATATTGAAGGGAAATGTTAACAAATAGGCTTACAGAAATATTCACCAATATATTTAATAGAAACTGTCCAAAATACTTTGGACAGTTTCTATTAAATATAAAACTCCATAAATGCAAAATATTGAATGGTGAGTAATAAGTCACTAAAAGTATCGAAGTAACCCAAAGTGACTTGACTTTAAACTGACAGAAAATAGTCAAATCGAATATGACATATTCTAATAGTTCGAACTTTATCCCATCAACCGTAGACATAATCGACTATGGACAGTAACATCAAAAATAAGTATCAAGTATTCGCTAAGGAGCCGAATGTAATCTGAAGAATGTTTTCGGAAGAAGTAGGAGTATTCAAGCGTGTCTTACATGTTCCCACTTTATTTCGCCCTCACTCACGGAAGGCACAAATACTTGCGCAGACATCGCTTTTCGTACAATAGTTATTGTATAACAGTTAAGACATAAAACTACCAATACGAACCCACGGTCAAAAAAACTTTACTTCCAATCTCGAATCAATATTGTTTATTTGTTTATTCTAAAATGCTCTGCAATGAAATATGCGTACGGTCCGAGTATCATGCTCAGAGAAGCTGAATACGATATACGGCGAAATACAACAATTCTTCAAAAGCGTGCAAATGTTTTGCTTGCGGTCTGAGTATCAATCTCAGAGAAGCTGGATACAATATACGACACTTAGCGCACACACTAGATTAGCGATTTTTTTCCAGCTTTGGCAGTGGTAAGCAATTCGAAGTTCAAATGGTTTTGTAACTTTTCATAATCCATTCTATTTGTTCGATTTAACTATCGATGATTATTATCTGCTCTCGAATCCCAAACGTTCTGTTACCTTTTAAATAATCTGTGCATGCTGTGTGTTGTATTTATTTATATTTTATATTATAACATAATTTAAAATTTATCTAGTTACAAAAATTATGAAAGAAGGTGTATAAAGAAATTTAAATAAAAAATATATACAAATATATATACAAATATATATATATATATATATATATATATATATATATATATATATATATATATATATATATATATATATATATTACTCTGATATACGTGTACAGTAATGATCTGTATCCAGATATATTAACATAGCAATGGTGGAAATTAATTTAATATTTGTTAAAAAAATTTCATATATTTTCATTTTCTTGATTGATATGCTTTTGTAACATAATCATTTTTTTATTAGGCTGAACAGCTTGAACAACAACTTAATAACATAACAAAACAGTTCCATGACGAACGTCATAAGTATAAAGAACTTGAGGACGAACGCGACGAAGCATTGGAAAAAATTAGAATACTTAGAGAAATAATCCAAGATTTGGAACAACAAAATGATGAAAAAGACAAGAAAATTGAAGAGCATCTCCGCAATGTTGAAAAACTCGAATGTATAGTACAGGAGCAACAAAAGACTTTCGAGGACTTTACCTCGCTAAATGTTAACGGGGATGTTTCAGATATCCAGGGTTTGAGACGTCACGTTGAGGAACTCGAACAAGAAATTCAAAAACTTAGAATCGGAGCCGAACTGGCTGGTACTGAAGGAGCTGTGAAGCAAATTAGGTTACAGGTATATTTACATATTTTTTAATATTAAATGTAAAAATCGATTTTTAGAAAATAACAACTCGCTTGTGAAATGTGCATAGAACCGACAATTTATTGGATTGATGTAAAAGTTCGTCTCGTTTTTGTCTCCAAGTAACATTATATCAGAAAACCGAAGTATTCATCTACTTCACAGGTGTAATGTTTGATAGAAGAAATTTCAGCGAGTACTTGCAAAAAAGTTGTTTTTTAAATTTACCGTCTATTGTGAAGACGCCGTTGACGATTCTACGTGCCGTAAGTGATTGAGAAATTTTCGCGGAAACAGTCGAGACTGATCGCAATTAATGTTGGCAATAGTTGAAAGTGATCAGCTTAAAACAACTCGAGAGATCGGAGAAATTCTTGGAATCTGCCAGTCAACAGTGTCAAGGCGATTACTCCAACTGGGAATGGTTGATGGAAAGGTGTTTACGGAGAAAAATTTGTTAGTCCGGATTTCTCCTTGCGATACACTATTGAAGCGCAAGGAAATCGAACCATCTTTAAAGTGGATGGTTACAAATGATGAAAAATTGATTGTGTATAATACTGTTAAGTGTAAGATATCATTGATGTAAGTCCGGAGATACCCCTTCAACCAGCCCAAAAGCCAGTTAACATCCGAAGTAGGTTAAGCTATTGATGAGACTGGAAGGGAATCGTTTATGTTGAGCTGTTACCTGAAAACCAGATCATTCATTCGGAGAAATACTGTTCACAACTCAATGAATTAAAGTAAACAATCGACTGGAAGCGGTCTGAATCATCCAACAGAAAGGTTCTTGTCTTCTATCGAGAGAATACTGAACTGGGATGTTTTGGGTCATCCATCGTACTATCCAGACTTTGAGCTCTCCGACTACCATTTATTTAACTAGAAAGGGAAATGGAAAAAGGTCATCGAACACAACGGCACTTACTATATTGATTAAATATAATTTTCAATAAATCAGTTTTTCTTTAAAAAATGAGCAGAACGTTTGCTTCAATCCAATATTATGCGATATTGAAATTAAATGAGACTTAAAAATAAGTAATATTCTAGAGGCATTATGTACAAATTTGTAATTTTCTTATAAAATACATAACTAAGTAAATTTTAAGTTTATATGTAAGATACAGCACATTTTTTATTAAACCAGACAAAGGGCAGAATTGAGCATTTGAGGATATATATATATATTTTTATGCTGCTATATTTTTTTATTTAATAATTGTAATGGTAATTTTCCAGGTATAAACTAAATAAGACGGTGATCTGAATTATTGATACATGTTTGTTTCTTTTAAATTTTTCCCTTTCTGTGTAAACGTTTAGGAAGAGTTACGACAGGATTGACTGCAGTTCATCATTATTATTAAAATCATCAATTTTACACGTTTTCCCCAAAAATAATTCAAAAGGACCTATTATGATTGCCTAATAATAACTAATATTTCAGAGACGAATTTGCTGACAAAATGCTAAATTTTACACATTAAACGTTAAACAGTAATGTTTTACATTCAAAGTTTCACTTGTTTCGATAAAATACCATGACCCAAAAACTTTTTTATTAAAATGTGTGATCTATATTTTACAAATAAACATCATTCATAATAAACATCAATTTTCAAAATGAAGACCGTTTGATCTTATTTATTTATTTCGTAAAATTGTTCGATATCGCGCCCAAAGTAATTCTTAGAGGAAAAAACTCATGGTCCCCCCTATTTTGACTTGATTCAGAGTATTAAGGTAGTTCATTCGTGATACACGAAGACACAAAAAGTATAGCCCTGCACACCAATGCAATCACACTTTTAAAGAAAATAAATGTGGCAATGCTGTCAACGCTTATACCGAATCCGTATCGTATATGTATTATGTTTTGAGTATATACGCTCCAGTGGCGGCTCGTAAGGCAGGGCGCCGCCCATCCAGCATTTATCACAGTAAACAATTTTTGAGAGCAAAACACCATATTTTATTACCGTTCAGTTTCTTTCCTTTAACTTATTTTCTTGGTTCACCTTGGTTGTATAGAATTTCAATAGTACGAAAAGTAAAAAGGACGAAGGGGAAAGCAAAAAAATCTTCAGCAGCACTATTTTCTTCTGCGCCCTCCCACTTTAAAAACCCACGCTACCACTGATACGCTCTCTTGTTCGTTACTGCTGTTTGAAAATAATAAAACTATAAATAATTTGGAAATGACATTTGGTCATAATCAATTGCGACATAAAGGAAAATTTGCGAAGCAAAAGGTCCTTGATGAATGCAATAAAAGTCTATCGGGCATGAATGACGAATGATGAAAAAATTAAAAACTGAAGATTCTCCTAACCTGTGTAGTGGTCGATGGATTGTGGAGCTAGATGAGTTAGAAAAAAATTTAAAGTGTTGTCCATGTAAAAAAGTTCTGTCATTTGAAAAAATAAGTAATAAGAAACGTTTAGATCTTAAATCAATATTGGATATGTCTTGTGATGAATGTATAACTAAAGTTCCGACTGGCAAAATGCTTAATAAGTTAAATAAGCTTAATAAACAAAATGCTAAAATAAGGCTTAACATCCAGATATTAGCGCGAAAAGCATAACTATATACAGTGTGCCAAGCTGTGATGTATATTCCTCCACTCTTCGTTTATTGCTTGAAACAAATTTCAACCAATCGATAAAAATGAACTCGTTTTCTAATTTTTCTTTTTACTGCATGTTGGTTTTTCAAAAAATGTGTAAGAGATGTTCTCAAGAAACTGTCTTTTTTAATACATCTCTGACTTATTGCATGTTAATTATGTACACTTTAATTAACAATATCTCGCTTTAGAATCGGTCAATAAAAATGTTATATGAAATAAAGGACACAGCTCAATATATCATTTCAATTTCATCAAATTCGTAAGAAAAATGAATTCATGAGTGACTACCTTAAAGCTCTTTTGTAAAGTTAATTTAAGTCGAATTTTAGGAGTTCGTTTTTCTTTTTTCTGGCAAGCGCAAAACCAAATTTGCCGATAGTAAAGTTTGTATTGACAACTTAATCATTTGGAAACAGCTCAAAGTATTAAGTTGTTGCATAAGTTCCCGGCGTTTTTTGTTAAAAGACATGAAAAAATACAACAATTATAACAACAAATTAATGAATGATATATTCTCCGTCATTGTTCGCGACCTGTTCGCACCTCCCAACCAATTTTTTGAAGCCGTTTCGTCAGAAATCGCTGGACCTCGACTCGAAGAAGTTATTAAGGCAGTTTTCGAGGTCGTCATTGTTCGCGAAGGTAACGCCCCAAATTTGATTGGACATTGGACAGTATGTAAACCCAATTTACATTACAAGACACCATTTCTCATCTCCCCTGACGATTCTGTACA
The DNA here is from genome assembly GCA_031761425.1 of Cosmopolites sordidus. Taxonomy (NCBI): domain Eukaryota; kingdom Metazoa; phylum Arthropoda; class Insecta; order Coleoptera; family Curculionidae; genus Cosmopolites; species Cosmopolites sordidus. Next base: position 29,699 of record JARFXV010000590.1, read on the forward strand.
ATAATCATTGCTTGTGGCCACGTATTGCTCGGTGTCGGGCTAAATATTAAGATTGTAAATCCTATTGAAGATGTCGGGAGAGCATCGCAAGGCCGCAGTATATCTTATTAACCAATTCTCGGCATGTTTGCCGATTTTTCTACTTCAAAACCGTTTTAAGACAGTCCTCGTCGAAGTCGGAAGGTCGATCAGAGCGAGGCGTATCGTCTAGGTTGAAGTTGTCATTTTTGAACTTGGCAAACCAATTTCGAGCAGTCCGATCGGCTATAGCATTCTCTCCATATACAGCGGAATAGTCTCGAACTGCGTCTTTATATGTAATGTCTGAATGATAGTGGCGTGTTCATATATTTTTTTTTCTTTATTGGGGTTTTCGCCACTATCTAAAACTCAATAAATATCAAAAATACCTATTCTTATTTAAAGAAAGAATCACTGGGTAAAAACAAAAAACCAAACGGAGACAAATTTCTCAGTGATTCTTTTTTGTAATAAATTTGCCTAACGAACAAAATTTTAAAGATATAAAAATGTTATAAAAAATTTTACAAACTTTTAACATTAACGTTTCGGAGGGTACTCTCCCCCCGTTTTCAAAACTAAACTAAAAAATAAATTATATTAATTTGTAATATATAAACTAACGAGTGAAAGTAAATATATTTTTTTGTATATGTCAACGATACTTACTATGCTTCTTTACATGTTTGGCCACGATGAAAGGCGACATATAGCAAGTGTCCAAAGCGAAGTTTTTTACCGCCTGGAATTTCTATTTCAAGATGCCAATAGTTTTATAGAGCATGAAAAGGGCTTTCGAATGGTCAAACAAAATAAAAATGGAGGAAAAACAAACGAATTATAAAAACGGCGGGAACTTATGGAACAACCCATTAGATTACATAACAAGAGCTTTCACTGGAGTTGATCTCGTTATCACCACAGGTTTATCCACTTGTTCAAGGTTCAATCCATTGATTTTGTTGGTTGGACTATTAAAATACCCTATTTTTCAGCGTATGGCTACAATTCGACCGATGAAACGTTTTTCCAGTAGATTTTAAACAACGTGTGATATTGCTCCATAGTGTGTAATAACATAGCTAAAAGCGCAATGACGTATACTATGACTGTGGGTACTGGTTAACCGACTGACTTAAGCCGATTCACACAGTAACCCTTTTTTTTAGACGTTAATCTTCCATTATTTGATTTTTTGACTACTTTTATACTACACTGATGGAGACTACCTTTCCACCCTCCATTCACCTCTGCTCTGTTATTTTAAATTATTACTCCCAGTAATGGCGCAAAAACAGTTTACACAGCATATATTTTTCAAGTTCTTAATGATACCCGCTTTTCTTAATGGTACCCGCTAGTAAATTCGTCGCAATTTAAGATAATATATAATAAACAAAAAAAAATATTTCCAAAAGTTGGCCAAACTTTTAATTATTGGTTTACACCAAAAAAAAATCTAAAAGCATCATTGACTTGTATTACATTAATTTATTTAGGTGTTATATAAAAAAATTACAATGTTTGTATTAAAAAAAACTATAAAATATTTAGAAATTTCGATGATATTACATTTAACTGTAACGTGTTGATAAGCAGTACCAAAGAAAACTTTAAAATACAAATATTTTTGTAGCTATTTGAATTGGAAGTTAGTTTGGATAAGAAAACTAGAGAATTGGAATTATTGCACTCTTCAGGAACAAACAGCTGCAGTTCACCGTCTGAAGATATGTCAGTGAGAGATTTGGTAATATTGTTTTTCGTTACTTTATTAAAAATAACTATTGTAATCCATTAAATTACCTAATCTTATTAATTTAGAATTAAGTCATACAAAATGCATTAATCTATTAGTTATTTCTATTGACTCTCTTTTGGAGTAGAATGTTACATTTACTTATACCTAGTTGTATGAGATAGCCTTTCTCCTTTCCTTGTCTTATTTTCGCCAGTTACATGTTTTTCATTCGTTTTGTGTGTTTATTTTATTGCTTACCGACATACATTGGTGGCCAGAGAAATAAAGCCATTATAATAAGACATTGTTTGGCATGTGAAGTTGCAATAGCATACATAATTAGTACAATACTGTATAATATAAATATGTAATAAAAATGGAAACCATGATTTAAAAAGATATTGTAAACATAATATTTTACATACTACATACTACATACATTACATACTATTGTTACTAACAGTTAATAAAAGTACTAAACAACACAAACATTTTTGAGAGTATAGAGTTTACAAGTCTTTGATACATTTCTAATGCAATAGCTTCCTATTCTTTTAAATCGCCTCCCAAAGTTCAAGCTTGTTTCTCGTTTTATGTTTACCCACACCATTCTTGAGGTAAGTCCACCAGTTCTTAATGGCATTGAGGTTCGGCGATTGGGAAAGCCACGGCAGTAAAGCCACTTTATTGTCATTAGAAATCATTTCGTTATTATAATATTAATTTCGTAATTATCCTATTAATAAATCATAATAAAAATCAGCATAACTCGCTAAAGAATATGGATGTACTCATTTTTCTTTTTTTAATCCAGTAAATTGGTACTACACCATACCATAAAAAAGCTGCCCACAGCTTTAATAGTATGTTTTGGTAATAACTTGGTTGGGTGGTCTTCTAACATATCGCCTACCATCAGCATCAGAAGCTAGTAAATGTATTTTTATTTTATCACTCCATAAAATATTGCACCATTTCTTGATTCTCTGTTCACTATACCAATTTAACTGATCTTGACCAAACTTTAATCGCTGTTTTACATTGGGTCTTTTTTTGAAATTCGGACAATCTGCCTCTCAATATGAGGTGTCGTTTTTCTTTAAGCTCCACGATTTTCGTAAACTGGTTTTTTTTAGACCATTTTCATAATTTTTTGAACGATCGACGATCCGTGCAATTGACGATGACTTTGCATCTGCTCTCTTCCAACAGCTATACAATGGACGCTACGACCCATTTCTAACAAAATCATTATTCGGCCAAGTTTGTTTTTGTTTTCTTTTATATAAACACTTGAAATAAACAAAACCTTGTCGATAAATTAAACAAAACGTGAAGAAACAATATTTATTGCTGTATCAATTTTATGGCTCTATTTTTATGGTCATTTTTTCATGTTCTTTTTTTTTAATTTTTGTTAAATATTACGTTTACAGTGTTTTTTTTAAACTAAATTTGTTATTATGTTTTCCTTTTTTTTTATATATATAAATTATACAGTTATTGTACTAATTACGTATGCTATTACAACTTTATTTGCCAAACAGTGTCTTTTATAAACAGCTCTATTTCTCTGGTCAACACTATACATAATACCAAAAATAAAATACTTTAATACATATAAACTAACAGTAATAGTAATACACTCTATCTTACATTTGTTATATCCTAATGTTCTACGAAAAAGAAAAACCTCTAGTAGATATTTAAATAAACTTAACCGTTTGTCCATTAAACTGTTGTTTTGTGATGTGCATGATTTATTATTTAAAGAATTTTCCAATAAGAGTTTCAGAACTTTGAAACGCAATAGCGGCAATGCTGTTTGAAGTGTAAAAGTCCCTTATAGACTATTGACTGTTAAGTACATTGCGTCAATTCACCATGGAAAGATACACGATTCAACAGCTCTTAGAAGTTGGAAATTGAAAAGCGACCCCCACCCTGGAGAGAAAATAATCTTTTCCGACGAAGCGCATTTCTGGTTTTATGTATTTATGAATTGGACCGAAAAAAATCCTTAAGTGATTCAGGAGTAACATTTTCGTTCTCGGAAAATCACAGTTTGGTGTAGTTTTTAGGCTGAAGGAGTGATATTAGATGAGGAGCTTATTTTTTGGAGATGATGGTGGAAAACGTGTTACTATATATGGGGAACGCTATAGAAGTATGCTAACAGAATATCTTTGAGCTGAACTGATAAATACTGATATAAACAATGTTTTCTTTCAACAAGGTGGTATGTCACATGTGTTCCAAGATAATCGATTTATTGCAACAGAAGTTTCCTGGGCGCGTTATTTCGCGAAATGATAATGTCAACTGGTCACTAATACCATCCGATCTCACGCCTTTGAATGATGTTTTATGGTATTATGTTAAATCTCTGGTGTACAAATTATTTGTTCTTCCAAATGAAATTAAAATTACCGCATTATTACTTGTAGTTATCATTGTATCTTATTTTAAAGTTCTGACACTCTTATTGGACAACCCTTTATAAAATGCATTAATCTATTAGTTCTTTGTTGAATTGAATGTTAGATTTACTTATGCCTAATTATACAAGATAGCCTTCATTTTTTCTTTGTTTTCTTTTCGGCTGTAAACTAATGGTAATACTAGCAAAATTTATCCTACGTATATCGACATAAATCCGTTACAATGTTCTACGAAAAAGAAAGACCTCTAGAAAATAGTTTGATAAACTTAACCTTTTGTACAGTGTTGTTTTGTGACAACTATGTTATAGATAGATACATATTTATTTGTCCCAATTAAATGTACATTTGTAACTGCCATATTGGCACGGAACATTGTGAACATAAAATAATAAATATAATAAACAATAAATAATTCTTACAAAAAAAAATAACAAAAAAGAAAATAAACTCAAACGATCAATTAATCAATAACATTGTTCCACTAATAATGAATACTATTCAAATATAAAATATAAAAAAAAATTATTTAGCTATATTCAATGTGTCCATATCACTAAAAAAATAATTTAATGAGTAATAGTCTTGTTTAAACAAGCATTCCTTTATACTTTTATTTGCTGCAATTTTGCACTTTATCCAGAAATTTAGAGGAAGAGTGTTGTATATTTTTATAATCAAACAGTTAACATTCTTTTGAATACTAATGAATAATAATTCTTTTGAATAACTAAAATTATATCTTGATAGTTAAAGGTCGGATTTATATCGTGTTCATGTTCATTTTGGAATTACTCAAAAAGTTCTTTGTCGTTATATACAAACATAAAATAATCATGAATGTACATGCTTACCAAAGTGAAAATCCTTTTTTTACAAAGATATGCCTACAACAATCTTTATAACTTAATTTAAAAATTGCTCCAATACATCTTTTTTGAAGCTGAAATATTCTATAGGTGAGTTTTCCCAAAAAAATCAATCCGTATCCTATCCTAGACCGAACGAATGCGTGATACGCCGAAATTGCTTCATCTATCTCTACATTTTTGGAAATAACTCTCAAGGTTTACGAATATCTTGATATATCCAACGCAAGTTTTTCAATATGGGCCATCCAATCCAATCTCCGGTCGATCACTAACCCAAGTACTGAGGCACATTTTGTCGTTTTAAATACACTGTTGTAAACAAAATTAATGTCATTGCTTTTGCGATTTTCAAAAAGTATGCACTGTGTTTTTGATACATTCAAGAGGAGATCTTGGGCAGAAAAATATTGATCAAGAGCTTCGCAGATCCTATATACACTTGCCCTTACATCCCCAATGCTCCCCTCACTAATATTCAGATCATCTGCATACATAAATGTTTGTTCACTCAACACATTAGTGATATCAATATATAATACAAACAACAATGGACCCAAAACCGAACTCTGCGGAACACCCTTGGTAACATGTACCCTTTCTGAGAGGAAGGCCCTGTCATCAGTATCCCTTATTAATACCTGTTGCGTACGATTTTTCAAATACGATTTAATCAGTTTTAAAGCATTGTCTCTTATGCCATAGTTACTCAATTTGGTATACAGTACTTCATGGTTAACACTATCAAAAGCTTTAGACAAATCAATGCATATTGTCATTGTAGTTCTTTTAGCATTTAATAAATTGGATATATACGTGATTGCCTGAAAAATTGCCCTAGTTGTTGAATTTCCTTTTCTGAAGACATTTTGGTTATCACTATATTATTATATAGTACTTTTCTAAAAATCCTCTCAATCTTCTTTATAAAATGTCTTAGCTAATATTTTATTAACGTTGTTTTATAACGCTATAGGTCTGTAATTTCTTTCTTCATCTGATTTGCCTTTTTTGTATATTGGTTTTATAAGGGCATTTTTCAATAAATCAGGATATGCACCACTGGAAAAACAGAGGTTCACATTAAAAGATAACGTAGTAGATATATAGTTTGCAATCTCTTTAATTTTTTATTCTTTAATTCTTTTAATATTTTCGAAACCTCATGCCAATCCGTAGGTGCCAAATATATTGTCTGAGCAACCGAGGAAACTGAAGCATTGCAGGCTGTAATCGGACTCATATCCAAAAATGAACCCACAAAATAATTATTTAGACTATTAATGGTCTTAATAAAATCACTGCATTTCGAAGCAAAACACTCCAATACACTCTTATTTTGCTTACTCTCATCTGTTTTGTTTTTACCAATTTCCAAGTAGCAGCTACTTTATTTTGAGACCTAGATATAAATTCTTTATTCAACATTTTTTTTGCTTTCCTAGTTACTTGTTTCAGTATGTTACAGTACGTATTATAATATTGTTTAGAAATTGAAAGACACTTGTATACCTCTCGTGATCCAACAATTAGTGGTTTTAGTGCGTGGGAACTTTTTTAAAACGAAAATAGCATTGAACAAATTTAAAACCGGTGTAATAAATGCATTATATGCTTCATTACTTGTTCTAGAATCATATACACTAGGCCAATCCACATTTGCAATTTCGTTTTTATAGGACAAAACCTTACTCTCTGGATAAACTCGTTTATATACGTAATTTAGTTGCTGTTTATTTCTGCACAATTCCTGAATAATAACAATCTGCGCATAATGGTCAGAGAGGGACAGGTTCCAAACATAACCAGATACCCTCAAGCATGTTTTACAAAATATATTATATATCAAACTAGCAGATTCACTAGTTTCGCGAGTTGCTTCGAAAATAGATTGACACAAATTATAGCTATAAAATATATAGCTATAGAGTATATATTATGCTTATCAAAAAAAATTAAATCAAAATCCCCCGCAACAATAATACCTTATTTAGAGTAATGTATATGCACATACCCATCACCCGCTCAATGACATCCAAAAAAACATCATAAGAACCATCTCCTCGACGATACACGCACACAATCACCACTTTATAAGCATCATCCAAAGCAGCAGCTATCTCTACAACACCCTCCACACTGAAACCACAAACTACCATTTCATTTTTGAAAGTTCCATCTTCACAGCAGAATATACACACACATCCATGTTACATTTCTTCTTTCGCATATAAATAAATGAGCCTGTATCCCCCAATATTTACATATGGAGCTTTGTTCTTTTCCAGCTAATGCTCAGTAAAGAAGAGTACCTGTGGTCTACATTCCATCCTCTTCAATTGGCACTCTATTTTCAACTTCTTATTTTTCAATGATTGTACGTTTTGATGGATGATCACTAGTCCCGACATGTCCGAGGTTCCAGAAATTAACCGTTCACTCTGTAGTTACTACTCAAGAACATCAGTATATCTAATTTTTTGCCTCTCTTTATCTAAATACTTCAGATATGTTGGACACTTAATATAATATAATCCATGACTTGTATCAAGATGCAATTGAAATTTGTCGTTGCACAGCCTATATATGATTTATTTATAATTTACTTTTCGTTTTTCTTTATAATATACTTCATTTAATTACTTTTTTAAGGTAAGACCACAAACCCCCAATTCATCAGCAATGGATGAATGTGAAGTACCTCTTCAACAATTGTCCAGATTAAAAGAAAAACTTTTAAAACATTCACGTGCCGAAGATGCTGCTGTAAAACGAATCAGAGATCTGGAAATGCAAACATTCAATTTGAAAGGTGAAATAGAAGAGGCACGAAATGAAAAGGACTACATGAAAAGGCAGATTCAAGAGCAACTTGTGTTGATCAGCGATTTACAAATAAGACTGGATCATCAGCGGCTTAAGGCAGAGCATATTGAAAAGCAAACTAATACTTCTCTCGAGTCCAAAATATATGATTTGCAAAACGAAATTGTCAACTTACAGGAAAAATTAAACATCAAGGATAAAACAATCAATCATCAAGAACAAATCATTAAGGAAGCTCAGGAGAGGGTGCAGGATCTAGAAAATGACATCGCAACCACCAAAGAAGATGATATTATAGTTGAAATGCAGAAGGAACTTGAAAATCTTAGACAAGAAAACTTGCAAATGAAAGATAGATTATCAACAGAAAACTATATTTTACCCAATTTAGTAGAGAACATTATATCTGACAAAAATGCTGATATAGAAATGTTACGTAGTAAATTATGCGACACTGAAAAACTATTAAATAGTTATACATCACTAAATTTGGATAAAAATGATTTTAAAATATTGAGAAATTTAAAAGATTCTGGTGGATCAATTGAACATTTAATTTCCATCTTGGATTTAAGTCAACCCATTGATCAAATTAGGCGTATGGAAACTAGCAAACATGACAGCTTAAGTGGACTGAACCATATATCTCTTAAAAAGAGTGCAAATGAGACTGAACTTTTGGAAACAAGCTCAGAGCCTGAAATGTCATCCATTGAGAGAATTGGACCATCCAATTTTCATTATACTGTATCAGCACCATTAGGTAAAGTATTAATTGGTGTTTATAAAAATTTAGTAAATAATATTTTTTAGGAAAACCAAATTCCACTGAATTAGGTCATAAATCATCTGAAAAAAAAGTACACTTTGAAGATACTTTTAAAACAGAGGATCTATGTAAAAGGATAAGTCAACTAGAACGAGAAATTGAAGAAAAAGATAAACTGATCCAAGAATATGAAAATAAAATTCAAATTTTCGATGAACTTGAAGAAAAAATTACTAAGCTACAGCAAAGGCTCGATGAAACAGAACAAGCTTTGACCACTGCTACCAAAACATTTGAAAAAGAACAGGGAGATGCTAGGGAAAGGGAGACTACATTGGGTGTAGAATTAGCTGAAAAGAAATTGAAATTTTCTGAAATGGAAAAACAGGTTCAAACGCTGAAAGAAGATTCCGTTCGGAAGGATGAGTTATATTTAAATTTGGCGAAGGAGAAAAAGTCCATTGAAAAAGAATTAAGTAATTTGAAACGAGATTCGCTAGATAGCTTGAATAGAACTTTAGAAGAAAAAAATATTATTATTGAACAATTACAAAACGAGAAAACAATCTTACTGAAGGATATAAAAAAAATTGAAAATGATATACATGTAGGTAGAGGTCAGATGGATTCCTTAGTCCAAAAAATTGATCAGCTTAAACAAGCAAAACAAGGTTTAGAAGAGAAAATGAGTCAAATTGGAGATGAAAATTTAAAACTAAAAAAGGAATTCGAAAATAAGAATCTGACTATAGAAAATGCACTAGTAGAGGCAAGAAACTGGAAAGAAGCTCTAGAACTCAAAGAAAAAGAATTCGCGAGTTTAACTGATGAATTGGAAAATCGCGAAAAAACGATTAAAGACTTAAATGAGCTCATAGTAAAAAAAGACGCCCTGGTTTTAGATAAGGACTGTGATTTAGAAATAATGACGGAAGATATGAAATACTACCAAACACAACTGACTGACCTAGAAAACAAAATTAAATCCATCGAAAATCATGCAAACAAAAAGCAGCTTGAAGAAGAAAAGGTAAAAACTGTAGAGTTAACAAAAGAAGTAAATCACTTGCAAGATTTAGTGAGGGAAAAGGACAGAATAATTAGTCAAATGACTGAAGACCACAGTCAAGTTCATTCGAATCTGAAAATAATCGATAATAAAATTAAAGAAAGTGGTAATATTTTTGATCTCTCTGGAAGACTTAAGAAAGAACAAAAGAAAAATGCAGAATTATTAGAAGAAATTCATGGATTAAAAGCTCGCCTTTTGAATTACGAAATAGCTGATTCTGCTCCTGTTGATGAAATTACTGGACAATTGAAAAAGGAGTTAGAGTGTGCTGCTCAAATCGATTACAATATTATAAATGCCGTTAGTGATCAAAGTTTGTCTTCTATTTCAGATGGTCACGATGTAGAAGTATACAAGTAAGTATGTTACAGTTTTAGATTATTATATGCATTCACATGTTTTATGTATTTTAGAAAATCGCTAAGTAAACAAAAAGCCCAAAATAAACAAATCCTTCGAGTAAAGGATGAATTAGAAAAGCAAAAAATTACTGTAGAACAAACGTGTAATATTTTACAACAAAAATTTAATGAGTTACAAAGTGTATTGGAAAAAGAAAGGGTACTTACTAAACAAACTCAAATAGAAGACGCCAAATTGATGGAGCAACTTAGAATAAAATTAGATGGTGTGTTGGATATCAAAGAAGAACTAGAAAAGGTACTGGAAGAAGAAAAACATTGCAGACGTGCTTTAGAAATCCAACTTGAAGAATTAAAGGTATTTTTTAGATTGTGTTGGCTTCTACATGATGAAAATGCGTTATAAATGTTTAATAAAAGACTCTTGTCTAAATTTTCACTATATTATTCTGTCTGACACTGTCTGTCTGACGCGTTTCGCTAACACTGTAATATCGTTAGCAATGACGATTTTCGATGTTAAAATGGATATACATGCAAAAAGTTTCTATAATAAAATATATATTTTAAGAAATCCACACCGATGCTATACTTTGTCAGTACAAATTCAATAAAGGCGATATGTTCAGATCTATTTGATTGCAAGGGTTTTGGCATCTTTAATCGCAATAAACACATTTGACCATAAATAAACTAATTTTAGTTCACTGCTCCTTCGAACAATCTATTTTTAGTTTTACAATCATGTGTACCCATGAACCCCAATATTCATGTATCCATGAACTTTACAAATTAATTATACATGACTAACGAAAACAAACCATATTTTAACAAATCACTATCTTGAAGTATATATTCAAGTTGTTGGGAGCTCTATCACAGTTCCTTAGATATGATTTTAAACTGAATCACATCCCAGTGCTAATAGTAATCCGTAGTTCATGAGGGAGTATGATTCTCAAATGAGAGTTAATTGCTTGTAGAAAGTACCAACCAATATTGTTCTTATATTAGTTCTTAGTCCACATTTAACGGCAGTTACAATCCTCAAATAGATAGTTACATTCTAGTAGTGACAAACTAATTCACTCACTCTATGACTATTATGTGAGACTGTTGTACTGATGTCGTTTTATGTTTATAGAGTTTTCCAATAAGAGTGTCAGAACTTCATATGCTGCTGTGTTCAGTAGATTGTTTGAATTTTTGCAATGGAAAAATACACGATTCACGAATTGAGCGTTAAAGCATTTAGAAGGCGAGCCCCACTTTGGAAAAAAAATCTTTTCTGACTAAACGCACTTTTGGCTTAATGGGATTGTGACCAAACATAATTGCAAGATCTGGGCCCATGAAAATCCAGGACTGATTCAGGAGTTACCTCTTCATCCTTCAAAGTTACTGTTTGGGGCGGTTTTTGGGCTGAAGCAGTGACATGACCTTATTTTTTTGAAAACGCTGGTGTATGTGTTACTGTTAAAAGGGAACGCTATAAGAATATGCTAACAAAATATCTTTGGCCTGAACTGATAAATTTTGATGTACACAATGTTTTCGTTCGATAAGATTGTGCGATTTGCCACACATCTCGCCAAACAATCGATTTATTGCAAGAAAAGTTTCTTAGACGCGTTACTTCGCGAAATGGTAGTGTCAACTGGCCACCAAGATCATGCATTATCACACCCTTGGATTTTTTTTGTGGGGTTATGTTAAATCTTTGGTTTACAGAAATGAACCCCACACAATTACTGACCTTAAACAAAACATTCAGGCCACCATTGAAAATATATAACGAGGTTTGTGTGAAAGAGTAATCGAATATCGGTCTACAGAATACATTCCACCAGTCGAAGCCTGGTGCCGAAGCCTTGAACGATATTATTTTCAAAACATAATGTTATTATTTGCTGTTTAAGATGTAATAAAAATTTCCGGGTTATCACTGGTAGTTATTATTGTGCCTCATTTTAAAGTCCTTGAACTTTTATTAGACAACCCTGTACACCCTTACATCCTTTCTATAATTATATTAACAACATGAATGGGTAAAATAGTTATAAATTCATTTTCAGAAATCGGGTAGTATCAGTTCAGAATCTACGAAATACAAGCCACCACCCACTATGGAATTGATAGAGGTAAATCGTTTACAAAAAGAGTTAGATCAACTAAAAGAAGAAAAAAACCAACTGGTTACACAAGTAAAATGTTTAAGACAAGAAAACTGTCAATTGGAAAACAATGTGAAATACACAAAGGAGATGTTAGTGCTGCAAGAAGAACGAAACAGGGCACAGGAAGAAAAATTTAGAATTGTGAGTGAAAAGGAAAAATCGTTAACAGATGATCTTTTTCGAAAGAAATTTGAGTTAGAAGTTAAAGGAAGAGAAGTTGAAGAGAAAAAAGTTAAAATGGTAAGAAGTAATATCAACATACCATAAATGACAATAGTAAATAAACTTATCGCGATAACTTTCAATTGCAAAATGTATTGGTTGATGTATTCATTAATCCTTTAAGCAATTCATTATAATTATACATAAATAATAAATGGTGCATTTATAGTGCTTAAATGATTTTATACAACACAAATATTTTTTTTTTTTGGCAAAAATCATTATTTTTATTCCAAATAGTCTCCTTGCGTGTCAATACAACGTTGTGCACGGTCAATTAGGCTGACGAATGAATTTTTGAACTCGGCCAAAGATATGTCCTTCAGGATGGCAGTCAGCGCCTTTTAAATGGGTTGAATATTAGCATAACGCTGTCCTTTCATCGGCAAAATTAAGTTTTTCGAAGAGGTAGAAGTCGCAGAGAGCAAAATCAGGCGAGCATGGTGAATGATTGATGGTTAAAATGCCATTTTTGGTAAAAAAATAAGTGTTGAGCGTCGAGCGATAGGAGGGCGCATTATCGTGCAACAAGCACCAGCTGCCTCGTTAAGGATATTTGCCGCACACGACGAATACGCAACAACAAACGCTTCATAACAGCAAGATAAAACATAGCATTGATAGTTTGACCAGGTGGAACAAACTCCTTGTATATAATTCCTTCCGAATCGTAGAAACAAATCAACATTGGTCGATATTCATTTTTCGACCGATGGTATAGACACACTAACACTTTAAGCGCGATAACTTTGTTTCTAATGATCCGAATGTTATAAAATTTTCTCAGAACGTCAGTGAAGGATTCACCTTTCCAACGCTTAGAAAAAAGATGGCGCCACTAGGAATAGCTATTTTTAAAAAATCCTGTTTTCCGATATGTCCAAACAAAAAGAAAACAAATGTATAATTTGTTATACTTATAAACCATCCGCTATTGCACGCATTAATTGTGGAACTTATTCGGTATGATTTTGCTAATATTTTTTTTTATTTGCCAATTGTTGAATTGTCATGGAATATTCAAATCTGTTAGTTTTTTTATTGATTACAGTGTAAAAAAATCATTATCTGCCATTTCTATATTTATGCATTATCGGTTTTATGAAACGTGCACCTAACTATTAAAACAATGTAACTTTTAAACCAATATTTCAGGATGAATTAGAACAAGAGAAGAACTTACTAAAGAAACAAAAGTCTGATCTCATGCAAGCCTTAAAATCTCAAACTTCCATGATTCCATCATTGGAAACCAATATTCCAGATGCCTTAGAAACTGCGATTAAGCAACTGACTGAAATTAACGAGGAAAATAAAAGAAGAATAGAAAAGATCGAAATGGAAAAGAAACTTTTAGAACATCAGTTGAGGATAGAAATGACCCATAATATGAAAAACAATATGCCGTTTCCTGATTTAGTTGCAAGGGTAACTTATTGATATATTTTCAATATAGATCTGATGTAAGTTGATTATTATTGCAGTGTGATTACTTATTTGCTAAAGCTCTCAAATTAGAAAGTATAAGGAAAGCTCTAATTTGGCAGAAACGTTATTTGGTTGATTATTTAAAGAGTCACCAAAAACATTGCCTCATTGAGGTGCTACCAAACCAACCCCATGAAAATCATTGCTTAAGACACCGACATACTCCTTTAGGACATTTTAGGTAAGCCATTACCATTAAGTTAAATCGCAATAAAACTTTTCTAAAATCCTAGATCCGCTGTGTATGCTGTCATTGCCATTGAAAGAATGAAGTTTTTAGTCCAGCGTTGGCATAGTGGTGTCAGAAAATCCGAAAAAATTAATGCCAGACATTATGAACGTTCTAAACAAAGATATCTTTCAGATAATTCTATTTCGACGGCCAATTTCCAAGTTGGACAACCAGTTTCAAATCAGAATTTTTCCCTTAGGGTAAGATATTGTCTTCACCATATTCAGTTGGGTTTTTATTACATTTTATTTTAAAATATTCAAAATTAATGTAGTGATATTCATTCGATTATGATCCTATAATCTATAATTATAGGAAGAGCGTAATTAAAGGGAGAAAAAGCATATTGGTTAATGTTTATGCAACTACACCTGTTGCTTAATGTGGGCTCTGAACCACGGCCATTAGCTATCGGATAACCCCATAGCTTCTGTTCTTCTCGTTGTTGTGTGATATGACAGTTTCGTGAAAGTTGATCAAATAATTCTAAAAAATCCGGGGGATTTTGCCGGACTTGGCGTAACATGGCGTATGTGGAACAAACCATCAGAGAAATATCAGCCAGGCTCGAAGAACATAAATTGGAGGTTAGAAAGAAACAAACCACATCGGCCCTGTTCCAACATCATCTACAACTGGCCACAAAATCGATTTTGGCAGTTGCCGACCAATATCAAATATCCCAAATTAACGATTACAATTACAATTACAATCGGGCACCTAAACAGAAGAGACGATGTCCTCAATCTGCTAAACACGTCGAAACCAGTAATCGGAGACACCCCAAACAACATCCTAGGGGGCGGGCTCAACACTAGCACCAATACGAAGCATGCACCACGACAATCTGCGACCTAGAAGGGTATAAATATTGCGCGACGGTTTTTTAGCTTTCAATCTTCAGACACGCATTGAGAATGCCAAATCCTTATGAACACCAAAATTTGACTCGTCCGTTTTTCGTCTCGAAATACAAGATATACAAATTAAATACAGACTGCCTTTCTATGTTCTCAAGTTTCAGTTTTAAAAATAGTTAATTAGGTTCTGCAAATAATCGCACGGGGTCAAATCAGGTGAATATCACGGCTGGTCGGGTACCACGATACATTTTTAGCTGCCGGCCGCGTAGTCGCCGTTCCGCGTAGTTCGTGGTTTCGACTTTCGATGTGGATGTTTGTGATGTGACTTTTTATATGCTTGTGAATGTTTCTAGATTTGCTAGTTCAAGGCTGGGTAAGGCCAAATGCCTTCTAAGGGATATTGTACGTATTTCACTCGCCGGTCGGTAGGCTTGTCGAGAGATTTATGATTAAGCACAAAACCGCCGGTTGCTAGTCTGGAGGGGTTGCTGACCATGTTTATCGATAGCTGATTACGTTGGTTCGGAACCCATGAACCATGTTAGGTTCAGTCGCTAAATAACCTTATTTGCTGATGCGCCACCTCATCCTAAATCCTTACTTTACCTTACCTTTTTTTAGCGAAAAAATTACTTAGGATATTAAAAAAATTGCTTTACTACTGTAAATAACTTGAATTATTTCAAAAATTGTTTTGAACGATAAAAAAATGTTCAGAGCAATGTTATCATGTTAGATTTAAATTCAAATTCATTTTCGAATTACATGCGATTAGCGGTCGCGTTAACCGTCAGAGGTTTAAATACGATTATATTTGAAGACATGATTCCCATTTTATTATATGTTTGAATTAATTTCAACATATTCATATCTTACGTGATTGAATGTCAAAATCATTTAGAACATTAATAATATTTTCATTCCATGTAATATAGAATAGTTTTCAATAAGGGGTGATTTTTAAATATCTCAATTACTCTCTTTGATATCAATCGATTTTGTATGGATGCTTATATGACCCAGTCTTAACATTAAATTACTTTTGTTTGATAAAACTATGCGAACCCGTCATTTCGCTCTGTTTCAAACAGTAACTTTGATGTAGAAATATTTTCCATTGATCCTTATACTTTGCAATAGTGTATTTCGCTTGTCAAAAATGTTATATCAATTAACACAAAGATGGTGAAAGTATGACCAAATGACTGGTATTTTTTAACCCTTTGTAGCCCAAGATAATAAAACTTTAAAGTTATTGTGAAAAGAGACTGGTTTAGGGTAATAAAAAAACGCTTGTTTTTTTAAGTCAATAATTTTGTTTATTAATCATTTATTCGACATTTTAGGGAGTGTAGCATTACTGTAACATTGAGTTTAATTAAAAAATATATACTTATGTGATATGAAAGAATCCAAAACAATTATTTTGTTTATTATAACATAATGCTACACCGCATTTTTCACAAATGATTGGTGATACTCCAGTGCATTTAGAAAACTTTCAACGTATCCTCTTTTCGATCCAAAGTGGCCAGTGACCAATTTGATCTTGTTGTACTGCAATTGGTAGAACATGTTGTGCGGGGCCCTTATGTTTTTTTACCTGAATTTCATTTTCGATCGATCTTCGATTCTTAATGTTAGGCTTCAGTCCAAGTTTGCATAAAGTCTCCTCTACCTCAAGTCGAAAATCTAATGAAGAAAATCTGCTTTTTGGACTCTTCGGTATAGAAACCAAGAATTAGCCATCGTGTGGTCTAATAAATGATAGAACATCCGAACCTGCCATTTTTTGTTCCTTATCAATCTTATTTATTACCTTTCCATAAAACTATCGTGTGCCAATTGTATTCTCCTATGATATGAGGGCGATCAATAATAATGTATCTTTTATTGGCCTTATCGTAACGTCTGATCTGAGCCTAAGGCAATGCACACCAGCAATATATGATGCGAAAGTAACAACTCTTAACTTACTCGGTAAGTGTATCAATGACATATATGTTGCTCCAATAAACTGCTGGATATCAGTATCAGTCCCTTGAAAGAATTGATTAGGATTTTTTTGAATAATATAAAGATTCGTTTGTTCAGCAATAAAATGTATTAGGTCTTTGAGGAAAAAAATATAAAAAGATAGGTGTATCAAGTTCTAATAAATTAGACGGTAAATTGGAATTTACCAATTATCATATTTCTTGTTTGTTTAGAATAAGATTCTTCCATTGCAAGCTTCACTTTTTTCTTTTTTAATGAGATTAAGCCGATTGGCTCGTTTGCCATTCCAGTTCTGGAAATGAGAGGCCAGCAATAGGCTCATTGGATTCAATATCTTCAATGACTGAATCTACGTTAATTCCGGTATTTTCATCGCAATCGGAAAATGGTTCAATGCCATCTGATAGTGTTTGGTAATCGGGATCTATAATGCTGTTATCATCGTCATCAAATCCATCCTCACTATCATATTGGTAAACTATATCACATATCTCATTATCCCGCAATGATCGTAATGCCATTCTGAAAGAAAATGAACTGATTGAGCAATAATATCAATCTACTTTACTTATTACTAATATTACTCTTCTTACTCAATGTAACAGGGCAAAAATATTGAGTGTTAACAATAAATAAACTTATTAATTCACTTACCTAGAGATTTACAAGAAAATAAGAGTACTTTCCACACTTTTTTTATTTTAAAATGAGAAATTTAAACGTCGAAGTTCAAACTGACAGATATCGATCGGTTACGCCATCTATGATTTGATATGCGTACTAATTTGTTCAATAGTGTGTTGCAGTAATGTTACGTCGATTTGTATGAACTAAGTATACTCAGTGCGTAGTCTGGCGGAATTTTCGAGATTTGTTACAGAATTGGCACGTGGCTATAAAGGGTTAAGTATGATTTGTTAGATGACATGCTGCAAAAATTCAGACACGTGGGTTTAGTTGCTTGTTTGTGGGGATCGACTAAAGCAAGAAGTCGTAAAAGCTGTTGAATTTAAATATGGTCGTACACTCATTGAATATGATGCAGGCTAATGAATTTTACAAAAAGTGAAACCCCTAATTGATATGTTTCGTTTTAAATAAACTTTTTAAGTCATAAATCATGATTATAGTTCCACTTCTAGACTGATAAAAATATAATTTTGAAAAAATGTTTAATATATAATGTATGTGTCTATTTAGGCAAATAGATCCAACAATCCCTTTAGTCAAGAAGTCATTATAACCACTGATGAATCTCGGCTAACATCCCCTCTAAGAGTAATATCACCAACTAGGGATTATCCATGGTCCGGAAATACACCACCTTCAAAAGAAAACCTACCTACAACTACATTTAGAATTGGGTAAGTATTTCAAAGAGTAGATCCAAAATACTTATTAAAGCTTAATGTTCTCCCAACCATAAATGGTACATATACATATTTTGAAAAGGTATATTTTTTTTGGTTTGCTCTCTAGTAAGATGATGTAAGATGATGTAAGATGTTTTGATATTTCCATATGTTGTTTGTAGTTAAATATTTTTCACAATATTCATTACCTAACATTACCTCCCATTCAATTACCGAACTTTCAACAATATCAGACATACGGGGTGTATAAATAAAACAATGATACTAGTAGCGTAGCGTTCGATCTGGCAATGTTGTTAGCTTTCACTTTGGAAGAGAGACATGTCCACATTCGATGTGTCTTCAGTGCAGGTTTGAATTCCATAGTCCGAGACTCGACCTAATACAACACGGAAACGAGGCGCCAGAACCAGGAATGGCACACTCCAGCCACATCACGGCCAAAAAAGTCAGAATGGGAAAATTAAAAATCACAAGCATGCTGATTTGCTTTTTTGATAGCCAGGGGATCATCGTTAAAGAATTTGCGCCTCAAGGTCAAACGATAAACCAGCATTTTTACCAAGATATTCTTCAAAGACTTCAAAAAAGGACGATTCGTGTGAGACCAAACACCTAAACATCACGACAATGCACCTTGCCACACAGCGATTTCAGTTAACGAGTTTTTGTCAAGGAAAAACTTCACAAGGCTCTGCAGCCCCCTTTATTCATCAGACCTGAGTCCTTTCTTTTTCCCAAGATTGAAAATTCACCTCAAAGAGCACTAATTTGGGACATTGGAGAACATCCGAAAAAATTGGAAAAATCCGATTCACAAAAAGCCCAATAATATATTTAATTATTGTTCATTTTTGTTATTATTTGCATCTGTGTTGATTGAAATTTATCAAAATATTTGCTTATGCATTATATTATTTTTACATATGCATTATATTATACCAAAAGCTACATTTTAGTAACATTTATTTAAAACCACGACATATGCAGTGAGTTTGTCAATGTACGCAACTTAATCTGCCGTTTTTCTTATAACCTATCTTAAGTTAGTCAAGTCTAACCAATTGTTAAAAGTTGATTAATATAACCATTTCTTTTCAATATTAGCCATAAAATTTGAATTAATATTTTTTTGATTCTAACACTCTTAACGAAAGGACGCATCGAAAACCTTAGTGACTCATGGAATGTCTTCTTGAATTACTTTATTAAATGAAAATTTCATACACTGAAGTAAATGAGACTAGTATTAGTGAATGTTGTGAAACAAATATTCTAAAAATTCATCTGGAATAGGCAATTTGTGATTCAGTTGCACTTAAATAAGTAATGGTAATACGACGCTGAAAAGCAGAAAGACACCTCCAGCCCAAAACGGAATTTAAAAAATCCACTTGCAGTTAAAATAAATAGCCCTTCCAGTAATGAAAGTAAATTGATATCTTGAAATAAAATAAGACGGATTTATGACATTGTCGCGAGACAAGTAACAGACGAGGCGACCTAGATTGCACAACCTATGACGCACCACTTGATTCACGACCGGAGAACCACCATCTACGGCGCAGGCGCCTCAGTTAATTATGAAAGTTGAAGCGTTAGCAGCTAATCACCTTGTAAAATGGAAAACATATAAAAAAGACAAAATATGCTTACTTGACGTGACTTAAAATATACAAAAACCAACATCCCATATAACAGGGCGAAATTGAACTTCAAAAATAAACACTTCCACATCAAGTGATTTGATTCAGGTCCGCTTCCTGGGACAACGTGTTGTCACAGCTGATTAAAAAACCTCTACTGGCTGAATGGCAGCCACTTGCTGGGTTGCAGCAGAGTCGCCGATGGCCGAGCAGGTAGCCCAACTTGTTAGATGGAGCCACCTGTCTGAACGCCCAGTTTAAACTATCTTCATTAATGGATCGCGCCACCCAGGTCGCCTCGGCTACCACTAGCCTAAATGAAATGCGAAACAAATGTGTAAGAATATAATGAAAAATGTATTTGGTTTTTTATTTATGGGAAAGGGGAGAAGATGTGGTTAAACAAATAATGTCGGTAAATTGGTGTGAGAAAAAAATTACAAGGGGAGAGAATACTCAGAGAAAAGTGTTTTTAGAGAAAAAATTGTTACAACTCATATACTCTTAACTATACATTTGAATTGGGTTTTTAGGTGTAATTTTCTGCATTATTATTTTGTGAAATATTTCATGTACAGTTGCAGTTGATAAATACACTGAAATTTTAAGAAGATAAACTCTTTAGTAAGGAAAGTTTAAACAAAATAGTGCAAACTAAAGTTAAAATAAAGTTGTTCATACCTCGTAGTGGTGAAAACTGAAACAGACCATTGTACATTTAGCAACAAGCAGAACATTAATGTGTAAGTACATAGTGTGTGGATGCTCGAAAAATAAAATTATATTAGTTAAAATTGATGTAAGAAGAGTTTGGCTACTAGAAGCCTTTTAGCAAACCACAAAAAACCTTTTGAAAAATATACATTACTATTCCTGCAGGTGAGACTTCTCAAGGAGAACTTCTACCCTAATAATAGACTTGACCTTCACCAAAAATCTAACTTGGGCACAAACCACTACCCCCCACGAGTCCAATGCCTACAAAGGGGGCACTAGCCCAAGGCCAGTGTAGGCTCCCCGCCCCGTAATGCCCATGTTAGATGAACTTCTTCATCTCTGTTTGATGAGTAACTGTTCTAAACTTGAAGAGATTTGCCACTAAACACCAAATCACTTTTTTGAACTTTTCGACGCACGTTTCGTTAACCATGTTAGCATCATCAGGAGATAATTTGGAGATGATTAAATCTGAGTAACTGTTCTGTTATATTTTTTTATTGATAGAAAATTTCCCAGAAAATACTAGACTTATTCTCCTAACCATGAGGTAAAATTGTGTTAGACTCCTCCCTGGGTGCCGCATTTGTAAATTCTGATCAAAAAGACTTTCTAACCAACATTTGGATCTTTTCGAAAGAAGAAAGATTTTAAACGTTGTTTTGTAACTATGGATGAGACTTGGGTTTATCACTATGATCCTGAACTGCGACAACAAACCGCAGACTGGACTGAACCCAGAATTGTTCAGCTCCGAGGCAGCCAAAGTGGTCAAAATCGACCAAAAAGGTTATGGTATCAATTTTTTGGGATGCAAAAGGCATTTTGTTAATTGATTACCATCAAACCTGTAAAACAATAACAGGATAGTATTACCCAAACGTTTTTGATCAACTGGATGCAAAAAATCGTGAGGATAGACAGACCTGGTTTTGCGAAGAAAAAAAACATTTTTCATCAAAACAATGCATCGGCTCACAGGTGTTCTTGCAATGGCTAAATTGACGAGTTACACTACGAATTGGCGCATCCACCATATTCACCAGATCTGGCCACATGTCTTTCATCTGTTCTCAATCCTAAAAAAAAATCCTACATGGCAAGCCTTTTTCATCAAATGAAGTTATAGCAGCCGTAGATGAGTATTTTGAAGGACTTCGGGAAAACAACTTCAGAGATGGAATAAATGAATTGGAGAACCGCTGGAAAAAATGTATTGAGCTTAAGGGAGAATATACGGAAGAATAAAGTCATTTTTTCAACTATAAACTTGTTTTATCATTTCCGCTCCGCCAACTTTTCAATTAATCTAGTATATTACAAAAGTCACATTATTAGTAATTTTTGTTAATAAAGGACCCATTGATTTCATAAAGGCTTATTGAATGCGACTGCTCGACGATTTCAGTTTATTGCATTTTGCCAACCAACCAAAATATCAGAATAGAGGTAACATTACTATAGAAAGCATAAAGCAGGGATGTACAGAACAAGAAATAAGATTTTAAATGGAAGGAGACCAAACAAACTAAAAAATGTTCATATGAAAAATTGAATGAATGAAATTAATTCAACCATATAATACGAAACTGAAAAGGGGATTAAGGAAAAAATCATTTATGAAGTGAAATAAATAACTGAATTCATAGAGTGAAAAAAATATTCATAAAATGAATTCTCAAATTCATATTTCTAATGACAGTTTGATAATGGGGAACCCTTTAAGTCTTTTACTGGCGTAAATGTTTATGGGCAACTTAGAAAATAAGATAAATCAACATCAGTTGTTTAAATCATCACTTTACTGGTACAGATATGTGGATGCCATTCTAATTTGTTTTACAGATTCTGATAGACAATTCAATAAATTCTTAACTTACATACATTCTTTACATAAAAACATTAAATTCATAGTTGAAGAAGAGCTACATAATAGTATTAACTTTTTAGACTTAACTATTACTAGAAAAGACAATAAACATGATTTTGCAATTTTTCATAAACCATCACATACAGATTTAGTTCTACATAATAAATCTTGTCATCCTTATTCACAAAAGATGGCAGCATTTAACTCTTTTATACATAGATTATTAAATATCCCCATGTCAATAAATAATTATAATATAGAATTGAATGTCATCAAACAGATCGCAGTAAATAACGGATACGACCAAAACATTATAAATAAAATAATTAATAAAAAAAGTTATAATAAAGACATTAATTTAATATATCCGGTCAATAATATCAAAAATGCAGCGTTCAAAACAATTACATATACGGGAAAAGTTACCATATCAGTGTCAAGATATTTATCCAAAACAAACAATATAAATATTGCTTTTAAAAAAAACAATAGTCTAGGACGCCTCATTAAAAACAATAAAAATCAAACAAATAAACTGTATAAATCAGGAGTTTATTTAGTTGAGTGCGGGTCGTGTACAAAAGTCTATGTTGAACAAACAGGAAGATCTTTCTCTATTAGGCTCAACGAACACAAAAGAAGTTATTACTAAACAACAAAGTAATTCTCATTATGCTAATCACTTAATGTTAGAAAAGCATACTTTCAATGATAATTTTAAAATGTTACATAATGAGAATAAATCCAAAAAAAATTAAATATTTTAGAGAGTCTAGAAATTAAAGAAAACATTTGGATATTTTGCTAAATGACCAGCTAGACTTGAATGGTTCACCGTTATTAAACTTATATTGTCCTCCTAGATGTTGACAAAAAATGGATTTCCCCACTATCATGTTTTATGGTGTTATTAGGTCGATGGACACTTTAGGTTGTAATTACTTTTCTCACTGTTCATTTAGTATAGTTTGTATTTGAAAAAGGCACTGTGTGTCGAAACAATTGTTATATATATAATTTTTAAATATAGTGGAAATTTTTAGATATTAAACTTTGCTTATTTATTTAAAATGAATTTCCATCAAGTATCGGCTACCTCAGTTAAATATAAAATTAATTCTTATTATTTCAGCTTAAAACACTATTTCGTACCTCACGTTTAAAATCGATAAGGCCGATTTAGATTATCGCCGATTATCGAGGACTATTTTGCAGAATAAAATACCTACTTTTTGAAAGGCATCAAAAAACAATATTTCATTTAAAAATTGTATGACTTTTCATTTACTTGTAAATGACTTTTTCCATTTTTTTTTTATAAAACCGGCAGTAAACTTCCCCTGTTGTCAAATGACGATATAATATAAACTTTAGAAAAAGATTATTTAGGTACAGGCCATTTAGGTCTGTAGCTTTTGACGAATTTTCGTACGATCACCCATCCAACGATTAACCGCGCCCAGCGTCGCTTAACTGCAGTTATCGAACGGGAACTGATGTTCGATGCAATTCTTTTCCCTATAAATCATATTATTGGATCGATACAAAAGTTTGTCCCATTTTTTAAAGAAAAATGCAAGAAAAAATTACATTAAATAAATATAGATGTGCCGTTCTGAGCAGAAACGTCAGTTAAAGAACTGATCCAGGTAATTTTTCAAGGAAGTAAAGTTTTTACTGAGCTTTTTTGAAGCGATCTAAATAATTAGTAGTCGGAGGGAACAAGGTTGGGAGAGTACGGTGAATGGACCAAAACATCCCAGTTAAGTTGTAAAAGTTTGCATTATCTCGATGGAACGCAATGCATTTTTTGCTGTTCAATTTAAGCCGCTTTTGGTCGATTGTTTAGGGTAATTCACTTAGTTCTGACCAGTATTTTTCCGAATGAATGGTCTGGTTTTTAGGTAACAGCTCGCAATAAACGGTTCCCTTCCAAACTCACCCAATGCACAGAGTGTAAACTGGTTATTACCCGGAGATGCTCATCCGCGTTTACATCATGATCTTTTTCGCTTAACACTATTATACGCAATCCATCTTTCGTCTACCTGTAACCATGCGCTTTCAAAATTGATCGTTTTCATTATGCTTCAATAACAACAAAACATTGAGTTCATATTTAAAAAACTAGTATAGGTGCTATAAGTGCGAAAATATATTCAATTGGGTATAATAAATTTAATATTGAAGTGTATAATGTTTTATATAATACTGTTTATTTTTTAGGTCGAACATACTAAGTCGAGATGATATTACACCATTAAAAGCTCCACAGCTATTAGCCCAATTTCAAGAACGATTTGAACAAATTCAGGATAAGTTAGGTGTCCCTTTTTCAGAAGATAATTTATAAACTGAATTATCTAACAGTTCTCAAATACTAAAGAAAACGATGCATATGGGCATATTCGCAAGTCAGTTGTTTTTTGAAATTTTATTAATGATTTATCCACTTTGGTTACAACAGTTACAAAAGTATGCAATTCATCTTACAAGATAGCTTACCTTGTATAAAAATACAGGTTTTGATATTACATTCACTTTCAAAATATTCTTTTATTGGTTCTCACTGTATTTTCACATAACTAGTCAGTATTCCAAATAAGTTAGTGAAGTATGACATTATCGATAAGTTATTACATTTAAAATTTGTGAATCTAGTTTATGTTTCTATTTGTTAGTTTGTTTTCAACGGTGTGCCTTATAGTGCCATCCACTGTACAAATTTAGCTTAAGATTTATGATATAACTTTTAAATATAACATGAACAAGTTTCAACTTTATACCAATCTGCCTTAAATAATAATTTTAATTTTAGTATGTATGTGATAAGAATAGTTTTATATAAAAGTTTGTTTTTAATAAACAGTTTTAGAAAATAAATTCATTTTGCACAGCTAGATGTAAATTATTTTTCAAATATATTTTTGTGACTGAGATAATGAAACCCATAAAGCGCAAGCATACACTGTTCAAAAAAAGGAAAAAAGTCGGATTCGCAGCCTTTACGGGAACAATTTAATGAGCTACGAACTTCTGTCAAGAAAATGATAAACACTGCCCACAAAATCTATCGTAATAAAGTTGATAATTTGATATCTCATGATCCTTCATCATTGTGGACTTACATGAAAGTAAGGGTTTCGTCGGATTATTTCCCAGAAATGCTTTTTGGGGGGAAACTATAGGCACTCGGAATCTTAACAATATTGTTCACGCCTTTGCAAAATTCTTCAGCGGCGTTTATAGACCTCTAACTAATCGGAACATGATAAAACATAGTGATATTTCTAGCTCACAGGTAACACTCTACTATTTATCTGACGAAATGATAATGAAGGCACTGAAAGGATTGAAGAAAAGGTTTGTTTGAGGACCTGATAAGATACCGTGTATCTTGTCGGAAATTGTGCTTCTGCGTTATTGAGGCCGTTATCTTTTGTGTTTAATCATCTCAACCAGCGTGTTCCCAAAAGTGTAGAATGAGGCAAGAATCGTTCCGATCTTTAAGAAGGGCGATCTGGCAAGATCTTAAACTGCAGATCTGTGTTGATTTTGTCGCCTTTTGCTACAGTGTTTGAGACGTCCGTGTATGCATGTATATTTAATCAAGTTAAAAACATGGTATCGAGGTAGCATGGATTTTTTGCTAATTGGAATATGACCAAAGCTTGACCATCAAACTGTGCAAAACAAGTCAGATTGCTAATCATCTGGCTTGTTTTGCACAGTTTGATGGTCAAGCTTTGAATGATGGTGGACAGATCGATACAGTCTACACTGACTGCTTTAAGGCCTTTGATCAAATGGATCACTTTGCTGCAAAAATTGGCAATTGGATCCAGCGATAAACTTATATTATTATGTGAATCCTATTTAAGCGAAGTACGAGGTTATAGATTGTTTCAATTTACCACCACGAGCGGAGCCCCACACGCAATAATCTTGTTCCTCTTATTTGCGCACTATTCATCAATGACATAGTAACAAATATTTCAAGCAATATTTTAATGTACGCAGATGATCTCACACTATACAGAAATATAAATAGACTGCCTTATGTTGCATAATGATATTGATGTTATTGAAATATGGTGCAACATCAACAACCCACCACTGAACTTTGGCAAGTGTTATATCATGTCATTTGCTAATATCAAGAATCTCGCGCATTTTAATTACAACTTGAATGGTGCGATTATTGAGTCTCTATTACCCCTCAGTCACGCCAGTTAAAGGCTGGGTAAGGCCGGATGCCTTCTGAGAAGTGTTCTACGTTGGTCACTCGCCTGTCGGTAGGCTTCCTGATAGACTTATGGGTAGGTACATAACCAAGTGTTTATAGCCTGAGGGGGGTGCTGGCCTGGGTTTGTCGGTAGCTGATGACCGTGGTTCGGAACCCACGTTAAGCTGTAGGTCCAGTGGCTAAATAGCCTTAGATGCTGATGCGTCTCTAACAACCTTTCTCTAATAATCCTTTCTTTTTCCTTGTATAACAAATTCGCTAATATTTTAGCATTCAGAAATGATGGAAGATATATAGATCAAAATATTCTCCTGGCGAAATTTCAAATATCATCGTTAGTTAATCCTCGAAAATATCTACTGCTTAAGTTCATCTATAAAATGTGTAGATCCCTCATTGACTGCCTTGAGCTGCTGTTTGTGGTGGACTTTCACGTGCCTTCGAGGTGTCAGATCCTATCCTACCTTTTTTTTACCCTATGCCAGAACTAACTTCATGGTCAAAACACCACTGTTTCAAGCCATGAAGCTCTTCAATGATTTGTGCTGTGATGTTGACATTAACCACTTATCTGCAGATCGGTTCACGCAATTTGTCACCTTGGAATTGTTAGACTAGTCAGAATAAATTGTATGGATCGGTGTTGTAGCTTTGGTTAAGTCTGTTCTTATGTAAGCATTGTTTTGTCTTGATTTTCCTTTTTTCTCTGTCCTTTTTTTGTAAATTGCCCCATAAATGGATTTCTATCAGGACAATAAAGATTATTATTATTAAATATATCAGGTATATATTTTTTTGTATTGAAAATATCAGACGATTTTGATTTTTTTTTTAGTTTTAATATTTCAGGCTAATAAAATTTACTTTTACTTTGGGACAAAAAGCAGTTGAAAAATGATTAGCACCTTTACACGCATCTTGCTTAAAAAATAATGAAAATCTTACTCAGAGAATTACCATTAAACGCCAAATCAGTTTTTTTCATGTTACGGCATCAGAAGATGATTAAATCTTCTCCTGATGTTAACATGGTCAGCGAAACGCGCGTCGAGAAATTAGACGAGCTTTGACTTTTTAGTTGTACATCTCTTTGAGTTTACTCTAATACATATTTTAATATGTTTTTTTAAAATGTAGCTTTCTTTGGAGCTACACTGTGTTTAAAAAGAGTAATGAGCATTTCAGCTCCTCTTTGTACACATTGTGCAGTACCGCTATAACGGCAATTTTCACTTCGGAAGTATCTTTGTCACAAGTTCTTTTCACTAGAATTTAAAGTTTTGGAAGCAAAAAATAGCACCAGGAATGAAAATTCTCTTTGGAGCAATACTGTGCTGAGAACAAGTATTGAGCATTTTAGCTGCTCTTTGTATACATTGTTCAGTACTGCTATAACGGCAACTTTAATCTCGGAAATATCTTTGTCATAAGTTCTTTTCACTAGAATTTTAAAGCTTTAGAAGCAAAAACTACCCCTGGGAGTCAGATCTGCAAAATTCTTTTTGCAAAATACCCTTGGTGTTATGTAACTCCTCAATAAATATTTTACAAATTACATTTGAATCATCCCCTGTTGATGTGGAACGCTCAGAGAAATGATCAATATAAGAAAACTATAAAAAATTGCTACTATAAAAGAAATGATCAGCTGTTGGGTCAAACATATTTATTAAATTTTGCACTATTTGTATTCAAGTAAATTCAGAAATAAAGAAACTCGAATATATTCCTATAAGCCTGGAACAAAACAATCTATTTGGATGTTTCTAAATGGGTCTTGATTAATTCAACTGACTCATCAATACATATTTTAATATGTTTTTTTAAAGTGTAGCTTTCTTTGGAGCAATACTGTGTTTAAAAAGAGTAATGAGCATTTCAGCTCCTCTTTGTACACATTGTGCAGTACCGCTATACGACAATTTTCACTTCGGAAGTATCTTTGTCACAAGTTCTTTTCACTAGAATTTAAAGTTTTGGAAGCAAAAAATAGTACCAGGAATGAAAATTCTCTTTGGAGCAATACTGTGCTGAGAACAAGTATTGAAGTTTTAGAAGCAAAAACTACCCCTGGGAGTCAGATTTGCAAAATTCTTTTTGCAAAATACCTTTGGTGTTATGTAACTTCTCAATAAATATTTTACAAATTACATTTGAATCATCCACTGTTGATGTTAATATGCGCCGAAAAATTAAAAACAAATGATTTAGTGTTATAGTGTGTAGTATAATGAGTAGTTTGAGTGTAGTGTTTTACACAAAACATTCCAGTAGAAAAATTGACCTGCAGCATAATTGTATTTCCAAAAATATAATCTGTAATCTTGTAAAAAAGTGTATATTACTATGATATTTAGTGTATACAGTATTGAACTTATAGCTGTGTAGACAATATATGTGAAAATTATAATATTTTGACTCTAGAAGATTGTTTTACCTACTAAATAAATCCTAAAGGTTCTTTCAGACCCTTAATTAACCAGAAATTTTTGTTAATGATCACTAAGTAACCAAAATGTAATATATATATATATATATATATATATATATATATATATATATATATATATATATATATATATATATATATATATATATATATATATATATATATATATGAAATTTATTAATCCTAGAAAAAACAGATATTTACAAATAATTAAGATAACAATTTTATGTATTTACATAGTGTCCAAAAAATCTGTAGGCTTTTGCAATACATCTGGTGCCATTTTATATTTACATAAATTTATGCTTCTTTGTAGATAATCATAACTAAGACCAGCATCATTATAATCCTGACTGGCTTCTGCACTCTTTGATACTTCAAATCTTGTCCACTTATAGTTACTACATTTCCGTGTTCCTAAAAAATGTGATTAGAAAAAACAAATTAAATTTCATTTGCTAACCTGGTGAGCTCTGTATTAAATGTAAAACTGTTGGATGAATCAAACCAAAGAACTCATTTCCTCTGGGTCTTGTACTGACTACATTTAACGACAAAGAATCATTAATTTTCTGTAGAAGAATGGAATGACATATGTCAGGTGTATCGCCAACTATAGGTGGGCTTTCATCATCACAAGCAATTTCAAATCTTAAAAACAATATATTTGATTATGATGATTATTCAGAAAAATATTCATGAAATACTTACAAAGGTGTTTCATTATCATCAGATATTTTACATGTATAAACACATTTAACTGTAGGATCTTTTAGACTACCATAAATTCTTGTAGAAACATATCCAACAGGATAAATAGCATCTTCTGAGTGAAATTCTGATCGGTCAAATACAACTTCTCCCAATGAGTGAATAGTTAGTCTAGAATAAAATAAAATAAAATAACATAACAGTGTGCAAGAGAAACCTTAAAAGAATGACTATACCTTCCTAATTCTATCGGGAATATTGGTCTTCCATTACTATCCAATGGAATAGGTTGTACAAATTTCTTCTTATTGCTTTTAATACTGGGTCGCCTTGTTTTTGATGTGGATGGTCTTCTCTCTAATGTAATTGATTCTGTTTTTTTCTTACTCTTTTTTGAATCATTTGTAAGACCAGTTGGAAGAACACCCCTAGCAGAATTTTGTACCTCCAGGGCTACTTGTGGTTCATATTCACAAAGCTTCCTAAGCAAAAACTTTCGTTCTTCTTTACGCATTAAAATTTTTGCCTGCACTTCTTCCAATTCATCAACTAAGGCAGCATTTTCCTAAAAAACAAATGCTTAATGTAATCTGTAATTCAGTAGAGTCGATAAATAAATTACATGAACATATTCTACTATCATCCGTTTCAACACGGCTAATTTTTGCTGATAACTGCCTGATTTTGATCGATTGTTCTTTAACTGTTTCTGTTGTTCGTAATTCATGATTTGAAAAAATTAACACTATTGTCGTACATCATTATACTTAACCACAAATTGTTTGGAATTAATTTGATAGGTCAACTTAAATTCACAGAGTAGTTCAAATGTTTCATGTTTTGGTTAACCGATTTCTTGAGTAAAATAGTAAAATAATTTAATACAATATATGGAATTTGTTGATTTTTTAATCATTATACAACTTAGTTATGAAGTATTATCCATTGGGTTTAAAAGTTAAATTTCATCATAAGCAGCATGGGTGGATTCCAAATAAAAAATATACATTACAAAAAAAGTTACTTTGTAATTCCAACAATAAATTAGATAAGTTATTGAATGAAATGTATATTAATTTGAAGAAAGAAACCATAATTTTTTGCTCTAGTTATGAAATGAGCGTTGAACAAAATAAACTGAAATCTTTATATAAAATAATCCCATTGGAATTTTTCGGATCAGTCTTCAATCGAACAAAATTCTTTTTTATCATAAAAAGAATAATGTCACAGACCAGAGGAGAATGTATTTATATGAAATGCTTATATGAAGGATACACATATGATTGTATTAGTTGGTTATCACTAGAATCAAATACAGTTGTATCAGTAAAGAACCAATTATGCCAAGCAAATATACTTGTACTTCAAACAGTGGTTAAACCATTTTTCACATATTTTTACTATTATGTACGTGATTCTAAAAGCAGGAAATATGTTTTTGTGCCTCGGAGTAAGTATAAAGTAATAATTTATTATACATTATCTAGTTATGATATTGTGGAGCATCATTTCTTTTAGGTGAGATGGATTCATTTATTGACAAAACTCATAATTTCTATATTAAAATGGGAATCTTGGAACAAAATAAATCAAAGAATCCTGTACACCCTAATGGCACATTGATGTTTATTCCAAAAAAATCCATATTTCTGGATCATAGACCTTTAGTTTTGCAATATTCTAAGGATAAGCAAAATTTAAATTCAATTAAAAAGAAAATAAAACTTTTATCTCAAACATTTAAAAATGGTTTTACAGAAAACTTGTATGAAACTTGGAAAGAATATCTAATATTAAACAAACCTTCAAGAAAAATATTTGGTAAATATTACAAAGTTATTTTTATTAATTATTTATTAAATATTTTTTAAGCTATTAAGCTGGATATTGTTGATGCCTTTGGTCTTGTAATCCAAAATTTATTAATATCTTTAATTGAAAAAGATACTCATTTCTTTACAAAAGAAGACAAGCTTTTCTTAATTCATTATATTTCAAATCAGTATGTTTGCTTAAGAACCCCTAATCAGATTTATAGATGGAATATGGGTAAAGTATTACTATTTTAATATTATCATTTTTAATTCGATAGTATTTTCATTCATAATTTTGGATTAAACAAAAACAATAATTTCTAGAGTAGGCATTTAAATAGCTTGATAGTCACTTATCTATAACTAAAATAAATTTTAATTAGCAGTTTAGCATTACTTAGTATTAGGCAAACTAGTGATTTGTAATAAAAGAAAAGTGAGTAATTAGTTGTATAAGAAGCTATCCAGGTGTTTTATCACATCACATATTTGATGTATTTTTAAGAAAATTAAAAAATAAGGAAATATATTGATAATGAATAATATATGAATTTTTGAATAATATATGAATTTTTGAATAATATATATGCACTTACATTTTTTTTAGTCACGTTTCTTCAGTGCATATAAATTGTTATCAAATCCAAACATGTATTAAATGCAGTTAAATTTTTTGTTAATGACTATTTAGTGTAAAATTTGATTTTTTTTTAACTGACAGATGCATCCTAACTTATCAATAACGCATAGAACGTCATAAAGCACGATTCACTTGAAGTTTTATACCTGATTGCAGAATTTAACTGTGGACGCTCTAAGAGAAATGATCAATATAAGAAAACTATAAAAAATTGCTACTATAAAAGAAACGATCGGCTGTTAGGTCAAACA
This sequence comes from Cosmopolites sordidus, assembly GCA_031761425.1. Taxonomy (NCBI): domain Eukaryota; kingdom Metazoa; phylum Arthropoda; class Insecta; order Coleoptera; family Curculionidae; genus Cosmopolites; species Cosmopolites sordidus. The sequence goes on from JARFXV010000590.1 coordinate 62,500, forward strand.
TATTTATTAAATTTTGCACTATTTGTATTCAAGTACATTCACAAATAAAGAAACTCGAATATATTCCTATAAGCCTGGAACAAAACAATCTATTTGGATGTTTCTAAATGGGTCTTGATTAATTCAACTGACTCATCAACATTTATTGCAGTGTTTAAAAAATTGATTACATCGTTTTTAGATTTTTCTGATTATCAAGCTAGTACAAGCTAGAGAAACAAATAATTGCTGATCTGTTTGTTGAAGGTGAATCAGCGAATTTCATAAAAAGAACCGAAATAGTCGCATGACAATGATGTTCAAAATGTTCCGTTTTTGACGGAAAAACTTCGAATTGTCTCATCCGTAATATAGTCCTGATGTATCCTCTTGTAATTCTTCTTTGTTTCTTAATATAAAAATAAACTGCATGGTCGTCGATTTTTTTGATCTGGCTGATCAGGTCATTGAAATAAGCTTTCTTAGTAACATAAATGTTAAGGAAATTGATTCAATTGATACCAAACGAGGAATATTTTGAAAACGATTAAAACCATTTGTGTTTCTTCTTATTGATTGAAGGAACTTTTAGTGACCTATGTACTACTACAGCAAATCAATCTGCACAAAAGTGTGGTGGAAGATTTGCAATTGCAAGAACTTTGTCGAAATTCAAAACAATAATAATTATTGCAAATTGTAGACTATTTAAACTGAAAGATATATAATTATATAAGATTGAAAAAGTGAATGCTAAAGAACTGCTAGTATAGTCCGGTTCAAGATATTTCGTTGCCTTTTGGCAAAATGTTAATTGCACCAATAAATTTCAATAAAAATACTCCTAGTTTCTTCAAAGGCGCCAGAGTCGGAGTGGTTTAATTTCGGAATAATGTTGGAAAATATAAAATATGGTTAAATTATTATTATTATTCCGCTTATCCTTAATGTAGAATCTCAGCCCATGCTGGTTGATATTTCAATGTCAAGATGAAAAAGCAATTCAGCTCCTCTCATCCTAACATAGTATTTTACGAACAATGTGACACATCTGCAAGAGCACGGCACGTTGTCCCACTATGGCAATCGATTTCGAGATACCCAGGCTCTCGAGGTTCTTTGAAAATCTGTTGCTTATCAAGCCTTCGGCGGATATAACGAAGGGCACTATATCTACCTTACTCAGTTTCCACTGGTTCTTTAAGTCGTATGCCAGATTTTCATACTTTGTGGATTTTTCCATCTCGGTTTTTCTAATGTTGTGAGAGAGCGGCACTGCGATGTCAATTACAAAAGCTCTTTTCTCCTTTTTGTTAATTAGAACAATATCTGGCCTGTTATAATCAACCGTTCGATCAGTAGTGATTGGTCTGTCCCATTAAAGAATGGTATCGGATGATTCAAGTACAGGAGAAGGCGATTACTTATAATATGGAGATGCGCTTTCTAATTGCGAGTATTTTAGTGCAATTTGCTGATGTATGATTTTTGCCAGCTGATTATGCCGTCTTAAATAAGCATTAGAAGAAATGGCCGGGCAACAGCCAATAAGGTGCTCAATTGTTTCCCCCATAGTACCGCATTTCCTGCACTTATCGACTACGTCCAAGTGCAATATATGCCTTTCATAATTGTTTGTTCTTGTTACCCTACCTTGAATGGATATTGCGGAAACTTCTGTTTCTGGGTACAATAGTCCATCGGTCAGCCATTTTAGAAACAATTGTTCGTCAATGGCGTCATCTTCGAGTGACTTAGGAAATCTTCCATTATCCTCGTACTGAACTCAGCATCTCAGCCTAAGCTGGTCTATATTACAATGCCAAAATGAGAAAGCAATTCAACTCCTCTCACTTAGCATAAAATTTTACGAACAATGTGGCATGTCTGCAAGAGTACTGGACGTTGTCCCACTATGACAATCGATTTTGAGATACCAAGGTTCTTCAAATTTTTTGAAAAGTTCTTACTTATTAGGCCTTCGGCGGATATAACGAAAGGCACTATCTCTACCTTATGCAGTTTCCACTGGTTTTTCAAATCGTACGCAAGGTTTTCATACTTAGTGGTTTTCTCCAACTCGGTTTTCCTGATATTATGAGAGAGTGGCACTGCGATGTCAATTATAAAAGCCCTTTTCTCCTTTTTACTAATTAGAACAATGTCTGGTCTATTATCGACCGTTCGATCTGTTGTGATTGGTCTGTCCCAGTATAGGATTGAATCAGATGATTCCAATGCGGGAGAAGGTGAGTACTTATAATATGGAGCAGGTGCGTTATCTAATAGCGAATACTTTAATGCAATTTGCTGATGTATAATTTTCGCCAGCTGATTATGTCTTCCTAAATAAGCATTAGGGGCTAGAACTGCACACCCACCGATAAGGTGTTCAATCGTTTCCCCCACTATACCGCACTTCCTACATCGGTCGACAACATCCATGTGTAGTATATGTTTTTCATAGTTCCGTGTTCTTACTACCTTATCTTGAATAGATGTCGCAAAACCTTCTGTTTCTGGGTACAACAGCCCATCGGTCAGCCATTTTAGAGACAATGGTCCATCAATGGTATCATCCTCGAGTGACTTTGGATACCGTCCATGCAGTGTCTGTTGTTTCCATTCACGGACACAATCAGTAAGTGTTGTTCTACCATCAACACGATTCAATTTATCTAGGTTCAACGGGGTGAAACCCCGGTCCTCCTTAACAACCAACTTCATTAGCGTGCTGCTTGAATTAATGAAGCGTTCTCTCATCTTACTCTCCTGGTTCAGACAAAGGTTCTTAATGTTCACGAGGCCTCTGCCTCCCAACTTTCTTGGAATGTACAGTCGCTTTATAGATGAATTTGGATACAGACATCGGAATTTTGTCAATGTTCGACGTGTTAATCTATCCAGTCCATCAAGGTCTGTTTCTGACCATTTAACAATACCAAAGGAATAGGTCAGAGTTGGCACTGCCCATCCATTGATCGCTCTAATCAGGTTTCCAATGTTCAGTTTGGTATTTAAAAGTTTTGTAAGCCTCTTTTCGTACATAGTAGAAAAGTCTTTCTTTAACTGGCTATGGTTAAATTTCTCGTTTTGAGGTATACCTAACTATTTATAGGATTCTTCTGGTGCCAGTTGTTGTATGTTACAGTGTCTTGAATGTTGATTGTTGACTATTCCTTTCTGAATGCTAATGGTAGAGCATTTATCAAGTCCGAATGACATCTTGATATCCCTACTAAATTCTTCGACCATTTTTATTAAGGAGTTTAGTTTTTCTCTAGTTTCTCCATAGAGTTTAAGGTCATCCATATATAGTAGGTGCGAGAGCTTTCGTGGATTCCTCATGTTTAGTTTATATCCTATATTACCGTTGTTCAGTAATGTAGACATAGGGTTTAGGGCTAGACAAAACCAATCTGAAGAAAGGGAATCTCCCTGAAAAATTCCTCTCTCGATATTCGCAGTTGTGATGCATTGTTGATCGATAAAGAGATTTGTTTTCCATTTCCCCATCAGGCACTTTAAGGAGTTAATGATGGGAGGGCTTATTTTATAAATCTTCAGGACTTCTAGTAACCAATCGTGTGGAACACTATCGAAGGCTTTCCTGTAGTCTATATAGCAGATGTTTAGGTTGCGTTTTCTTTTCCGCGCTTGTTCGAGAACTACAGCATCGATCGTTAGCTGTTCCTTGCATCCCATACTTGCTCTTATATATCCTTTCTGCTCTTCTGCAAAAATATTGTTTTCATCACAATGTTTGTAAATTTTTTCATTGATTAGGGCTGTCAACAATTTATAAAATACTGACAGACATGTGATGGGTCTGTAGTTATTGGGTTGCTTAGCATCACCCTTTTTGTACAGAAGTATTGCCTTAAATCCTTAAAAAATTCGGGAAAGTATCAGGATTTATCGTTACCTCTTTAAATGCACTAGCAAGTGGGCGGTGGACCGCCGTAAAGTTTTTAATCCAGAAGTTATGTAGTCCATCTGGTCCAGGAGGTTTCCAGTTATGAGTTTTCTTGACGGCGGTGCAAATGTCAGTCGCCGTGAAATCGTTAAACTACATTTCTGGGAGAGCAGTTGTGTGCTGTTCAATTGTTTTAATCCAAGGTGCCGCTTTTTCATAGTCATCTGATCTTTTCCAAACCGATTGCCAATATTCTGCAAAGGAGGACATGTCCACATTCTCAAGTTCTGACCTGCTACTGCCTTTGTTCGAGCTCTCTATAAAATTTCTTTTGACTATTTATGAATACTGAATTTTGGTGCTTTCGTTTTTTTAGCTCGTTATATCTTGCTAGCCTAGCCCCTTTAGATTTAGCTTTCTGTCTAAGCCGATCTTTAAGATCCAATAATTTTTCGGAGAAGTTTGGATCGTCGAAGCCAATGCCAGATTTATTGGCAATTGTTTTTGTTTTTTTCGTTACTGTACTTGATCGATTACCAGAAAGGTATTCTGAGATGACGTCGAGTTTCTATCGGAAATCATCGATATTGTTTTCAAAGCGTGTTTTCCAGGCAGGCGTATTTTTCTGGAAATTATGCCTGCTCGCACTGGGGGTGTATGTTTTTTGGCCTGAAATTTCGATCGCAGTCACTGCTGCACAGTACAACGCAAGATGTATATCACGCAGATCTAGTATCCCAGCCAGATGTGATTCCAGAACTTTATTGATCTGCATTAGAGTAATACGAGCTTTTGTAATATTTCGCAGTATTGGAACTTTTGAAATATTTAGTGGATTTAACCCAATAAAATGGGCCAACTTATTGTAAAACTTCTCTCGTACATTAGACAAGTTCTGTTGTAAGGTCACTTCCTCTTCTTCATGTTGCTAATATATAACGTTCTGGTGTAATTCATTACCAACTTCTCTCTTGACATTCATTAGTTCTGTTTCGGTGAGATACTTTTTATTTAAAATTATATTTTTACGGTCGGCTAAGTTTTGCTCAGACAGCCGAGTTCCAGGGAACCTCTTCTTATATTCTTGATAGAGTGCATTTCTCCATCCAGGAAGCGGCTTATCTCCGCACTGGTTCACGTAATAGTAGGTACGCATTACCTCAATATTCATTTCGCGTGTCCATCTGATACGTGGAGTGCGTTCAGTTCTAGTGGCAGCCCTCCTTTCTGGGTATAATAGTCCATCGGTCAGCCATTTTAGAAACAATTGTTCGTCAATGGCGTCATCTTCGAGTGACTTCGAAAATCTTCCATTATTATTATTACTATTATTATTATCTTCACAAAAATTATTCATCGATCATCTCAGCCTAGGCTGGTCCGGTTTACAATGCCAAGATGAGAAAGCAGATCAGCTCCTCCCATTCAGCTTAGTACCTAACGAACAATGTGGCAAGTTTGCAAGAGAACTGCTTGTTGTCCTACTGTGGTAATCGATTTTGAAACACCAAGAATTTCCAGGTTTTTGGAAAATATCTTGCTTACTAGGCCTTCGGCGGATATAACAAAAGGTAGCACCTCTACTTTCTGGAGTTTCCGTTGATTTTTCAGATCAAATGCAAGATTCTCGTACTTCGTGAGCTTTTCCATTTTAGTTTGTATGATATTGTGAGAGAGTGGTATCGCAATGTCAATTATGAAAGCTCTCCTCTGCCTTTTGTTAATTTGAACAATTTATTATTATTATTATTATTATGATCATAAACATGATTCATCGATCATCCCAGCCTAATCTGGTCGGGTTTACAATGCCAAGATGAGAAAGCAGTTCAGCTCCTGCCATTCAGCCCAGCACCTTATGAACAATGTGGCAAGTTTGTAAGAGAACTGCCCGTTGTTCCACTGTGTAATCGATTTTGAAACACCAAGAATTTCCAGGTTTTTGGAAAAGGTTTTGCTTACTAGGCTAGAGTTTCCATTGATTTTTTAGATCAAATGCAAGATTTTCGTACTTCGTGACCTTTTCCATTTCAGTTTTTCTGATGTTGTGAGAGAGTGGTATCGCAATGTCAATTATGGAAGCTCTCCTTTGCTTTTTGTTAATTAGAACAATAACCGGCCTATTATAGTCAACCGTCCGATCTGTTGGTAAGCATTAGTGGCAAGGACTGGACACCCTCCAGTAAGGAGGGTAATAATTAATAATTGTTTCTCCCACACTACCGCACTTCCTGCTCTTGTCGACAACATCCAGGTGTAGTATATGTCTTTCATAGTTTGTTTTTCTTACTACCTTATCTTGAATAGCTGTCGCGAAGCCTTCTGTTTCCGGATATAATAGTCCATCGTTAAGCCACTTTAGTGACAAATGTTTGTCAATGGAGCCATCCTCAAGTGATTTAGGATATCTCCCATGTAATGTCTGTTGTTTCCATTCTTGAACGATATCCTTCAGTGCTGGTCCTTCTTTACAACCAGTTTCATTAGTGTGCAATGTGAACTAATGAAGCGCTCTCTCATCCTATTCTCCTGGTTGAGACAAAGATTCTTGACATTCACAAGCCCTCTGTCTCCCAACTTTCTTGGAATATAGAGCCTTTTTGTAGACGAATTGGTATGTAAACATCGGAACTTTAGCAATGTTCTTCGTGTCAATCTATCCAGTTCATCAAGATCTACTTCAGACCATTTAACAATGCCAAAAGAATATGTCAGAGTTGGCACCGCCCAGCCATTGATCGCTTTAATGAGGTTTCCACCGTTCATTTTGGTGTTTAGGAGTTTTGTCAGTCGTTTTTGGTACAAAGTGGAAAAATTCTTCTTTAATAGGCTATGATCAAATGTATGGTTTTGAAGCATTCCTAAATATTTGTATGAGTCTTCTGATGCTAGTTCTTGTATACCGCAGACTGTTGAATGTTGTTCTTTTATTATTTCCTTTCGTATGCTGATAGTGGAGCATTTCTTTAGTCCGAATGACATTTTGATATCCTTACTAAATATTTCGACTGTTTTTATTAATGAATTTATTTTCTCTCTTGTTTCTCCATAGAGTTTTAAGTCGTCCATCTATAACAAATGAGATAGTTTTCTAGAATTTCTCATGTCAAGTTTGTAGCCAATATTGCTATTGTTAAGTAATGTGGATATTGGATTCAACGCTAGACAAAACCAAACAGGAGAAAATTAATCTCCCTGAAATATCCCTCTCTTTATATTTGTTGTTCTAATATACTGTTGGTGAATAAATAAATTAGTCTTTCATTTACTCATGAGATACCTTAAAGAGTTTGTAATGTGCGGACAAATTTTGTAAATGTTCAAAACATCTAACAACCAATCATGCGGGACACTATCGAAAACCTTCTTGTAATTTATATAGCACATATTCAAGTTGCGTTTTTTTGTCCGCGCTTGCCCAAGAACTACAGCATCAATCGTCAGTTGTTCCTTGCATCCCATACTTGCCATAATACACCCTTTCTACTCATCTTCAAATATGTTATTATAGTCACAATGTTGGTAAATTTTTTAATTGAGCAGGGCTGTGAATAATTTATACAACACGGATAAACATGTTATCGGTCTATAGTTACTGGGTTGGTTAGCATCACCCTTTTTATATAACAAATATGTATTTCCCTCCATCAGAAAGTCGGGGAAAGTATCAGGATTCACCATTATTTCTTTAAATGCATCAGCAAGTACCTGGTAAATAGCTGTGAAGTTTTTGATCCAGAAGTTGTGTAGTCCATCTGGCCCAGACGTCTTCCAGTTTTGAGTTTTCTTGATGGCAGTGCAAATATCAATCGCTTCAAGACCGTTGAATTCCATTTCTGGAAGTGCATCAGTCTGTTTTCGAATTGTTGCAACCCACGGGGCCATTTTTTCATAACCATCAGATCTTTTCCAGACAGATTTCCAGTATTTTTCAAAGGTAGATGCATTCACATTTTCAAGTTTTGACTGGTTACCCTGGGCTTCTAGTTCTCTATAAAACTTCTGGCTATTTTGAAACATCGTATTTTGGTGTTTCCGTTTTTCTATCTCATTGTATCTGGCTAGTCTTGCTCCTTTCGTTTTAGCTTTCTGTCGAAACCAATCTTTCAAGTCTAATAATTTATCGCGAAAGTTTGAATCTTCAAATCCAATGCCAGATTTTTTATCGATTATTTTCGTTTTTTTCGTCACTTTGCTAGATGTATTTCCAGCAAGATACTCAGAAATAATGTCAACTTTCAATACGCCTTGTCGCATTGAGGGTGTAAGTTTTTTGACCTGAAAGCTCGATTACAGTTACTGCTGCACAATACAACGCAATATGTATGTCGCTAAGATTCATTATCCCCGATAAATGCGATTCCAAAACTTTATTGACCTGCATTATAGTAATGCGGGATTTTGCACTGTTGCGCAGTATCGGTATTTTTGGCCTATTTAGTGGATTTGAGCCAATAAAATGGGCCAAGAGACTGTAAAACCTTTCTCGTATGTTAGAAAAGTTTCCATTCATGGCTGTTTCTTCATTTTGAATTGATGATACTTCTGTTGTTAGGATTGGAGTTTGGACTAGCGGTTGGTTCTCTGTGTTCAAGTTAAGGACATCCATGTCATTTTCTTGAGGTGGGTCATATGTAATGTTTTGGTGTAATTTATTACCGACTTCTCTCTTGATATTCATTAATTCCGTTTCGGTAAGATATTTTTTTCTTAATATAAGATTTTTACGGTCTGCTAAGTTTTGTTCCGATAACGGTGTTTCAGCAAACCTCTTGTTATATTCTTGGTGAAGTGCACTTCTCCATCCAGGTAGCGGTTTATCACGTAACACGCACTGGTTCACGTAATAATAGGTACTCATTACTTCAATATTCATTTCACGTATCCATCTAATACGTGAAGTGCGCTCGGTCCTACTGACAGCCCTCCTTATGGGGAGCGAACCAGCCGGTACCTGATTATTAGCTCCTGCTTTTTGTTGGGTTTGTATTGAAGTCTCTGGTGTTGATTGACTTTTATATTCTAATTGTGGATGGATTTTTTCAGTTGCCTTGTTTGTTCTTGTTGTATTCCTGTGGTGCCATAGAATTGGGAGTTGCCACTCGCTCCAGACTCACCAACCCCGGACAAATCCTCCCGACGGTTTCCGAAGGGTTCTTGTTCGCGAAACCCTACCGCTTTGTTTATACACCTATAATGATATTATTATCATTATAGGTTTCAATCTCCATAAAAAAAAATTTGGGTTCAAGGGAAAAAACGGTCACCCAAGGCAGAACCCCGATTTACCATGGGAAAGCTATTTACTACCGGAGGGTGCTAGGTAGGTACCCGAAGACATCGTTAGAGACACTTTAACCCTGTGCCATTCAGCTTCTCGGCACGATGGATTCCCACCTTAAGCTTGGGGATTTTTTCAGAGGTTTACTCCTCTCATCTCGGGAAGGTGGTGGCGCCACTCACCAAGCGAACTATCCGCCCCCTGCCTTATTATTATTATTATCGACTCTCTCAGTTTAAAAAGCTGGAAACCATAAACCGACCCCTCCCTCGCTACGTTGGCGTTCAGCTCGGAGCCTGGGGATAAAGTTCATTATAACCCAGTATTCCGTTGGCATTAAGACAAAAATTTTCGAACGATGTGGCAGGTTTGCAACAATATATCCCGTTGTCTAATTTTTATTATATTTCTACTTAGTCCGCAATTTGTTAAACCTTTGGAGAACCTATGGCTCACAAATCCCTCTGCGGATATTACAAAAGGTTTGATGTTGATTTTTTCAAGTTGTCAGATGTTCTTCAATTCATAAGAGAGATTCTCATACTTAGAAACTTTTTCCACCTCCGTTTTATAATAATATAAATTAATATATATACAATACTACAATATTAATCCATCCAATACAATAATTATCCAGGCTTTCCTTTTTTATTTATTAAGACTATGTCTGGTCTATTGTTGTCGATAGCCCTGTCAGTTATTATCGGTCTATCCCAGTAGAGCAGCACATCGTCAGACTCCAGAACTGCTTGAGGGCTGTATTTATAATACGGCGGAGTAGAGGTTGGTAAAAGGCCATGATTAATTGCCAGTTTTTGGTGGATTATTATTATTATTATTATGTATGACTAAAACATTGTTTATTGGTTTGTGTATTTTGAATTTATTAGTACAATAAAAATTATAACTTAAATTTAATTATACATTTAATTCGGTTTCACTCTCAATGTTACTTTGATTTACATTAATAAGTGGTTCTATATTATTAGTAAATGATACATAGAAATCTTCTATTTTAATAACATGGTTAATCGAATTTATCCAACTTTCTTTGAGAATACTATCTACAACCTTCCTAATTAATGTGCAGCACTTATCAATCTTCAAAAAGTTTTCCTGTTGTGTCGTCATGGTAGTCCAATGTTTGATATTGTTTAATTTTTAATATTTTTGGAGGACAACCGTAAACAATTTGGAACCCATCCATCCTCGGAATCAGCATGTAAAATTCTAATTCTTTTTCCCTTGTTTGCTGGGGCTTTGGTTTGGCATTTTCTTGATGTATCTACCCATCCTTTTGCTGGCGTCTCATGTGTATCGAACGATATTTCATCAAGGTAGATAATGGGACGATTTTCTAATCTGTATTTTTTTATAGAGTTTAAGTAGTCAAAACGCCATCGTCGCAATCGTTGTGATTCCATTTATATTTGTCTTTTATTAATGGTCCGATATGCAAAACCCATTAGAGATCTGCTGCAAAGAATGTTGGTTTCATCTTTCCTTAGTCAATGTTGCAATGAATGCAATGCAGGCCCAGTTTGCTCTTCATACATAGCATAAATTTTTTTTCGAATTAAGTATTTGTCGCTTTCGTTAACACATTTGCTTACCAGAATCACTACGAACTTTTTTGGCTTCGTCACAATATCTTAGTATCAACTATAGACAACGGCGTTTTCGTTAATGAAGACATTTCTGCTGCGGCTGCATTTACGTGAAGCCTCCTATGCAATAAAGAAACATACACATTTTTATCAATTTGCTTAGCATCGGGCGATAAATGTTTCCTTTTAAAATTAGCACTACCGGAGGCACAATGATCATCATCTTGCCAAGAACGCCACATTTTTAGCACATTTGGAATAATAAAAAATCTATCGAAATTATAGAACTGCACTGTTTAAGAAAAGATTGCGAACTAAACTAAAATATTTCGAAACTAGTAAACCAGATATAAAATTAATTTTATTTTTTTACCTGTTATTTTATTAGGCCAGGCCCTGTTTAGTTTTTTTACAACTTTGCCGTGTTTCATTACGACAGGGGTTGTTAACAGTTTATTGCAGCCATTCGGTCAACGATATATCTTGAACCGCACCATAAACACTTGAGCTTTTCTGAGTTAAAACCGTGTTGAAATTTCTTTCGGACCACTAAACTCGAAGAGAAACTAAAAAAACTAAACACCAAATCACTTTTTGAAACCTCTGATGATTTAATCTCAAATTAAGTCATCTCCTGATGATGCTAACATGGTTAGCGAAACGTACGTCAAGAAGTTTGAAAAAGTGATTTGGTGTTTAGTGTTAAATCTCTTCGAGTTTAATGTTTCACACCGAAGTTTCCAATAGAAGAATTGACGTTTCTGATCAGTTTATAATTATAAATAAGGCATGATTTAGTTACAATAGAAGTACAATACAATATTTTATTTTATTGAAGAGTTAATACAGTTTTAACCTACAATGCAATTCTCTTTATGGAAAATGAGGGTAATTTTGACGTTGACGTTGACAAGTGCAGTTTATCTATAGCCGTCGCAGTAGGTTTTTTTTCCTAGAAAAAAAAATTCTACTGATCTAAAAAGATAGTAATCTAACGCTGTAGCATCATAAATATATCATGGATGAGGAAGTACTTCCCATACTAACATTTCTTGGGTGATTCTGACACTTTGAGGTCTTATAACGTAATGGTCTGTAATGCTGCAGAACAATATACAGTAAACCCTCGTCAACCGCGTTTTTTATTATCCGCGCTTTTGTCTTGCGAAATCGCCTAGACTAAATTTTCAATCGAATTATGTAGCAACGCGGTGCGTTTTCATCGTAATCTCTTGCGAACTGCTACGCTTTTTGCTACACAGCGTAAACATTAATAGGGAGTCGGCTTTTGCAGATCACGAGGCGGCTAATCGGTATCCGACTGAAGTCAAATAATTGATTGAAAGCAAGGGTTATCAACCAGATCGGGTATTTATGATACATTTTAGGTACCGATAAGACAGGTTTATTTTGAAGGAGAATACCTGCTCGAACATTTGTGTCGCAAACCGAAAGATTCGCACCAGGATTTAAAGCTGCAAAGGATAGGGTTACTCTTCTTACATGATAAAGCCACTGCTCGAATACAAATCTCTTAACACACGTGCTTTAAAAAGTAAAAACAAAAATGATCTGCCTGTCTTTTTGAGGGCAAATCAAAAAGGTTGGGTGACTGCAATTTACAGACTGGTTTCTGAACTGCTTCGTATCCAGTGTTAGGCAATATTTGGCCTCAAAATCATTGCCATTCAAAGCTTTATTGCTTATTGATAAATGCTCCCGGCCATTCTGAATCGATAAAGTTTGCTGATCCAAATATAGAAGTTTGCTTCCTACCTCCTAACACTACATCACTGATACAACCGTTAGCTCAGGGAATAATACCATTGTTTACAAGATATTATGTCAAGCGAACTTGCAGTTATGTATTGAATAGCATGGAACAAAATCCTGTTCTCACTGTTACTGAGAGTTGGAAAGCTTTAAATACCGCCCATTGCATAACATTTTGCAAAGAAGCAGTGGATCAGTTATGTTTAACAACATTGAATTCCTGTTGGAGAAAGTTATATCAGAGGTTCTGGCCGATACCTCAACAGTTTCTGATAAAGCAACAGATATTGTAAGAATCTTACACCAAATTCATGGCGATGGTTTCGATGAGTTGCAACTAAGTGACATTGAAGAAGTTATAGCTTCCCACGACAATGAACTATCAGAATCAAAACTGCTTAAAATTCTGGAAAATACATCGAGTAACACTTTACACAGTAATACTTTTATAGGGTGAACATCTGTTTTTAGAGTGGGCAAAGGTGGTTATATTGGTGTTAACAATTGTTTTTTTCGTATGTGGATTGTTGTATAGAATATATTATTTATCTTCAACGATAATTTGTTGAAGAAAAGGATCTCTGTCTAACCTGGGAATTTTGTTTTCAACTGAAAGTTGATATAGCACCTATACTCCCTGTCTTTGCACTTTGTCCAAATTTAACGGTTTAAATACCATTGTATTAGGGACCATGAAGTTTTAAGCTTTATTAGCTTCAGTTTCAGCCAACAACAGATTCTTATCAAATTCAATAGATCTTCGCAATGTTATATCGCTATCTAAGATACCAGGGTAAACTTCGTCAATAGCATTGATATGCTTTCTAAACTCATAAAGCATCTTATATGAATAATCTTATGTCTTATATGAAATTTATCCACACTTTGTTCTTCCATTCATGTAGGGCTCATTTTTTTTCAAAACCTAGACCACCCTATTAAAAAAAACACAAATTATAGTTTTACTCTTTATTAAAATAACATTATCCAAAACATGAATGAAAAAACTACCATTCTTAATCATAGAATTATTAACCGGTTTTTGACTATATTATTTCAGGCTTACCGCAGGGCTGTAAGTTATCACCACTATTATGTGAGCTGTACATTTCTTACAAATGCCACCAAGATTTGAGACATTTTCTTAAACCAAATGCTATAATACATAGAACTGTGGATGACATTTTGTATCTAACTACCTCATTTAACGATTTCTGTCAATTTGAAGTTGCAACTTGTAAAACCTTTATAATTAATGGGAGTAAAACTCAAAAAGTTTTACATATTGGGAAAGATCCATGTATAAGTTATTGTGGAAAAATATTTAACATGATAACCAGAGAAATTTGTAATGATTATTCCTTTGAAAAGGGCACTGAAATGAGAACTAGATTTAAAATATGGAATAGGAAATGTGAAATGAAACGAAACAACATATTTCAGTTTATAAACAACTGCATGAAGTAAGTTTTACAATAAGTGCATAAAAAAGTTCTTGGCCTGGATCATAACTTGCTATTTTACCTACCAATACCTGCTAGTAATTTATTGTGTAATACTTTTATAGTTCTGAAAATATATTGCGTATCAAGTTAACTATTGTCCGTTCAGTTTTAAAAATATGCATTCATTTGATATTACTATAAACTAAAATGCGCGGCCTATCGTGGCATATCATTACTTTACACAACTTATAAAGTTCTGCTAGACAGTAAGGCAGAGAGCAGTACCATATATCAAAGAAGGAATGGGCGAATATTAGGCAAGGCTTAGAAGAGAGGACGCTCTGAGGACGAATCTGGGGAGTTACTTCAGGAATTTGAGTCCAAAATAAAAAGATTGATAAGACTAGCATTCCCTACTGCAGGAGATGAGATGCAAAAATGGATGGCTATGTCTTCTTTTATTGATGGTTTGCGAAGATTGATGACGATGGATTGAAAATACAAGAAACCCTACGAATGTCCAAGTTCGGTAGGAGTAGTGATGTTCTTGTCCGTGCTCTGGATTTAAAAGCTATTTTTAACCCACCAAGGCGAAACATCAGAGCAGTGACTATTGAGGACCCAAGTGAGAGTACACGCACACAAAACAAGTTTGGAAAATGTCCTGCATGCACTGGTGGAGAAAATTAACGCTTTAATCGAAAAGTCCAATCAGCGTACTTTAAATCAAGTCGAGTGTTTTCGATGCCATAAAAAGGGACACTTAAAAAGGGACTCAGAGTGAGAATCTCCAGATCTTCTTCGAGAGATCGAAATCAAAGATCTACTACACCAAGACATGCAAACACTAGTTGCCAACAGGGAAACGAACGAATATTAGCCAGTATCAAGGGGCGAACGCTGGCTGAGCGTTATCTCCATAAAAAGTTTAAAAAGGTCTCAAGAAAGTTTAACGTTAGAAGGAACAATTAATGGGCAACTGAAGGCTGTAACTGTAGATACTGGAGCAGCCGTTTCTTTAATTAAAAGGAATTTAGTAGATCCCGAGAGAATACAGCCTATTTCAAGGAGAGTAATGTTGCGTACAGTCACTGTGGAGACAGCACCAGTTCATGGAGAAGTCGTCGTTGATTTCATTTCTATAAGCCACAAAGCGATAGTTGCCGATATAGAGGATGAATTTATTCTTGCCCGTGTGGGGTTGCTAGTCCTCCATCGGGCGCCTCCCCAGGTGGCGGATTGGGGAATGCCTCCCTGAAAAGAGTGGTACCGGGGAAATGAAATACCCGGGGTGGACCAAAACTAGCATGTTTCCCACGGAACCTGGAGTTGTCTCTAGATTCGGGGATTGACGCCCCCGGGACTCAAGTCTTTCCTTAAGCTAAGCTATGGTGCGTACCGTGGTAAGGGCTGAGTAGCACCTGAGGATATCAGGTGTCGTGAACGGTGCCGCCTCTGGAGTATATCCCGCCCCTCCAGTGTAATTAAGGTAGCCGGAGTAAGGTGCACTGCCCCAGTGGTCAGTTCTTTCATCCTTACTCGTAGGATTCCATGGATTTTTTATTTAATAACTCCTCCTTTCCCCTCATTCCAGGGTCGAAAGGACCCAGGACTGAGTCTCCTTCTTCGTTACAAAGCTCTGATTTTGATAGGTATTTTGTTATTAGCAGAACAGATGATTCCTTTGAAAAAGTATCACCATTCATTTTAGCCAAAGCTATATCCGGTTCTATTGGAGACATTGAATCAGTAAAGAAACTAAGAAATGGAACGCTTCTTCTCGTCACAAAGACTCTTAAACAATCTGATCTCCTTTGCAAATTAAAAAAACTGCATGAATATGAAGTTAAGGTTAAGCCCCATAGAACACTCAATTTTTGCAAAGGAGTAATTTACAGTCAAGATGTTAGTTAGCAAATCTTGCTCCCCTCGGTGTAGTGGCGGTTAAAAGAATTCTCTCCCGTAATGATGGCATCCTATCTCCTTCACCCAACATAATTCTTACTTTTAGAAAACAAAACTCCCTGAACGCATCAAGGCTGGTTTCATGATACTAAACGTCAAACCGTATATTCCGAATCTTCTTAGATGTTTTACCTGTCAAAAATTTGGACATGTTTCAACTAGATGTGACCCTCTCGCAATCTGCCTGTCCTGTGGCAAATCTTCACATGGAGATACTGCCTGCTCTCCCCCTTCTATATGTCCTAAATGCTCAGGGGAGTATTCCCCTCGTTACAAAGGTTGCCCTAAATTCAAAGAGGAGTTTACCATTCAAAAGCTAAAAACTTTAAAAAAATTACATATTTTGAAGCTCGCACGAAATTCCGTTCTCTAAACCCCTCTTTGCCTCCTCTTAACTCTTCGTATGCTACGGTCGTCACCAAGTCGAAGTCCTCGAATTCAATTGCCACTCAATGTGATTTACCTCCGTCAACTTCCGCTGCTTGTCGGGGCCGTCTGGCACAGCCCCTTCCTCTACCTCGTGAAAAATCTATTTCCCCCACCTCTCCTCTTTCTTTTTCATCTAGTGCCCTTATCCCTCATCTTTCTCGCAATCCTTCATCCTCTTCATTTTCCAACTCTCCACCTTCCAAACATATCAACCAAACCTCCTCTAACCCTTCAACTTTTCAGTCGGTCTCATCTTCGAAAGCTTCTTCCCTTTCCCCTTTAACTAAATCTGCCAAATCATCTCGTCCTTCCAGTAGGCACACTAGCGAGATTGATATGGACACAGACTTAACCTACAATCACTGGTCTAAATCTTCCACTCACTCTAAAGCTAAATCTCAATCCAAATCTGTCTCTTCTTGCTCTAAATCCCAAATAATCCCCCATAATCTCTACTCTCTTCCTCTTCAATCCTATAATCCAATGGAACATTGACGGTCTGCTAAATCGTATGGAGGAGCTTAAACTCCTTATTGGGTATTTTCACCCAGCTTTAATTCTTCTCCAAGAAACTAATCTTAAACCTTCTTGCAACCCTTCTCTAAAAAACTATTCCATCACTAGAAATGATTGGTTAGATGCCAATCGAGCTGCTGGAGGTGTAGCCATTCTTTCTCATTCATCTATCGACATCACTTCAGTTACCCTTACCTCTCCCTTAGCAGCTGTGACAATTAGAGTTGATCTTGATCGCCTCATCACTATCTGTTGTCTTTACTTCTCCCCCTCTGACCCCGTCTCCTCTGAAGATCTTATTGACTTGGTCAATCAGTTTCCTCCTCCTTTCCTCTTATATGGAGACTTTAATGCCCACAATCCATTGTGGGGTTCCTCCCATTCTGACACCCCTGGAACAATGATACAGAATATTATTGATCAATTTAATTTATCCCTTCTCAACTCATTATCCCACACTCATTTCAGTTCTGCCAATAGGACATTCTCCTGTATTGACTTGTCTCTCTGCTCTCCCTCCCTTGTTCTTTCGCTGCTCTGGAGCCCTCTTGATGACCTTCATGGTAGTGACCACTTCCCCATTATCCTCTCCGAAAGCAACCCTAATATTCCACTTCCACCCCGCAAAATATAAAATCACAGGCAGACTGGGAGCTCTATCGATCCTCGTTTCAATGTCCCATATTTGTTGAAGGAGACTGTGATGGTAACATTGAACGCTTCACTCATGCAATTCACCAGTCGGCGGTACTAGCAATCCCTGTGAATAACCGTCATTCTTCCCGCCGTTCTGTTCCTTGGTGGAACTCGGAATGCCGTTCTGTTATTAAAGCCCGTAAAACAGCTCTCAGTAAATTCAAACGATACCCTTCAATGGAGAACCTCATAGCCTTCAAGAGGCTCCGAGCTCTGGCCAAACGTACAATTACTCGTGCTAAGCGAAACTCCTGGTCGCTTTTTGTAAACTCTTAACCAATGCTCTTCTAGCCAGGACTTCCGGAATAGAGTCAATCGTCTTCGTGCTAATTCCTGCGGCCACATCAATGGTATTCTGGTTGACGGATATTGGGTCACTGATCGCAACAGCAGTTGCAGCAGTGATCGCAACCTCGGTCCCTCTTTTCGTCTCAGAAAAGCTCAGGTAGAATTTGTTCTCAATTTTCATGAGCTTTCTGCCTCTCCACTAAACTCCCAGTTTCCTCTTACAGAGTTGTCTCGTGCCATTCATCGTTGCAAACATTCCTCTCCTGGTCCAGATGGCATTCTTGTCCCCATGATCTCGAACCTTCCAGATCGGGCTTTATCCCTTCTTCTCGTAATCTTTAATGGTCTGTGGTCAACTGGATCATTTCCTTCTTCCTGGCGTAAATCTATCCTTATTCCTATCCACAAACCCAATAAATCTAGGATCTCTCCTCTAAGTTATCGTCCTATCGCTCTTACTAGTCATCTGGGAAAGCTGCTGGAGCGGATGGTACACTTCCGACTTTCCTGGTTTCTTGAATCTCACTCACTCACTCATCCATGATAACCAGCTGGGTTTTAGACCTCACAGATCTACCCTTGACCATCTTGTTGGTTTGGAAAATGATATTTCGTTATCCTTCGCTAAGGGACATCATCTTAAAGCAGTATCTCTAAATCTTAGCAATGCTTTTGACACAGTCTGGCGTTATAATATTGCTGCCAGTCTTCATTCTTGGAGTGTGAGAGGTAATTTCCTGAAATACATCCACAACTTCATGTCTTTCAGGTCCTTTCAAGTTCGTGTCAATGACACCTTATCTGATTCCTTCCCCCTTGAAAATGGACTTCCACAAGGGTCCGTGCTTAGTCCTTCCCTGTTTAACATTACTATAAATAGCATTTGCTCCTTCCTCCCTAACTCTATTTCCTTTAAACTCTATGCAGATGATATTCTACTCTATTACTCTTCTCCTAGCCCCAGAACCTGTGCGAGAGCTCTTCAACGCTCTCCTAACTCCCTCACTAAAAAATCCTTCCTATCTTGCCCCTTTTCCATCACCGGGATGCTTTCTCCTGCATCTCACTAATTGTTCAAGATATTGTTCAATTCGACTGGGATACTTTGGGTGACGCCTCTAAGTTATATACAGTGAAACCTAAATTCCTCGAATGTAGTCCCCCTCCAGCTCTCGACCGTCATCTTTTTGTAAAGTGGAATATGCTTAGAATCGGGCACTGTCGCTTCTCACATGGTCATCTAATAAGTGGCGACCCTCCGTCAGTATGTACCTTATGTGGTGCTCCTCTTGCTGTTCGTCACGTCTTATTAGAGTGCACTTCGCTATCTGCTCTTGCACAAAGACATAGACTTCCCAGAGACCTTTCTTCTGTTTTGTCCCCACATTACTCCAGTTCTCTTTTTGAATTCCGCCGATCCTCTTCCTACTTTCCTTTGATATAATCCATCTCTGTTATCTTTAAACTCCTCTTTCCCTTAAAATTTTCACCTACTCCCTTCTCTTAATTAAGCTATTTCATGCATTACATCTGGCTGTTCCTTTATTTACGGTCTACTGCCTTTTAACGTTTGAGATCCATTGGAATGTGGAATACACTCTATATTTCATATTACTTTCATTATACACTTTATATACAATATTAACTATATTAAATTTTCATTAGTTCTTATATATACACTCTTTATTATACATACACTCTTTATGGGCTGCCAAATGGCCTTAGTTGCTGACGCGGCCCTAAACTGAAAATTAAAAAAAAATTATTCTTGGGATGGATTTAATCAGACAACATGGGTATTTGATCCAAAAATGGACACAATGAAGTTCGGTAATGAAGAATTTGTGCTGAATATAGAAAATACAGAACAGATAGCAAGTATAGAACAGATAGTTATTGGAAAATTGGAGACATACCCTGGATGATGTGTCGGAATTGCGCAACCATTAACCAGTGGTGAACCGGAAATATACATAATTGGGAAACTTTGGTGAAAACAGTTGATCAAATGCTTGAGGAAGGGGTCATAGAAGAATCCAGCAGTCCGTGGTCAGCTCCGATAGTTCTAGTGACTAAGAAAGATAGAAGTCTTAGATTTTGTGTGGACTATCGGAAGCTTAATGATGTCACCAAAAAGAACAGTTATCCCCTACCAACAATTGATGACACGTTAACGACACTGTTAGGTTCTAAATGGTTTTCCACATTAGATCAGAAAAGTGGATACTGGCAAGTCTCTGTACACGAAGATGATAAAGAAAAGACTGCCTTCACCACCGGTAGTAACCTATATCAGTTCAACGTAATGCCCTTTGGATTGTGCAATGCCCAGCTATCTTCGAACGATTAATGCATCTTGTTCTAAGAGGTCTTACTTGGAAGACCTGTTTAGTGTACTTAGATGATGTTATGATAATGGGTCAGTCATTCGAGAACCATCTGAAAAACCTTAAGAAAGTATTCAACAGATTTGGACAGGCCAATTTGAAGCTGAACCCAAAGAAGTGCTTCTTGTTTCAGAAAAGAGTAGAATTTTTGGGCCATGTAGTATCTGAAGAAGGTATTCAGGCAGACGAAAGGAAGATCGACAGCATAAGAGATTGGCCAAGGCCCGAAGATAAACCTCAACTTAGGAGCTTCCTAGGACTGTGCTCGTTCTATCGACGGTTTGTGGAAGGATTTGCCAGCATAGCGGCTCCTCTACATAAACTAACTGATGACAAATCAGTGTGCAGTTGGACACCTGAATGTGACACTGCTTTTATGAGACTAAAATGTGCTTTATGCTCTATTCCTATTTTAGCATATCCAAAATGGCAAGGAGTGTTTATTTTGGATACGGCAGCCAGCAATAATGGAATTGCAGCTATCCTGTCAGAGGTGCAAAATTCGGAAGAACATGTCATCGAGTATCACAGTCGTGTTTTGTCTAAATCAGAGCAGAATTATTGTGTCAAGAAGGGAGCTACTTGCCATTGTCAAGGCCGTCGACCATTTTCACCAATATTTATATGGCCATAAATTCCTAATTGGTACTGATCACGCCGCTCTAAAATGGCTTCTTGAAATGAAGAATCCCGAAGGACAGCTGGCCAGATGGATAGAAAAGTTACAGCAATATGATTTCGAAATTAAAGATCGACCGGGGAAATTTCATAGAAATGCTGATGCTCTACCCAGACGTCCATGCAAGGAAGATTGTAAGCATTGTCAAAGAATAGATCAGCGAGAAGGTTATACGTACAGCAGTGTAAGGAGGACTGGCATTATTACAGAAAATAATTGGACTACAGAGCAAATGAGGATAGCTCAATTGGAAGTTTCTGATATTGGACCAATCCTCTATCTCAAGGAAAACAGTGAGTGCAGACAAGAATGGAATGAGGTCTCCAGTAAAAACCAAACTTTTAACGCGTTATGGGCCCAATGGGATTCATTGGTAGTCGAAAATGGATTGTTGATAAAAGTTTGGGAAGTTTAAAAAGAGCCAGTTAGTGGTCCCAAGGAAGATAATTCATGAAGTGTTGGAAGAAATACACGACGGCAAATCTGGAGCCCACTTTGGGGTCAACAAGACTTTGGAAAAGGTTCGGGAACGCTTTTACTGGGCCCGATATCATGAGGACATTAAGGAGTGGTGCCAGAAATGCAACACATGTGCCTCTAGTAAGGGTCCTAAACAACGATCTCGCGGACCAATGAATCAGTACAATGTTGGTTTTCCATTCGAAAGAATAGCCCTTGATGTTGCAGGACCATTTCCAGTATCAGATCGTGGCAACAAATACATCGTAGTTGTCATGGATTACTTCAGTAAATGCTCTCTCAAAATGAGTTTTGCTCTCCCCAATCAGGAAGCAACAACTGTAACGCAGGTGTTGGTGGATGAAATCTTCAGTAGATATGATGCACCCATGGAACTCCACTCAGATCAAGGGCGTAATTTTGAATCCATGATTTGCAAGAGGGTACTAGAGATTAGGGTTACCCACAAAACTAAAACCACACCTTTGTATCCGCAGTCCAATAGAATGGTAGAGCGATTTAATAGAACAATGGAGGAATATCTTTCCAAGATCATTGCTAAAAATCAGAGGGATTGGGACCAACATCTTCCATTATTCCTACTGGTTTACCGATCGGCAGTCCACGAATCAACAGGTCAAAGCCCAGCCAGAGTTGTTTTCGGGAGGGAGCTACGCCTTCCCTGTGATTTGAAGTTTGGAATACCTAATAAAGAGATAGAGAAAAGAGATGTCCGTGATTATGCAGATGAAGTACGAGAACGCCTTCAGTTGTCCAGTGACCGGATGAAGAGTAGATACGATATTAAAGCAAATTCTACAGGGTTCCAAGAGAATGACTATGTTTGGTTATATAACCCAGCAAGGAAAAAGGAGTTATCCCCAAAACTTTCTCAACCATGGGAGGGACCCTATAGAGTTATTAAGAGGATAAATTATTTGGTGTATCGAGTCCAGTGCAGCCCCAAGTCCAAGATGAAGATAGTATACCTGGATAGGCTGACAAAATACCATGGTCGAGAAGCGGATCGGGAGGATCAGGTTTAAGAAGAGGGAGGCAGTGTGGCAGAGTTATCGACAGTCCCCGGTAATACATTCCAACGAGAAATCATTTTAGTGTCAGTGTCAAGATCGGGGAGTGTCAAGAACAGTATTATTAGTAGAAGTATTAGTGTTGTATTGTATTTTAAAAATATATAGTAGCTTTTAAATTATAAGCCCATTTTTGATTAGTGCCCGGACCCAAGAATATTGTCATGGGGAGATGAATACGTAGAAGAATTATAGGAAACAATACGTGACAATAGGTAACAAGTTTATACGACAATCGGATCGGACCTCGTTTATACGTGGGACCTCGGACTCACAAAGATACTTAATGGCCCCAATATGACCAAATGACTATGATGTGATTCGTGAGATAATGTGCGAATTCATGATATTTGTATAGCTGTGAAAGTATACGAAAAGAAGTTATATTGTCATATTTTGGTTTATTGTTTCTCTAATAATGTGGGATAAGTATGCAAGATATCAATTTTTTCTCACTATGTTCTGTATTGATACAATTTCAGATCATAATACAGCAATTTTCCCCAAATTTACGTACACTATAAGATATTGTTTTATAAGCATTCCAAATATATATAATCCAAGGGTCGTTTGAAAAGACCTCGACCTGATACAGAAAGGGTGCAGTATGAGTAGTGCAAGTTTCATTCATTAGATAGCATGCCACGAATTTTCAAATGCATGTTAGTTTTGACTTTTTCGGAAAGATGGGAAAAATTGAAGTTTTTTATGAAAAGCACTTTCGTTGGCTTTAACGCCGATAGACACAAAAAAAAACTAGATTCCACTTTAAAGGATTCTTTTTCTTCGTTTTCGATGGAGAAAAACGTGATCATACATCCGTAATGGTAATGAAAGCTGAGTACATCCAAATACAGCTGTGATCGACAAAATCGTCACAAAAATCCACTATAGTTATATTAAATCACTGACTAAAGCGACGTGAGTTTGGTGGTATTGTAAATATTTCTATGCACCATGTTCACGATGTTTAGCTTATGATGAAGCTTTCCACTTGACGAGTGCCACAGTTATCCAGTGCTTGCCGTTAACAGTTATCCAAAAATGATTTTGAATCAATTTACAATCAATACTGCTTAATAGTGTTTGGACTTATTTAAACGCGATTCAGTTCAGTTTCTTTAACGTTTTGAAACAGTAAATGAAACATACATTCGTAAATTGTAAATTCAAGTCGTAAAGTTGTTGCTTGGTTATAAGCCAAGGACTTTTCACACACTTTTATAAAACAAAATAATTCAGTCTTCTTTTTCAGGTTTTGTTACGTCAATTTTCACTTTTCGAAGTTTGTGTTAAATACACATTTTAACAGTACTGATTCTGTCCTGAAGAATATATTTGACGGTATGTGTTTTATGGCTTTCAAGTTAGATAGTGTAATAGACAGCATTTCCCATGCGTTTTTATCTTCAGAACATCGAACAGAAGTTATACAAAAATGTATAAATTTTTTAGTTCAAAACTATACATTTAAAATAAAATCAATCATTGAAAAATATAAAGGAAATAATTTTCAAGAAGTGTTTACTTTTCATACAATTAAATTTTTGATACTAAAAGCATGTATTGTTGTTTTTAATCGAAGGAACCAAGTGTATAAAGAAGTCATTAAAAATTTAAAACTTAATGTGAAGGGATTGTACTTAAGAAAATACGATAAATATTTTTCTGTATTGCCATTAAAGTTTAGAAATATACAAATGCACCGTAAACTATGTAATTTTAACTCGAAATTGTCAATTATTTGTGAAAAATAAAGGTAACCCTTTAATAATTTGTTTTATTATCTAATGCTAGAAAATATTGGCTAATTTTTCAGTGCATCTAAACTTTAAATTCAAACAAAATAGTGGAGTGTCGTTAGAGTTATACCTCGAACGAAATCGCCAGTGATCAAATTATCGTGATACCAATTATAGTGATCAAAAGTGAATAAAGTGAAATTTATGGGAGAAATTTCCGAATTTTTCCGAATTTTCCTTATGAAAACTGGAGTACGCCAAGGAGATGGGTTAGATGGGAGATGGGTTATCCCCACTCCTCTTCAACCTGGTCCAGTACAAAGTCATAAGAGAATGGGAAAAAGAACTGAAAAATCAAATACACTGGAAACCAATACGACTAGAAATATCATGCCCAGCCTTCGCAGACGACCTAGCCATACTTGCAGACAACGAAAAAAGGGCAACCAAACAGATCGAAGTGCTCAAGGAATGTGCAGAGAAAGTCGACCTATAAATCTCCTTTCAAAAAACCGAATTCTTCTGCTCAAAATTAGATGTCCAAAATTTGAACACCAAATACGGTAAAATAAATAGGGTCACTCACTTCAAATACGTGGGCGAGATCATCGAACCCACAGGAGGAGAGAAGATAGCACAGAACACTCGATTACAGAAGATTAAGAGGGCATACAGCAAGATACACAATATATACAATAAGAAATGCTTATCCACACATGCAAAAATAAGACACTACAACACAGTAATCAAACCAGGGGTACTATACGCAAGCGAGACACTTACACTTCATACAAAAAGCTGCATAGAAAACAAACTAAAAGAAGAACGCAAAATGATGAGGAAAATTGTCGGCCCAAAACTGACAGAGGAAGGATACAGACTACATTCTAAAAAGACCACAGAGAGAAAGTTCAACGTAGCGGCGGACGCTCAACGGTACTATGGAGCGCACAAGTCAGGGGGCATGTACGTTGATCATGGTGTATGTTTTATTGGCGCATTGTCATTAGTCTATTGTTTATGGGGGTGATTTCCTTAATATAATTAACTATCCCTTTGTGTACAGCAAAGGCCATGCCCAGAAGCATTTTGCCTGTGACCTTCGGAAGTTAGGTTGTGAAGTTTTCCTGGTTGGATTAGCGTGTTGATGTTGAAGGATATTGAAGGTTGTTGATATAAATAAGTGTTTTGTGTGGAAATTTGCTGGGAAAGCTCCGACTTTTTTTGAGTCGACGGGTGGATTGGTTACCACCTGGGGTATCATTGTTATTACTTGCACGAGTCATGGTTGCTTATAAGCTTATAGGTCCAGTGTTTCCACTGAGAGTTTAGAACCAGGAATTGTTAGTTCCTGGAGCGTGGTGTACAGCCGCACCCTCTGGGTGAACAGACGCCGACCAGGTTGCCGGTGGTTGCCACTGCAGACGCGACCTGGGTTTTTTTCTGTCAGAGCCCTGTTTGCCGTCTGTTCTCGAAATAAACGTTGGGTTCAGCCGTTGTCCACTTCCTACGACGTGGACAAAGGGTTGGAGCTTTAGGAAGCTATATATATATATATATATATATATATATATATATATATATATATATATATATTTATTTATATATTTATATTTACATATATATATATATATATATATATATATATATATATATATATATATATATATATATATATATATATATATATATTTATTTATATATTTATATTTACATATATATATATATATATATTATATATATATATATATATATATATATATATATATATATATATATATATATATATATATATATATATATATAATATATATATATATATATATATATATATATATATATATATATATATATATAATATATATATATATATATATATATATATATATATATATATATATATATATATATATATATATATATATATATATATATTTATTTATATATTTATATTTACATATATATATATATATATATATATATATATATATATATATATATATATATATATATATATATATATATATATATATATATAATATATATATATATATATATATATATATATATATATATATATATATATATATATTATATATTTATATTTACATATATATATATATATATATATATATATATATATATATATATATATATATATATATATATATATATATATATATATATATATATATATATATATTTTATATATACATATATATATATATTATATATATATTATTTTATATTATTTATTTTTATTTTTTTTGTTGGTTGCTTGACCGGGAAGGACCCCCCCTATCCCTTCAACTGGATAACTTATGTTTCGTCTTTCGAGGTACAGACTCAACAGGGCGCCGATATATACCATACCATCAACAATAGGGAGACCCTATTCACAGCCAACAACCCATGCTGTCGCCGACTTCCCGTCGGATGGCGCATATATACAGTGTTAGATTTTCTTGGACTACATCCAATGAGACAGCAGTAGCTGAGTGTCATCACACACCTAACCGTTGGGTTCCACAATCTCATGTGGAACACACAACAACCTGCGTCTCCGCCTAAATTAACATTTTTGTTGGTTGCTTGACCGGAGGAGCACCACCTATCCATATTGCATTTAGGAAATCACTAACAAACCCTCTGAGTATCTCCAGATATCTAGCCCCATTCAAATTTTCATTGTACACTTGATATGCCACTCTATTGTCCATAATTAAACAAAAAACATTAAAACTAAAGTGGTCCTGGGGATTATGTTCCCTTATGACATGTGGGTTGTATTGTGCCCAGTAGTGATTATTTCAGAGATTTATTTTTTGATTCATCAGTCTACATAATCTTATGAAGAAATCCCGGATCTTCGGTCATTTTTATGCACATGAACTCGCAAAAGTCGACTGGTCTTGCCTCATCATCAACACGTAATCCGTACACAATTATCTCAGAAAAGGGATGCATTTTATGTTTTCTTAATATTCTGTGGATTGATGCTCTTGAAATACCCAAATCCAGCGCTGCTTCTGGAGTTGAACTCCTTAGATAAGCTTGAAAATAAGCCAATACATTAACGTCGTTATCTTCATTACCTATTACGGGCTTTAGGTGATTTCGTGTTGCCCTTACACTCCCGGTTGCCAAAAACCGAGCTTCACTTCATGCAAATTTTCCGGAAGTCATTGTTGGTAGGTCCGGATATCGTTCGTTAAATAACACTGGGGAACAGCAATTTTGTTGACTTGGATCTGTGACTTGTTTTTGACTAATTTTTCATCTCTGAATTCAAAAATATTCACAGTTTTTCTCTATCACGTCAAGTTCTTAAGCTACAGCATACCCCTCATTTTACCTTAAAAGTGTACATACGAAAGGAAGTAAGGTGAGATCTGACCAAATAGATCAGAATATTTTATTCATACAGAGGTTAACATATTATTAAAAGTTGTGTTTATACAAAAAAATAAATAAAATATATTATGGTAAAAATTTCTTCTTATAGCTTTTCCTGGAGTGTTCAGTTTGTGGACATTCTCGCTTGATGCTCCAACAGTAGTCAGCCATCATACTGACATCCCATCTACCTTGATACCGCGCTTCCATAACCTTTAGATCTTGGTGGAATCGCTCGCCCTGTTCATCACAAACAGCACCAAGATTTTCTGGGAAGTTAGCAAGATGACTATGTAAGAAATGCAGTTTGATGCTCATGTTGCAACCAAGCTTTTTAAAGCTCTTCAAGAGTTGTTGAACAATTTTGATGTAATTCGGGGCTCGTGTATTTCCAAGAAAGTCTTTAACAATATTTTTAAAAGCCAACCAAGCATTCCTTTCAAGTTCGGTCATTGTTTCAGTGAAATTTTCATCTTTAACGAGTTGCCGAATCTGTGGACCATCAAACACACCAGCCTTTATCTTTTCATATGACAGGCTAGGGAATGCCGAAATGATATACTTAAAGCAGTCTCCTTCAATTGACAAAGCCTTAACAAATTGCTTCATGACACCTAGTTTTATATGCAAAGGCGAAAATACAATGTTTTTTCTGTCGACAAGTGGCTGATTTAAAATGTTTGGATCACCAGGTCTGAGGTCAGATCTTGGCGGCCAGTTCGATTGCACCCAATGCTTCTCGCTAGCTCTGCTGTCCCACATGCACAAAAAACAGGGATACTTGGTATACCCGCGTTGCTGGCCAAAAAGGAAACAATCCATTTTAAGGTCAACACAGATGATCCATTGGTGCATGTTATATTGCAACATGTTAATGACTTTCTTTATTGTTCTTGCCATATTCTTCACGCAAAGAAACTGAATGACCTATTGGGACTGAACCGTATAAATTTCCTTTATGTAGGAGAACACACTTCAAGCTTTGAGCTATCTATAAACAATCGCCATTCAGTTACGTTTTAGTTAGAAATGGCCAATTATTTCATTAAACCTTCTACGTTCTGGCAATATACAGACAAATCCGTCATTATTTCTGAAGTACTGCCTAAATTCACTTTCTCTGGATCGATAGTAAGTGACTTTAGCTCCTTTCTCAAGCAAATTTTTTTCGTGCAGTCTTGATGCTAATAATTCCCGTATAGTCCCAAAGTCCCGATAGTCCCAAATCTCGTGCTAAATCGTTTAATTCATGTTGATTGAATCCTTTACGAACAGAATCGTAGGAAACTTTAAATTCTTCGTCGGTGGAGTCACTTCGATCTTCACTTGATTCACATTCTTGTATTTCTAAAGAAGGTAATTCTTGAAAAACTGGCACTGGAATTTCAGCTGAATGAAGCACAGGGCGTATAGCTGACGGTAAACTAGGGTACTCAATTTTATGTTTGTTTTTCTTGTTGAATCCTGATGTTTTCAATATGCAAAAGTAGCAATCAGTTAAGTGATCTTTGGGCTCTCGCCAAACCATTGGTATACCAAACGAAAGTTTATTACGTGTTCTCTTCGTCCACATTCGTAAAAGTCTCTACACACTGCTTGCACACTTTATGAGGGGCCGATTATTTATCTTGGTCACCTATTTTCACTTTAAAATAAGCAAAATAGGCTTGCCTGACAAATGTACTAATATTAGTCCGTTGAATGGGGATGGTAAAACTGCCACATATATAACAAAATGAATCAGGGCTGTTTAAGCACTTACGACGAGAACTACCAGTGGCAGACATAACGAAAATCTGTAGTTGTGTATGTATTCTTTGACTTCACTATATCAGAGCGACACAGACCCGCGTACTTTAGCATCTCATGCGTAACTGACCGAACTAGTTTTGGATGACGCAACGTCACTCACGCCCCCACTCCTACGTTGAAGAAAGTTCACCGGTAGGAGAGCAGTAATAACTTCTGTGATTCACCAAGCTCGGATGCACAACAACTGTAGAGAAAAAACGACTGATTGACGTGATAGAAAAAACTAAATAAAGTTTTGGAATTAGCATGTCAATTTAAGTATAAAACAGCTTAAATATCGAACTCAGCAGAAATTATTTTTCAAATTGTTCCCCAGTGTAATCTGCATGTTCGTCTGACAAATCGTCCATATTCACCAAAATCAAGGCTTACTAGATAGGACTTGTGTATTATACAAGGAGAAATGTAGATACAAAATCCTGATCGGCGATTTTAATTCTAGAATTGTTACAACAAGAAATGGAGAAAATGCAACTGGCCCATATGAAACTGGTGAACGGGACAACAGAGGTGACAGATTAGTTAATTTTGTTGAAGGACAAGAACTTTATATTATGAATTCATATAAGATATAAGAAAAATATCAGTCGAAAATGAACATGGAAAAGTCCACCTGGACTCACAAGTGAAATTGATTACATCATGACCAACGATAAAACAATATTTTCCAATTGTACTATCCTTGACAATTTTAATGTTGGAAGTGACCATCGAATGGTACGAGCAAAAGTTAGAATAAACTGTCGAAGAGAGCGCGAAAGAATGATATGGTCTAAGAAGGGCAAAGTGGATTCTGGGAAATTGCTGGAGAGGGGCAGCGATTTTGAGATTACTTTGCCGAACCGCTTTACTGTGTTAGAAGACCCGGAGGAGATGGAAATATCAGTTCAATATGATGAAATCACCAACAATGTGCTTGAAATGGCTGCTGCAATAGCACCAGAAGAAAAATGTCTCAAGCAGAAAAAAATCTCCAGTGAGACCGTAGATTTAATGAAAAAACGACGGACAATTGGAAATGCAGGGAGCTCCTTTTGGCAGGGTCGAGTATGCTGAGCTCTGCAAAACTATTAGAAAACGTATCAGAGAGGATACGCGCCGGTTCAACATGCAGCTAGTGCAAAAAACTCTAGAGGATAACAGGAGAATTAACAAAGCTAAACACAAGCTGAGAAAGAAAAGAACGCAAAATTATGACTTAATGCGTAATTAAGGCATAAGGCATAATAATGCGCCCCACAGTGTGTGGGGCGCGTACGGAAATGTTAGAGGTGGTCAGAAAATTTTATTCACAGTTATATGAAGATCAGAACCAATCAAGGACAACAATACCCACGGAAGAACAAATGCCAGATATCCTAGTGGAGGAAGTAACAAATGCTATAAAATCGATGAAAAACGGCAAGGCTCCAGTAAAGGCCAGTGTAACTGTCGAAGTGCTAAAATATGGTGGTCGAATTTACATAAAACACTAGCAAAATTATACTCAAAATGCCTCAAGGAACAAAAAGTACCTGACTTATGGAAAAATGTAGAAGTGATCGTTTTACATAAAAAAAGGAGCACATGGCGATTTAAGGAACTACCGTCCAATAAGCCTGCTATCAGTGATGTACAAAATTTTCACCAAGATAATATCTAAAAGAGTAGTAAGAAAAC
This sequence comes from Cosmopolites sordidus, assembly GCA_031761425.1. Classification (NCBI taxonomy): domain Eukaryota; kingdom Metazoa; phylum Arthropoda; class Insecta; order Coleoptera; family Curculionidae; genus Cosmopolites; species Cosmopolites sordidus. Next base: position 93,620 of record JARFXV010000590.1, read on the forward strand.
TAAATGACGCACAACCAAGAGAACAAGCAGGATTCAGAAGTGGATTCAGTACAATGGATCACATCCAGGATATACAACAGGCAATAGAAACGCACAACGAATACACCATGCCACTGGGCATGGGTTTTATTGACTACGAAAATGCATTTAGCTCAATCTCAAAGCAGGCCAAAATGGATACATTACTTGGCTAAGGAGTACACAAAGCATACATAAAAGAATTAGGATCCATATATGATGGAGCTACAGCGACAATTCACCTTGATGATCTTGAAGTTGGAATTACGAGACAGAAAGCCCTGCACATGGATCAGGGAACAAACGAAAGTGTGTGACATCATTGGAAGAGTAAACAATTGAAATGGAGATGGGAAGGCCATATAGCAAGGCGATGGAACGACAGATGAACCAAGGCAATCCTGGAGTGGATACCGCTTGATCGTAAAGGTCCACGAAGAAGACCGAAAACACGATGGACTGATGACATCGTTAAGTATATAGGATCCGAGTGGCAGAGGAAAGCCCAGGACCGTGAAAGTTGGAAGTATGTTGAAGAGGCCTTTATCCTGCAATGGATCAACACGGGCTGATGATGATGATATACATCATATACATACACACACACAGATATATATATATATATATATATATATATATATATATATATATATATATATATATATATATATATATATATATATATATATATATATACGCTTGCAAATTGTCGAAATTTATTATCAAAATCAGTGTTCTGTGCGTAAAACTTTTTAGAACATTTTATGAATTTTATAATCGCCCAACCGAGCGATACATTCGCCAAATTAACGACAAATTCGATTATCGACAAGACAAAAACTGTGTGTCCTGACGAAAATACCACCGCTGTTGCTGACAGTGTTGTTGAAGATCCAAATTTATCAATTTGTCGCCGTTCGCCGAAAGTTTTGCTTTGTTATTCGACTTTCAATACCGAATTTGAATTGTATTGATCTGGAGATGTGCTTCCAACAGGACGGCTCCACATGTCAAACAACCAACCATCGGTTTACTGAGGGGACAATTCGGTGAGAAATTGGTGGAGAAATTCGGTGAGGAACAGACTTATTAATTGGCCACCAAGATCATGTGATTTCACCTTTAGAGCCTTTAGATTATTTTCTTTTGAGTTATGTTAAATCTTTGGTCTATGCCAATAAAACAGTAATTACTGGCACCTTGGAAGCCAATATAACTCAAACAATTGCGGATATAAGACCCCAATTGCTTGAATGCATTTCGTCAAAAGTAGCCGAGGTGGATATTTGTTCAAAATTCTTTTCAAACATTAATACCATTGAAGGTTATTTCACATCAAATAAATAGTTTCAATGCACCTAATTTAATATATAATAGGTTTGTTCTAGCAAAGGTTTCAAACGGTTTCAAAGCGTTCGGAGTCTGCGCAGACAAATGTACGCGTTCTAGCAAATTAAAACCGGAATTCCGACTACCAGTAAGATGTTCTAGCAACAACCAATATCTAGTTTGCAAACTAGTTTCAAACCGTTCAATTTAGTTTGTGACAAGTGCAATAGCTGGAAATGTTCGTTGATTTGTTTTGACTTTGGATTGTTTGGTTACTGGCCTCCATAAAACTAGTTCGGAATAATAAATAAATTGTAAAATATATACAAATAGCAGTCTTAGATCTTCATAAACTCATTTCGAAATAATAAAATAAAATTTAAAATGTAAGTACACTATAAAAATAAAATACTTCCAAATAATAAAAAAAAAATTAAAGGAAAATAATCAATATGGTAGGCCAGTGTGGTCGATTTTAATGCTCCCACAGTATCATTTTTATGATACATTTTTTCCCTCTACTATTTTCAAATGAAAATATAAACAAACGCAATTCAACGACGCAGAGAAATGTCAATCAAAATAAGCGTTCTAGCAGAAAAAAATCTCAAACCGTTTGCAACCAAGTTTAGGGACGAACATGCGCAGTTAATTAATCCATCAAACTGGTTTCAAACCGTTTGAAACCTTTGCTAGAACAATCCTATTAATTACAATACTTGAAATACGAATTGAAGTAAAAATATATGCAGCCTAAAATACATTCTAGGATATGTATTTATAATATTTTTTAGGTTACTTATCATTAGTTTCATTATTGTTTTTGTAAATAAACCAAACAAAGTTGATAAGATAATTACAATATTTTCTCATTACTTTTCCATGTAGTAGTCTGAAAAAGATGAGTTTGCAAGAAACACCAGCCAACCACTTAGAGCATCCAAGAAATTTAATTCCAGAACTATGTAAACAATTTTACAATTTAGGTTGGGTAACAGGGACAGGTATGTTTAAAATAAACAAATAAGAACGAATAAATAAATAAATGATATTAGTATCATGTTTTTATAGTTATATATACTTTAAGAGATAATTACATCAGATATTACTTTGAAAATGATGTGCTTTTGTTACCATATTTAGGTCTAAAGTCCATTTACATTTATTAGGAGGTGGAATTAGTATAAAAAATGGAGACAAAATTTATATTGCTCCATCAGGAGTGCAGAAGGAGAGAATTAAACCAAATGACTTATTTGTCCAAAATATTAAAGGTAACTTAATATAATTATTTTAATAAACTTTAACATAGACTATCATACTTGCTAGGAGAGGATTTAGAGTTGCCACCTCCAGAAAAGAAGTTGAAAAAGAGTCAATGCACCCCACTTTTTATGTGTGCTTATACTATGAGAAATGCAGGGGCTGTAATTCATACCCATTCAAAATATGCATTAATGGCAACAATGCTTTTTCCAGGAAAAGAATTTAAGTGCACACACTTGGAAATGATAAAAGGTAAAATTTCAATTTTTAAATAATTACTAATATTTTTGAAATTGTAGTCAATGACCGAATGAATGGAATGTAAAATAACTTTTTTTTAAAAGGATATACCTTTTACCACTAAGTGTGGGGAGGTTTCTTCTATGGATTTTCCATTTTAAAACCTATCCACATATCAATCACAATCGATGTAGCTTAACTTCAATTATCTAGAATTAAAGTTTGACGCGATGTGGCTCACCCTAGAGCTTAAAATGAAAATTAAATATCTTATTTGAATCAATGCAGTTTTTGTTTTTTTACTCTGAATTTAATGCTACATTTTAATTTTTTCTTATTTTGTTTGTACCCAATAGAATATCAGCATATAGCAATAGTTAAAAGTAAAACAATTTAATTTTTGTATATTTGATCCTTCTCTTTCCACCCTGCTTCAACCTTCGCCGCCAACCTGATCAATATTCAGTTTTTTATGTGTATTTGTTTTTCAGCTTCTCTTCATACATTGTTCTGCCACCTCTCTTTCTGTTATCCCCTATTCATTCCTCCATGGCCGGCCGCGGTGATCTGGTGGGTTAGTCGCCTGCCTGGTAATCCAAAGGTAGCTGGTTCAATTCAAACCTAAATGTTCAATACACATATTCAAACCTAAATGTATGTGATTGTTTCTAGGCAAGAGTGTAAAATCCGACAACGAATTACCCCTCAGTCACGCCAGTTAAAGGCTGGGTAAGTCCGGATGCCTTCTGAGAAGTGTTCTACGTTGGTCACTCGCCAGTCGTTAGGCTTTCTGATAGACTTATGGGTAGGTACATAACCAAGTGTTTATAACCTGAGGGGGGTGCTGGCCTGGGTTTGTCGGTAGCTGATGACAATGGTTCGGAACCCACGTTAAGGTCCAGTCGCTAAACAGCCTAAGATGCTGATGCGCCTCTAAATGTAAACCCTTTCCTTTTTTCCTTTCCATTCCTCCATGCATCTTCTAGGTATTCGGCTCGCCACGTTTTCCGCTCATCTAAGTCGTTAAATCCTCACATGCAATATTCAGATCTTTATATAATTTTGATTTGAATTTTTTAGTTCAGAACAGCGTCAGTAACTAAGGCCATTTGGCAGACTTTTATATAATTGCTTGAGTTATACCTGATACTCCAATTTCCATTATCATTGATACAATACTTCTACATACTCTTCTTTCAAATAATGCAGGCAATTCTTCTGTTTTTTTTTTTTGTGAGGATCCACTTCTAGCAGCCGTAAGTGACACTGGTCAAATGATTTATAGATCTTATGTTTTGAGTTAGTTTGTATAAGTTTAGATCTTAGGACAGATTGCATGGACTAAGTTTTCTTAATTTTCACAATACAATAATCTCCTGTGATGTTTTCATCTAGTTTGCTTCCCAGATAAGTAAATATAACTGAGTTTTTTCCGTCATTTCGGACCGCAATTATTTCCTCTGTAACTGTTATCCCCCTCTGTCTATCGTCTACCGACTTTGCTACTTCTCTATAAGTCTTTGGTTTCCCTAATTTCTGCTTCAATCTACTGCTATGTGCAAAAATATTAGGCACCCTTAGAAAAAACCGCCATAATAAAAACGATTGAAATTCGGGGCAATTATTTATCCTCATCGGTTATAAAGGAGCTTAAAATGAGGGTTTTATGACTTATTAAACGGGTATTTTTATTACCTCTCTGCGATTCATACTTATCGCGTGTTAGTTACAAACATTGCGAGGATAAACTTTGTAGAAAATTGCGTCAGTTGTTTTGTCTCGTGCGAGATATTTTTTTGTCGATTCGTGCGTGCTTATAGATGCAAGAATGCCTAAAACACGGAACGTAGCTAAATCGGGCTATTAAGTCAACAAGAATTTTCGCAAGTCGTAATTGCGAAAAAAATGAAATGTTCGAGATGTGCTGTGCAAATCACCTTAAAAAGGTATAAGGATACGGGGTCCTACAAAAATAAAGCGAAAGCAAGAAGAAAACGGCGTAGCAGTGAAGAACTGATCGATATTTAAAGCGACTCACTTTACAATGTTGACACAAGTCATCCAGGGAATTAAGCAGCGCTTTATTCGCTCAACAGAGGGTTTCAGTTTCAGCTAATACAGTAAGAAGATGTCTCAAGGGAGCTGATTTACATGGAAGAGTAGCTAGACGAAAGCCTTATCTGACGGAGGCGCCCACAAGAAAAACCGTCTAGCCTGAGCCAAAAAATATGCCCACTGGACAATTGAAGATTGGTTTAAAGTAATTTTTACCGATGAGTCAAATATAGAGGTACGATTCTCAGTTACTTTCTTTTCTTTTTTTGTAGATACAACAAAATTAAATCAGTCTATGTGGGGTAGATAAGTGAAAAGTAATTTCTCTATTTTTTTATATTTTGGCAGATTTTTCGGTGCACCAAGTGAAGGCACGGCGAAGCATTTGTCATGGAGTGCTTCATACCTACCGTCCAACATGAGGGCGGAAGTATCATGGTTTGGGGGTGCATGTGAGCAATAGGAGCGGGAGAAATTTTTTGTGTGAGGGTGCATGGATAGGCGGCGTTGTTATGTCACAATGCTCGGAACCGTCAATACTTCAACTTTGCGTGACGGTTTGGAGAAGTGCTATTATCAGCATGATAACGCACTTTGTCATCGGGCTCAAGCAACAATACGTTGCTTCCGTAATAATAGGGTACGCGTGTTGAAATGGCCGGCACAGTCTTCAGACCTATCGGCCATCAAAAATATTTGGCACCTTTTAAAGAGAAATGTGACCAAGTATCACTGCCACAGAAAAACAAATTTCACCAAAAAAATATTTGAGGAATGGCAATCTCTTTCTCCCGATTTATGTCGTTGTTGTTGAGTGTGCCGACGATGCCTAAACGCTTAAAAGTTGGGTAAGTTCGGATGCCTTCTGAGAAGTGTTCTACGTTGGTCACTCGCCAAACGCTTAAAACTCAAGGTGGATCAATAAAATATTAAATTTGTTTTCAATAGATATTATTAAGTAATATATGAAGTTATTATTTATAATCCGTTACTATTTTTCTTAAAATTTAAAGTGCCTAACACATATGAATAATTGTAAGTTGGTATTTCTTCCTAGCGCTTTCATCTTTTGTTAATCCTTCAATGTCGTATGTTTGATATAACCAGGTTGTATTCCGACTCTGACCATGCTCCTTTATAGCTTCTCACGTCGAAAACAATATTTTATATTATATATAAAAAAAAATTTAATGTGATAATACGGAAACTACTTAAAATTATTTAATTAAAATTATTCTTCACAAACTATGATTAAATATCTTAGCTTTACGGTAAATATGAATGTTGAAGTACTATATTATAGCAAAATTTAAAAGCCTAGTACATTTTTTTCTTTCCAGGATATTCACATAATATTTAATGTCATTCACATAATGTTTGTATTGAATTGTATGAATTGGTCAATAAAACACAAAATGTTTATTATTTATACAAATTTATTGTATCGCCTTCAAAGTAGGCCCCTTACGAAATAACACACTTATGCCAGCAAATAATTCTCTATAGTCTTCTATCGACTGAAAATGGGTGGCTCGAAGTGATAATTTCAGTTTTTGAAAGAGAAAAAAATCGGCCGCAGCCATATCAGGTGAATACGGTGGTTGTTTGTTGGCGTTTGTTGAGTTTTTGGCCAGAAATTCGTTCCCAATGACAGCCTTGTGAGATAGCCAATGATAACGTTGTCGTGATGCACAATCCAAGAGCTTTCTTTCCACAAATCTGGCCTTTTTCGACGAATTTCAAACGCTTCATAACGCTCAGATAATATTCTTTATTTACCGTCTGACCTTCTGGCAAGAATTCCGAGTGCACGACACCGCGAACACTCAACATCACCTTAACTTTTGATCAACTTTCACGTGGTTTTTTCGGTTTCGGCTCAGTTGAAAGTCGCCATTCCGAAGCTTATTGACTGGTTTGCATGTCAAACTCATATACCCATGTCTAATCACCAGTTACAATGCGTTTTATGAATGTAGGGTCGGAATTGACTCGTTCTAGCATGTTCTAGCATGTCTTCTTCCGGCACTAGTCGAGCGGCAACGCGTTTTATGCCCAAACAAACGCTTAAAATAGTTCGAATCGATTCGTGAGACACAGAAAAATCAGCGGTTATCTCTCTCAAACTTAAATGACGATCAGTCACCATTTCCTTCACTTAGCGATGTTAACTTTAATTGAAGACGTTGATGGCCGACCAGAGCGAGGCAAATCTTCCACCACATCTCGACTGCTTTTCAATGTACTGTACCACTCATATGTACGTGTTTTTGATAAAGTCCATTCACCGTAAGCCATCTGCAACATTTTCAGCGACTCGGCACACAAAATTCCATTTATATAAATCGCAAAACACACTTGAGATGAACTGATAAAATCGAGTACTGTAAACAAACTAAATGACAGATGACGTTCAAACTCCACATCAGTATAGAGGACCGTTGTGCCAACTTAGCGATAAAAAGAATTTTGACAATCCCTTTAAGCGGGCTTTCCAAAGAATCAATTCCCAGTACTTTTTTGACAGAATGTATATTTTCCTTTTAATAGAATCTGATGCATGAAACTACATAACCCAGATAGGTATTTACACATTTTAAAAGTGACTAAAATTGCTCCCATTATTAGATAGGTACATCGTAGCAAGTTCCTTTCATTTTAATTGACAGTGTACCTACGTCTGTCTAAAGAAATATTTTTCTTAGATATATAAGTTTTTTTTTTCATAGCAAGTGTGACTGAGTTTTGTGTGTTTAGTAGTAAACTTCTTTGAGTTTAGTTGCTTTTTGTTTTATTAGGAATTAAAAATCAAAAATTGGGTAGGAATTTCCGTTACGACGAAGAATTAGTGATACCTATTATTGAAAACACACCATTTGAAGAGGATTTAACAGATAGACTGGAACAGGCTATAAAAGATTATCCTCACACTTGTGCAGTTCTTGTTAGAAGACATGGAGTAAGTAATTTTATTTACATGTAAATGATGTAATGCTTAAAGGAAGATATATGCAGGTCAAAAATACATAGGATGAAATCTGACGGATTTCAGCGATATATCTATGTTTATCAGTGGGACACATTATCTTTTAGAAAAATATGAAGCTTATGCCAGATTTCTTTTAGACGCATTTATACATTTCTCTTATTAAAACACCCAACTATTAGGTCGAATCATAAATAACTTCCCATGTAGCTAGGTAGAATCTATTGTTCATATCTGCCCACTATGAGACACCGGGACAAACGACTTTTTGCTTTCACTAAATAGATAAGGGTTCAGTTAGTCTTCTGTTAACTGTTTTGTGTGGTGCGCGTTACATTAAATTGTTATTAACCCTTAAAGCGGAGAGTGAAAAAGTGCATATTCATCACGTGATGCTTTGGGAATTTAAACAAGGCTATAGTGCTAAGGCAACAGCTGAAAAAATATATAGTGTGTAAGGTAAAGGACTAAAGACAGTTAGAAATTGGTTTTCCAAATTGTTTTGGAGATACGACCTTAAAACATTAACCGAGAAATTAGGGAAAGTCGGCAAGTTAGGAGTATGGGTACCTCACAATCTCAGTGAACAGAATAAAGAAGACCACGTCAGTCGAAGACCATGTCAGTCGCCACAACTCTGTTCCCACGGGTAAGAATATCGACCCTTTTTTAGACAGGATTATAACAGGCGATGAAAAATGAGTTACCTATGACAATATCGCTCGCAGAAGAGTCGCTTGATAAGGATCAACCATCCTACCAGAATGGAAAGCACACATCTATGGAAAAAAATATTGTGGGATTGTCAAGGTATAATTCATCACAAGTCAAAGTCAAATTTAATGATTACCGTGGATTTATACGTTCAGCAGCTGCAAAGAGTGAAAGAGAAACTCCATGAAACTTCCTGCACTCGTCAACCGCAAAAACCTCATTCTTTTACACGACAATGCGCCACCAAATACAGTCAGGGTGACTTAAGAAAAAATCATTGAGCTTGGATGGCCTCTTTTACCACACCCACCTTACTTCCCGGACCTTGCTCCGGCTTCTGAAGAGCAAGTCAGTCAGGCTGTTGAAAATGTCTTCCAGTCCATACCAATCACATTTTACAAGGAAGGAATTGATAAGTTGCCAGGAAGATGGGTGAAGGTCATACATAATAGTGGTGAATACATAATGAATTAATATAATTTTGTTATTTAATGAAAGCAAAATAAATATCTGATAAAAAAACGGAAGTAATTTATGACCTAATATATTTTATAAGATTATTATCGTTAAACAGTTTTCATTGTTGCTGACTTACTTTATATCCATGACTCATAATAGGCACCATTATGAATGAATCCAAATGCTTTATCCAGTGTGGGAGTCATTCAGGGAAAAAGATGCTTTCAAGAGTTTTCTTGAGTTGAAATCTATCCATGTTAATATTTTTCATGCAGAATATAAAGATATATTAATTGAATGCCTACAGAAGGAATTGAAAATTATTTTTAGGCACTTTTCCTCTTTTTACCCGAACCGTAGAAAAGTTATAAAGCCAATAGAGACACAACTACAAAAGAACACACATTAACATTAAACAAGAGTATTTTTTGCTTTTGTATATTTATCAAGGGTCTTTGACTCTGATGTATTGATTGCAAGACTTGTATGATATTTGCAAGATGTATTGAAGTTTGTAAGATAATTTATGCAAAAGTTGTATACCAAGATGGAACCCATTTTAGAACCATGACCTTAATTTTAGACCAAATTTACCGTCAATAAAACATTTTAATTCATTAACGTCAATTTTTGTCAATTTAACGTTAATTTATCTGGTGCTTATACTACCTTCAATCAAAATTATTACTAAAATTATTAGTAAGTGAGCATAAAGACAAAAAAATGCAACGCAAACAAATCAGGTGTATTATTATTGATTCGTCTTATAATGACAAACTGGCCATTTGACTACTACTAATATCCTATACTTTTTTTGTTGTTTAAATTTGGTTTTCTTGTAGGTTTATGTCTGGGGTGACACTTGGCAACAGGCTAAATGTATGACAGAATGTTACGACTATCTTTTTGACATTGTCATACAGCTTAAACGAAACGGTATTGACCCAAGCCTAACACCTGAACAATATGAACTTAAATTTCAGCAAAATAACTTATAAGTTAATTCAAATAAAAACCCTATATTAGCATTTTAAAATTTTTATTTAACAAAGTTTTTTCAGTTGTGAGACTGTTCAAGAAAACATTCATACAATATTACTATATATAATGAAATCACATCCAGTTTAATAAAGATATTTTATCTAATAACATTAATATATTTTTGTACATATAGTTGCGTTTGTTTATAACAAAAATATAGGCTTTTAATTAAGTTTTAGAAAATTGTAATTTTCAAACTTTTGAAACTGTTGCAACTTTTTATATCTAAATTTGGAATATAGTTTCAAAACAGTTGTTTTTTTAAAATGCCACAATTTTAAATGCTTTTACAAAAAAAAAAAACAATATGTATATATAACATTGCATATTTCACTTTAAAAACTACTCATTGATGATGACTTTTCGTAAAATAATAAGTAGGCTGTACTTTGAAGAACTTCATCTATAGAAACTTCCTTTATTTCAATATCAGAAGTATAAAACCACCTGAAATTAAATTTAAACTGTAATTTCAATGAGCATATCAATACTTGCATTCTAATACCTATATGAGGATTTTTATTAAAATTCAGGATTTAAATGTATTTTAACCAGTTTTTGACGTTCTATCCAATGATTCTAATAACACGTATCAGAAAAGAATATTCACAGTTAATTAAAAACACTGATGATACCAATATCGAAATAGAATGTCCATTTCTAGTTTCTGTACTGAGTTGTCTGGAAAGTTTGTAGGTATTTTCCATTAGTTACTCTTTTAACGCTGATTTTGAGACAATAAAGGTCATAATAGCCTAAAATCTACGCATCACGATCTGTGAGATAGCAGATAACTTAAATATAGACAAATTGACCATTTAAAATGGGTATATCTGTCGATGCGACGTGTGGGTTCCTTACGAACTTAGAGAACAAAATCTGCTGTACTGAATCTCTTCGTGCGATCTTTTGTTGAAACAAAAATCTGAGGCTCCATTTTTGAAGCGGATGGTAATCAGTGATGAAAAGGGATTGTGTACAATAACATACAACGAAAAAAATCTTGGGACTTGTTAAAGTCAGCAGTTGGACGTGTAGCGTCAAGTCTGAATGTAAGTTTCTACTGAAGAAAATTATGCTTTGCTATTGGTGGAATTGAAAAGGACCCATACATTTTAAGCTTCTTCCACGCAACCAAACCATCAATCTCGACTTTTACTATTCAGAATTAGATTGACTGAAGGCAGCAATTAAAGAAAATCAGCCAGAATTAGCAAACAAAAAAGGCGTTATTTTTAATTAAGACAACGCACGACTACACTTTCAGGACCCAGTAAAGATTGTTTAGCTTCAATTGTGACGTTTTGTCATATCTACCTTACTCATCGCACCCTCGGTTCAATAGTTCAAGTAAAAAATCCACATTAACAACAAATTTATTAATGAATTCAATACCTGCTATTTAAATGTCCTCGTCTATAGGTGATGAAGTGACCAGAGTATGCATCGCCAGTGTGTACTACTACTGCTGTTAATTGATAAACGTTTCTAAATTCATTAGACATCTCACTCAATGAATTACCAGCCCAGCATAAAGGTGTGTTACTTGAAAGTGGACTCCCACCTTCACTTGTACTAGTATAATTCTAAAATAAAAACAATTAAATATTTACTTATAATAATGGCGTTTCGACAAAAAATCCATATATAATAAATTCTTATAAGCCTAGTATAGCACTGGCCTGAAAGATGGTCTCTTCAAATATGTTCAGAAATTATATGAAACAGAAATGTCATCACTCAGAAGGACCACCATTGAAGTTTCTGTCTTTTTGTTACGGTAGATCACTCCGGATCTACTTCCTGTTGCCTCCATAGCATGTTGAGTCTCTTGGCCTTGTTCACAATTCTTCTCCATTCCTTTCTGTCCTTTATTTTCGAAGTCGACCCTGATAAAGCGATTCGTCTTATGTCTGTTATAACTTGGTTATTCCATCTTGCTCGAGGTCTTCCTCTCGGCCTATTACCCACCGGTCTCCATTTGGTGATGGCCAGCATAGTACTTTTCTGTTTCCTGTGGATGTGTCCATACCATCTAATTCTATACGCCTTTATGTAATGTATTATAACTTCTTCATTGAGTAACTCTCTATAGTACTAAGTGCAAGATTAAAATTAAAAAAAAAATGCCCAGGAATTTTCAGGTTAAAAGTATGTTTATATACCACGATTATCTATAAACTCCCAACACGTCTTGGCATTGATTGAATGAAATGGTCGATTTCTTCTTAAGGTAGGGTATCCTAAACTATCTGTACTTTATATTTCCTGCAATCCATTGACTCGGAGGTCGAAATGTAACGTCGGTTGCGGTTAGTATTTGGATGGGTGACTCACCGAGGAGAGATCCGTCGTGCCACTTCGATGCTAGTGTAAGTAAGGCCGAATGCCTTCTGAGAGGTATTCTACGTTGGTCACTCGAGAATCGGTTTGCTTCTCGAGGGACTTACGGTTAAACCAAAGGTTGATACAACGGGTGGGGTGCTGACCCCGGTTATCGGTAGCCGATGACCGTGGCTTTGAAGTCGGTGAAGGTTGAAGCCCAATTATGCTCTACGTGCGAAATATATCAGAAGATCGGAAGCCCATGGTATCAAATTGACATGGACCTTCTTAAAAAAGGTCAAGACAATTCTAGCAACATACGACCGTACATTACTTTTCCAAGATACCGTTCCGCTAGCATGTTACCTCTAATAAAGACTAAATGTGACTTATTTACTTAAACAGGAGCATCTTATATTTTAACGTTTAATGTTTGGCGGATAATCCACTCATAAAAAAGATTTTTTGCACGTCGCCATTTCACTTTTCTTCGGCCATCCTGCGTACTAAAACAATATCGGGACTTACCCTAGAAGACGACTTTATGTTACATGTTCAAAAGTTGTTTTCCATACCACAGTAATCGTTGCCGCCGATGTTCAAAATTCAGATGTATTACAAGATTGGTCAAATTACTCTACACGGCGGAAAACCGTTTAGACACTTACAAGTGGGCCTTTTTTTCCTAACCACCTATCAGCCATGGATCGAGTCGGTGAAAATAGATCCCTGATCTTCGTCTTCGGGTGGTCGACTTGCTTTATGACACTCAACACTGCCAGTAACAGCGCCGATATTTTCTATGGAACACCCAGGTTTTTTTTGTCTTGGTTTTAATATCGAGCAGCGTGAAATGCGTTCGGAATTTATCGATAATATGGAGAATACATCGATAGGTTAGGTGATTATGTGCGCCATAAAATTTACGAGTTTTTGTGAAATAGAATACCAAAACGTATCTTTTTTATCCCGTGAGAAAAAGCGAGTATCAGGATTTAAAGCTGCAAAAGATCGTTTAACTCTGCTTCTGGGTGGTAACGTTAATATAATTTTAAATTAAAACCATTGCTTGTTTATCATTCCAAAACCTCAAGAGCAATGAAAGGAATTTCAAAAGGACTTGACCACTAATTTGGCAGACCAATAAAAAATCTTGGATCACTATGAAAATCTTCCAGAATAGGTTAACCAAACATGTTTGAAAAGCTACTGTGGATTTAAAAAACTAGAAGCGAAGGCTTTACTTTTGATTGATAACGCTCTAAGCCATCTAACGCATCTGGCTTAATAATAACATGCATTCTAGTACAAGTGGTTTTTCTGCCGCCAAATACAACTTCGTTAATCCAACCAATGGATCATGACGTAGTAGCAATATAAAATCAATTTTAAAGCTTATTATCTAAGATAGACATTCCGACAACAGACTGATGGAGCAGATAAACAATCCATTAAAGATTTTTGGAAAAACTACAATATAATGGATTGCTGTAGACAACATTAACCTTTCCTGGAATGAGGTGATCAAAAAATGTTTGAAAGGAGTATGGGAGAATGTATTGGAGGAGCTAAGCAAGGATGTTGATACAAGAGAATCCATTATTGATGTTGACAAAATTGTCAAGCTAGCTAATGAAACAGGATTAGATATTATAAATGCCCAGGATATTGAAGAATTTTTAGTTCACCTTTGCCAAAAAAACCAAACCTATGTTTTACCAAAATATTATTAAGGTTGAACACAATTTGGTATTCAAATCAATTTTGCATGAAAATTTAATGGAAGTCATTTATAATGGTATTATAGTATTCTAATTGCTGGTTATTTTATATAATGCTGTAACAAATAAAAGAATTTGTTAAAAAAAATTATATTTTTAAATATCTTATAATTCTTTATAATTTTACTAAAGTACTGAATTTAAAGTAAAAATAATAGATAATTATTAATTTAAATGGAATAAAACAATTTTATATTTTGTTATCTATCACTTTTATAAAAGTGATGGATAACAAACTATAAAATTGTTTTATTCCATTTAAAAAATGAACTATCACAAAGTAACGGACAAATCAATCAATAATAAGTATTAATTTATTACTTAAAATTTAAGAAATTAAGAATAATACCACAAAAATGACGTATTACGTAGCAAATTGTCAGATTTTAATATATATTACGCATTATAAATTTATATACCATCCGCATTTTGTAAATAATAAATCATGAAGTTAAAATGATAATCACACATGAAATTTACACCTGATCACTAATTAAAGATGGTACGGCCTTTTTTTATATAAGCTAAAATCTGGATCCTACACTATTTTTAAAAAAATGTGGCTTTAACCTCTCTAGACCGTTGTACTACATCTTTAACGCTTCTCTTAAGACTGGTGAATTCCCCGACTTCTGGAAGGAGAGCTTTCTAATGCCAATCTATAAATCTGGTGACAAAGCTTCTGTAACCAACTATCGCCCTATTAGTGTACTTAGTGCAGTACCCAAGGTCTTTGAGAGCTTGATCTGCGACTTTATAACCCTCTTCTGGAGCCTGATCTATTGCGGGAGCAATTCGGATTTAGACCATGTAAATCCACCGAGTTGAACCTTCTTACTCAAGCTGATTTTCTGCTGGATGCATTGGAAAAAGGGTTCTAGGTGGACACAATTTACACAGACTTTTCTGGTGCATTCGATAATGTACCCCACGACCTGCTGATACATAAGCTTTGGCTTATCGGGATTGCCGAGCCCCTACTATCTTGGTTTCGCAGCTACTTGACCAATCGCAGATTGCTTGTCAGAATAGGTAGTTTTCTCTCCAGAGTGTTTTTGGCTACATCTGGAGTACCTCAGGGCTCACACCTTGGGCCACTTCTTTTTATTATATTCATGAATGACATCGGGGAGTGCTTCACTTCATGCCTTTATTTGCTGTTTGCTGACGACCTAAAGCTTAGTTGCATTGTTAGATCCCAGGAAGACTGTGACAAACTTCAATATGATCTGAAATCTCTGTTTGACTGATGTCACAGAAACGTGTATGACACTAAATCCATCTAAATACAAGGCAATGACCTTTTTTCGTGGTAGATCCAGCATAGAATTTAACTATCATATTAACCATCATATCCTAGACAAAGTATCCATTATCAAGGACCTTGGTGTCAGCCTGGAGAGAAATTTGCGGTTCTCAGTTCACTTGGACAATGTTGTCAACAAGGCCTTCCAAATGCTTGGTTTCATTAAAAGATATACCCAAGACTTCAATGACATTCAATCTTTAAAACCCTTTACTGCTCCCTTGTACGTCCACATACAGAGTATGCATCTTCTGTCTGGTCCCCCTTTTATGGTGTATATATTGATGCTCTTAAATCTGTTGAGCACAAGTTTCTAAAGCAAGTGGCCTACAAGCTAAACATACTGGATAATTATCAGGATTCTGAAATACTCAACCAACTTAATATGGTCCCCATCACTGTTCGTCACAGGAGAAGGGATCTTATAACACTTTATAGGATCATTCATGGAAGGGTATTGGCCCCTGAACTCCTTGAAAAAATTAATATTCATGTTCCACTGAGAACTACAAGAGCCACTTACAGTTTCCACTATCCTGTCCATCGAACTAATTATGGCCAAAACAACTTTATCTCAAGAGCTACCAAACTAGCCAATGAACATCCCAATATAGATTTCTTTGGATCTTGAAATTCATTCCTGAGTCAGGTGTGTGTTAGTTTTTGAGTGGTGGTTTGGGTGGGGGGTAATTATGTAAAATTAGGTAGTATACTGTTATCTTTATATTAATCATCTTAATATTAATTAGAATTTATTTTAATAAAAGGTTTAACAATCTTGTAATTGGGCTTTGCCCGTTGAAAAATAAAAATAAAATATGTTATTTACTTACTACGCCAGTCAATTTTTTTTGGTAATGAGCTTGAATAAACGTGTAAGCTGACATGGATAGTCTTACTGGAAATTGAACATAGTCTTGACGTTTTGATATTCCACTTGGAGACCAAATATTTCTAGATATATGTATACACAGACATATTGGCAACTGGAAAAATCTAACTTAAGTAATTATATATTAACGTGTAGTAGTAACATTACTTTGCCAAAATTAAGTATTTTAATTTGTCTAGATAAAATTGGTTGTGTTGTTGGATCCCCATCTTTGTTACAACCTTCACATTGAACATCTTGAACTACTTCTGGAGTTACAAAGTTCGTTAGCAACTGATGTAACTTGTGACGTCCCCAACCTAAATCGCCAGCTCCACTTGGCAGAGCTAATGACAAACTTTCAAACTTGTCATAACGCACTGCAGACTGAAATACAACGCTGGTCTCTAAAAATATTATTGTACATATATTTATAAACTTACTTTGAATCCACACTCTGTACATCTTAATTGGCTGGTCAAAGTACCAGTAAAGGGGTGACTTACAGGTTGCGGAGGCGGTCCAGACATTTGTAAAGCACGACAGGACCTGGAAATGGATATATACTTTTCAGTAATTAGAAATACACATATTGGTAAACTAACTCTTTAGTTTAGAAAGATCAAGGTGTAGTGAATTTGAACATCTATTATTGGGTTACCCACTAGGTTCATATATAGATTGTGTTAATATAATTAGTTATGCAACTTATTATATGCAGCATTTAACTTATTGCTAGGGATATTAGAGAAGGGGAGCCAAACTTATGACTAGAAAAATCAGTTACATCAACACCAAAAAGTTAATAGTAGTTTTTTCTATTAAGAGCTAATCAAAAACTAAAAGAATAGAGGCCAAGCAAAAAATCTCAAAACCAACCACCTTAACAATTGAAATTTTTAGTGTGAAAACTAAACTCAAAGATGATATGAAATAAACTTTTATGACAATTGTATCTAAACCTTGAGTCAAAATAAAATTAAAAGACGCGACCATGAATATGGTTTTATCTTGCCCCTTTGAAAAGGATTTTATTGCATTGTTTAGAAAGTTGAGTAATTATCATTTATGCATATCACTCAAATATGTTGCTTGCTGATTTACTACTTTACTATTTACCCTTCAGTTAACATTTTTGAATCATGTTTTCCCATAATTATGACTCTCTATCCACCGGATATATATGTTCGAAGTACTTTAGCCACTAGATTGTTGGAGGCTTATTCTTATATACCTCTTTTTTAATAACTTGAAATAGAGTAACATCATGGATTCCAAGACATGCAAAAATTAAAGGAAACAAAAAGCATCTCCTTTCTAATATGGGCACAGATCTATACGTTCCAAAAAATTTCCCACAATTAACACCATTAAGAAAGAAAAATTCCCAATTCTAAAGAAAAAGCTAAAAAAAAAACAACACAGATTAAAGCATTCCCTACATGGAATCTCAGGAAAACTATATGACAAATAAAGGATGTAAAAAAATCCCTTAAAAGGATAGAAGACTGGTAATACAAAAATGAGAAAAGGACTTTGTCGCTACAAACCACTCTTTAAAATTGACATTTAAAGGGTTACATTTAGTATATATAATGTATATAAAAATAATGAATTATGTGATTATCAATATACCTTACCTGGAAATCCATCTATTTCTTCTAATACCACTTCCTCTAAAATTAAGTCCTCCTGTTGACCTACAGAGTTCATTTAATGACATAACACTCCCCATTGAGCTAAATTCAGATTCATTATCATCTACTTCCATTTCTATCTCATTCATACCGAGAGCATCTGATAGACATCTACAATGTTAGAACAATGTATATCTTAAAATCTATATAATTTATGTCATATAGTCCTACCCAGCTTTTCTACTCATTTTTTGTGTTTCTTCATCTAAGGTTGTTAATATTACATTTAAGAGTTCATGAGCATCTTGTTCCCCTGCTGGAATTACCCATCCTAAACGTTTAAGTGCATTTATTACTGCAGCAGGCGCAAAACTATCTTGAACAGACTTATTTGTACCGTTGACAACTACAAAAAAAACCCAAATCCATTAATCAGTTAAGCATATTAACTTTTCATATTAATTCTTGCCTGATAAAACCGTTGCCAATGTACTTCTTAAACTAGTCTCTTTGGTAACAATATCTTTCTCTAACCATTCAACAAAATGTGGACAGGCAGCTAATGCGTGTAATATAGCATTTAAAAAGCATGTTCTACCTAAATTGACTAGACCAGCTAAGCGCCCCCTTCTATTGCCTGAACCAGTTGATGGACCCCAAAATACAAAAGCTCCAACCACAGCAGCAGCTGTCAAACCAGCAGCAACTAATATTCGGTCAGATTCCATGCCTGGCAAATATATAAAATGGTAAAAATAATTATTTTTGAAATAGTAAATTTTGAAGTCATGTAAATTTGTTTTACTCAAATAAATGAATTTAATCAGACCTTTTTTTTAAGGTAATAATTATGAAGAAAAAATCGATATCAGGTTGCATATAATAAAACATTATGTTATTTTACCTTTCATTTGGGTTAATCAATAAACTACGACATTTTGGATTCTGTTTTTTTAGAAAATATATTTACAATATAAAACGTAGAGTTTTCTTTTTAAACTTTTAAAATTGTTTATATTTGAATAACTGACTTAGCTCATATTTTTTTTAAATTTGACATTGATATTTAGCTCCTGTCATAACAGCTGATTATTCTTTCACATATATTGATGTTCTGTGGATATGTTCAGATTTGTTTGAACTAAAGAAACTTTTTTTCCATACACGTTTGTCTCAGCCTCTTGTGTTCCTCTTTTTGTGCTTGGGTGCACTTCAGTCGGGCAGAGTTTCTATTCTTCATCACATTTTTGTATTCATCGACCTACCATTAGCTTCTTTTGTTTTTACCTTCGTTTCGAGCCCCAATTGTCTCCTCCGTAACTTTTTCGATTACAGATTGTATTATTGCCCATCTACCGATTCTGTTATTGCTCTATAAGTCTCTGGTTTCTCTAGTTCCTGTTTCATTCTACTTTTGTCTTAATCTCTAGCACTTTCATCTGGTTTTTGTCTTGGTTTCTGTTTCTTTGTTGGTGATCCAAGTCCTTTGTCGTATTTTTGTTAGTTTCAGGTGGTGCTCTGAGACTGATGATGCTCTTCTATAGCTTCTTACATGAAACACTCGAATATGACTTGCTGTCTGCCATGATACATTCTATTTGATTTACTCTATGCCATTGTGGACCTTCTCGTGCTCCTAAATAAAGTCAAACTGTAATTTAACTGTGTTTTTCAACTGTTTTCAAACTGTGTTTTAACGACTTCTCCAAGGGCTTTATATACTTCTGCGGATATTTCGACCATGCCCGCCGCCTTGTTTTTAGCCCTACACTGGCTACTCCTATTTCATCACGCTTTATCTCATATATCATATATATCATCTCTTAATAAACGGCCATAGGTCTCCCAAATTTGTGAAAAGTTATTGTAGGGTCATATTGGCTAGCTTGAGCATCTTTGCTACCCGGGTTTTTGAGGCGTTTTTAAAGACTTGTCTTTTTTCTTTAAGAAATACCGCCTCTATGTTGGCGGTATCTTGAAACCAATCAACTCACATATTTTGTTTCAGGCCGAGAGTGTGTCTACTGGCGTCGAAGACAACTTTCTTGAGATTTGTTCCAATAACACGCAGGCTTCTTTTCCCTTCTAGTCCAGCGTGGGCAAGATTCTCCTAGGTGCTATGATGCAACTATTCCAGCATCAGTGTTTATTGGTATTTAGTGATTTTCTTAGTGCAGATTTGCAGGATTTGAAATGTTTTATGCGAACTTTCTTCGACGTTTTTGATATTACAATGCGTTGACCTGTCCAGGACTCTACATTGATGCGGGCTTTAATACCTCACTAAGAGCTGTTTGCTTGATTATAATATATTCCAAGAGATGCTAGATTGGTGTCATGTACCCTTAAATTCTTGTGTTCGAATATCATGTTGGTTATGACGAGTCCATGTTCAGAACATTTCGAGGGTTGTGATTCACCGTTATGGTTCATGTTGCTGGTACCGTATTTTTAGGCATACATAATTCTGCCCACCCACGCATTGAAATCACCCATGAGAATAGGTCGGCGATCCCTTCTCGGAATTCCGGCTATTGTGGTGCCAAGGTTTTGGTAAAACACATCTTTAGCCTCTGTTTCAGCTGTCAACGTTGGAGCATATATGATTACTGTGATATATTGGGTAATGCCTAGGGGTAGCATAGGGCCCATGATATATCCTGAGATTGCATGTGCTCTTTGTTGTAGGCCAGCTGCTATCGGTTTTCATAGTAAACTTGGCCCAGCGTAATTTTTTGTTGATTTATTTCGGATATCGCTCTAGTAGAAAGTATGTTCTTCCTGAATATAGCCGATATTCGGAAGCCCCTCGTTTCCTGCAGTTCGGCGATGTCGTTTAATCGCGCTAATTTCCTTGATAAGATAGCAGTCCTTTCTGGGTGTTGAGATCTGGGTGAATCGGAGGTTAGAACATTCCAGGTTGCAACACTCCCACGGATATTCGAGTTTGAGGGTATTTTACCTCCGAAACATTTTGTCCTGCACGAGTGATCCATCTTGAATTTTAAGGCTACATAGTTGAACGTCAAGCTAGTTGCGCAGACTGCTTAACTGTGAAATAACAATCGGATAGTTATCGGGTGACATAGAGGATTTGAGACGACTGGGGTAGTCCGATTGTTGATATTTACCGTAAGGTTGCAACGTGGTTTCCGGTAACCTATTTTCGATACAAGATGCTGTAGTTCACGGGGATGGGATTATGTAGGGAGGGGTAGGGTTTGCGATGTGGAGCAGAATTCCTCCAGGAGGAGAATAGGAGGAATTAAGGGTTTGAAATGCTAGGCCGCCAGTTCCCTGTCGTTTATTCACTATGAGATTCTGAATCTGAATTGAATATGATTGTGTTCAGATTCATAGATTAAATATGGCTTTGATTTACAATTGCCCAAAACTGATTAATCAACATCACTTATGTTCTATTTATATGAAAACCCCACCTAATGAAGCGAGTAAAAATCATGAACCGTGAAGTTTAGTAAGCCTTACATTAATAATTGAAAAAGTTGACTGAATGGAATAGGTCCTTTATCTCGGTTCATGATTTTCTTATATTTTTCTATTTGAATGCTTTCATATACATCCAAAGCCCTATTATTATTAACACTTATAATTAGTCTTAAATTACTAATATATATACTGTGATCATGTTCGATTGCGTGTTAATTTATTTACAATGTTCTTATTGGCTTGACTTCAAACTTCAGAAATCAAACATTTGTACAGTAAAAGGAGTATGCTTGAAATTCAGGCGTACAATCTTTACAAGAAATTAGCTTTTAAATCAACTAATATAGAACACATGGGCGTCCAAACCCCCCCGAAATAAGCCAAATATTACCTAATATTATACCGAAAAATACGAGGAGTGAAAACTTTATAAATTAAGAACTTTATAAATATGTCGTAATTTTTCCGATGAATATATAGATATTAAATTTCATGTAAGTATATTTTTGTTGTTTTATTTACTTCAAACTAAACCCCCCCCAAAACTAAATCCTGGCTACGCCCGTGGTAGAACATGAATGTTGGTGCAATTTTCAAAGGAATATGTTCACATCAGTAAATAGCAAATTTATTAAAAAAATGTCGTCTTTAAAATAAAAAATTTAAAAAACTCAAAATTGAGCAGTCGAAAGAACATATTCCAGAAAAGAGCATCAACATAGTAGAAAATCTTTCAACTCAGACGTTCGACAATTCAGAACTATATAATCTATTCATTGAAGAAAGAAACTAAACCCAAACATATTCACGCATATTGCACGTGATCGTTACAGGACCGCACTAAGAGCTGTCCTCTTTTTGGGCGGGGTACAGCTAATATCGACAACTTCATCAGCTGTGTCCGTATCAGACATTTTATGAAAAAAGTTCAGGCTGTGTATGAGTTACTGCCGCCAACCCTGTGTTTCTGTCGACCATCTGGGTTTTCACTGGTGGTATAGATAGGCTCGACTGATTTCCGCCAATAGCAGGGGTGTTCAGCTTTTCGGGCAAAAAATATTACGTGCTGATCATGCGTTGGTCATTGTTTATGTTGACTGTCTTTCTTTGGTGAATAAACTTTAGTTATTTAAAATATAGGCCTCAATTTTGCTTTGGCGGCATCCCGTAGTGCTTTGGAGGATATGGTAGCCGGTATTGAAACTTGTATTGTCAAGCGAGAGGATTGTTTTTATTTAAAAGCTGATAAGTAAAATAAGATTGTAGTAATGGACAAATTACTTTGAACGAATTGAAAAATTAATTCAAGACGGTCTATATAAACGATTATCTAGGAATATATTGTCAAAAATGATTAACGAAGTCAGAGATACATTGAAATCTTGTAACAGCCTTATTTCTCCTCTGAAAAGCAAACTACATGTTTCTAATCCAAAAGTTCACCAAAAATTCATAAACCAGGAAAATCAATGAGACCAATTGTATCAGCCATTGATTCTCCAACATACAACTTGGCAAAGTGGTAAACAAAGGAATTTGAAAATCTACTAAACCAACTACCTTTCTGTTCTGTGATAAACCAAATTCTGTCAACCAAATTCATAGAAAAAGTCAAAAACACATCTACAGGAATGTGAGGTTTTGCTTTGACGTTTCATCGTTTCCGAGTGTCCTGATTCCACATATCTTGAAATACCTGAGGGAGTTACTCGAGTTAAACGGTTTTAATAACAAGATTTACTCTGAGTACATTTCCTTAACAAGATTATGTATGAAGCAAAAGTGTTTTCAGGTTAATAGGTATTACAAACAACAAGAGGGAACGGCAATTCTCTATCACCGTTCTTAGCCAACTTATTCATGAGTAAATTTGAAATCGAGGTAAAAGATGAATTAACTTACTTTATGGTATGGTTATGATATGAAGGTATGGTTAAGATATGTGGATGACGTTTTTGATATTTTCGATTCAAAAAATAAAAACTTAAGATAATTTTATTAAGAACTTAAATAGTGAATCCCAAAATATAATATTCACGTGAATTAGAAAACAACGATGGTTTACAATTTCTGGATGTTTTAGTCAGTAGAAACAGTAAAAATAGATTAGATTTTGATATTTTTGGAAAAAACACCACCACCTCGAGATACATTCCTAAAGATTCAAATCATAGCTTCCAAAATAAGATGGCTATTCCGTTAGTCAACTTTTTCAATTATTAATGTAAGGCTCAGTAAACTTCACTGTTCATGATTTTTACACGCTTCATTAGGTAGGGTTTTCATATAAATAGAACAGAGTTTAATTTTAGAATTAGATTAAATCATCTCCTGATGATGTTAACATGGTTAGTGAAAAGTGCGTCGTGAAGTTTAAAAAAATGATTTGGTGTTTAGTGGTAAATATCGTTCAAGTTTAGTGTTTCACACCAAAGGTTCCAATAGAAGAATTGATCACTTATGGGTCAAAATTGCAATAGTTATGGGTTAGATGGTCAAACCAAGCATGATAATCCAAATAATGATTATCAATTTCATTTTAAGAGTTATTGAACTTATTAAAAATTATTATTAAATCTTAGTAATATATTACAATATATAAAAACAATATAATAAAACAGGTGTTTATTACTACAATTAAGCCTACAACTTCTTAAGTAAAATTCCTGCCCCAGATGTAGTTTGATTTTTTAACAGCTTTATATAAGGTTTAAGCTTATCTTTAATTATTTTCTGTAGACCAGATTCACTATTTTCAAAAACAGCTACTAGAAGAAAACATCCTCTGTTAATCTTCAGCCAATGAATGATCTGAAAAGAAATAATTTTATAAAAATAGCCCCAGCAACGTTGATAAATTATATAAAAAAAAGTGAAACTAATGGAGGCTAGAAGTAACAATAATTTTTTTTTTCTTTTATAAATTATTATAGGCAAAATTCAGCAAATTCAAATTAAATTCAGTTTCATGATGTTTTTTAATTATCTGTACAGATAATTTCTAAATTGTACTTGATTATTAACTTTAGATTTTAGAGGCTTATAAAAATAAAACAAATGAACTGTTTATTTTAAAAATTTGTACAGAGGTGTGTAATGCTTGTTCCCAATGTGGTCAATTTGCCCACTATGATTTTTCTATCGTGTTAATACGCGTATCATTTCGTGCGACTGATGGAATTTTTACATCATACATTTTTTAAATTCTTAACATTTTGGCATTTAGTTAGGCAAAATGAACCGAAAAATTGCTCAAAAAACTTTGTATTGAAAAAGATGAAGATTTCAATTGCTTGCTGTTGTATATAAAAGTGTGCTAGAGTTTCTGGAAAATCATGATAATCACTTTAACTGATTCCTAAAAGTATAAAACTTATATGTTAGTTTTAAGCTGAACTATCTGTGGTGAAACGAAATTGAGAATGTGACGAATTAACTAGTCCAGTTATGGTTTTAATCAACAATTTCAAGACATTCCTAAAATGAACATAGCTAATTTGGTTTTGGACTACTTTTCAAGGAATAATAAATATGAATAGATTATACAAATTTACAGAATAAAAAAACTCATACTTACAACATCTTCTGTTAAACTATCTATCAATAGTTTTCCAAAAGTGGGGTTTCCATTTTCTAAAGATACTTTATCATGTTGTGCTAATTTTTTTAAAGTCATATGTATACCAGCATGTTCAATACCACTGATGTTTGTTTCTTTTTCTTTTATCGTCCAATTAGGATCACATATAATTTTGGTAATACTTAAAAGAGCTACTTTAAGCATACTCCCTGAACCTTCAACCAGGAACACATAGATTTATTTACATAAATGTTGTTTTAATACCTACTAGCTTTTACTATAGCTAACATTTCAATTGCTAGAGAACCTGTAGATAACCAAAATTGTGTATCTTCTATAACAAGGTTTAGCAATGTTGTAACTGAATAATTTAAAATTTCTTTTCTTCTAGTATCATGTGATTTTTTTGAATTAGACATTTCCCTTCCTTCAGTTATTTCCTTTATAAATGTTGGATGAAAAACTGTAGAATTATCTGGAGCTACTAACCATAAGAGGACCTATTAATAAAAAAGCACATTTTTATCATTTTATCATATTTACTGTTTTATTTACCTTTCTACCCCATTCATCCACTGCTAAATCTTTAGCATTTTTTAAAATTTCAGACAAAATTATTTTATGAAGTAAGACAGTATCATCCACTGAATCCAATAAGGCTATGATTGCATTGTGGCCAAATTCATGTTTACATAAGTCAACCAAGTTTTCCTTCAATGATTTCATTATTACCTGGATAATCAAAAGAACAATAATAATAATAATAGTTATATATTTTATAGAATTAGAATTTACCTTTTTATCCTTATTGGTTCCATTCCAAATGCACTGCATGGCAGCTCTGCTACCATCTCTACTGTTACTTATAACTACAATATGTGACGACAGTTCTGAAATTAAATCAGTTCGATCTTCAGGGGAACATTCTTGTAAAAACTGGTATAAAACAGATTGGAACAGTCCTGAATCTAGTAAAGATTTTTTAAGAACTTTCTTAATATTAGACTTGCAAGCACCTAAAGTAGCTGCTTTCATGCTTTCATTTTCACTATAAACATCTCTTAAATGTTTAACCTTTGGGTCTTTAGAATTTTTATATAAATCACCATAAAACTCTTGTATTAGGAATTGTTTTTGAACTGTACTAGCCCAATTTGAAAATGCATATTCAACCACAGGGGCACTAAGACTGTGGCTCGTTAATTTAACTGCATAACCTTGTATTTTATCTATTACTGATGATCTAATATCAGTCTGACCATATTTCAATAGACGTTTTACGCAATGTATACCATATTTTGATTGAAGCATATTTACTGTAACTGGTATAAGCTCCTATAAAAAAAGAATATTTTATATTATTAATCTACAATTAAATTATTGCTTTGATAATACTATACCTGGGATATTTGGTGAACAAGGATATCACTAGAATATTTTAACAGCCACTGTACAATTCTTGCAGTATCATGTGCCAATACAAACTTTGCATAATGGTCTTTTAATAAGCCATGCAGTTGATTAATAACTTTATTTCTATCATCTTCTTTCAAAGTTTTAAGTCGTAATTTTTCACCCATTTTTTTAGCTTGTTGAATTCTGTCAAAATTATCTTTAGTTCTAAGTTGAATGCGTTTCAACCGAAGGTCTTTCTTTTCTTTTTTATACTTATTCCAGTCCTCGATTTTTTCAGAGTTGACATTCTTTTGACCCTTTTGTGGAAATTTCTTGGGTTTGATAAATTTTGGATTTGTTGGATTACTTGTTTTCGATTTGGAAAATTTAGAACCGGTTTTAGGAGCTGTATTTTCAGTTTCCACTAAAGATTGTTTTGCAGAAACTATTTTTGATTTCAATACTTTCCCATTATGTTCTTTCGGTGCTTTAGATAACTTAAATTTCTTGGTTGGAGATGCCTCAATTTCAGCAGATGATTTTTTCTTCATATTAATTGTTGGTTTATATGACAATTACTCAAACTTAAAAGATGTTTTGATAGAAACTAGAACATGTGCGATTTCAAGGTTAATTTGTTTCTCTGTTTCTTTATAGGCTGTACACTATCTTGGGCAATATGCCAGCACATTTCGGTATATACACTAGTCTGGCTCTACACCATTCTCAATTT
Organism: Cosmopolites sordidus; assembly: GCA_031761425.1. Taxonomy (NCBI): domain Eukaryota; kingdom Metazoa; phylum Arthropoda; class Insecta; order Coleoptera; family Curculionidae; genus Cosmopolites; species Cosmopolites sordidus. The sequence goes on from JARFXV010000590.1 coordinate 120,806, forward strand.
TTTGTTTGTGGTCTGTGTGATTAACAAGTTAGTGATAGTGATTAACAAGAACAAAACTTTAAGAGAAACGTGGAAGGCTTCTCAACAGCAAAAGGGGATTATCTGCGATACATGCAAAAAGAACAACTATTACGTACTTTACATGCAAGAAACCCATAGAGCCCCTGACAGAACTAGACCCCATGTCACAATCTCAGCATAGACCACCTATGCTTAGCATTACAGTCGTGGGTGAACCTGTTAATTCCGTTCAGAAGGCGTTTCAATTATAAAAAGGCAAATTGGGTTGCAGATCAGAGTTTGTGCTTGGTCATATTTCATATTTTGAGCGGTATCGTACCACCTAAAATTAGTAGAGCTGTAGTATGTCCGAGCGTAAACAGCAACAAACTAACCACGCCATCCGCTGTTTAACAGAACTGCTGCACAGCTCAGACTGAAGTCACGATGCAGTTTCCTGACATGCGTTCGACCTTTAGCTGTTTCTGCGTCTGCTGCCAGACTTGTCATTGACAGAAGAATATAAATAATTGTAAATTCCTCCAACTGGCTAGGGCTGGGCCACTTGGAAAACCCTTAATAGACTGCGGACCCACACTGGTAGATATAACCTGCTGAGATGGGGGATACCAAACTGACCCCGACTTGGGCTATTGCGGGCGGACCCAGACCATGAACCATCTGTTGGTATGCCCAGACCTACCAGCCCCTACCTGATTTCCCGTCAAGTCGTCGAGTGTGCAGAATTCTGGTCATCCGAAATATGATCATCCAGCTGCCCTATGTGCAATCACTGGTTGTGTGTGTAAATTGTTTGTTTCTATACCATAATCTGTTATTTATACTGTCTTTGTATTTGCTTACATACTTTGGTACTATTCTTAGGTGATTCCTTTTTTTTTAATTTTGTGTATTCTATTTGTGATGTTTGACAGGTTGGACACGAATAAATAAATAGCAATAGGTTAATCGTTATTAGGTTTTGTGCTAACAGAGGAGTGATTACATTATTTGAGATTAGATCTTTATACCTTAATTAAAGTTGAAAATGCTTCAATGAAATTATGGTACTACTTTGATGATACTAAGGTACTGAGAGTTTGGATTGGTGAGATATTGAATTTAATATTTTAAGTACATTTTTTTGATCTAGAGTTAGAATGGGTAAACGACTGATTGATTATTTGGATATCTTTCTTACCAGAGAAATATTTGGTTCTTTCAGGATTTATTATAACTTAAGAGTTAGCTATCAAAGTTTTAAAAGGTATCCTTCCAATAGAAGTGTGATTCTTTTACGGTAATGTGGCTACTGTTTTACTGGTTATATAATGATCTTAATTAGATATATATACTTGGGTGATCCACAAGTTAATTCATTTGAACACTGAAATGAACGAAAATCTTCAACACTTCGATACATTGGAATCACATCTAGTAAACAACGCACAGTTTGCGCATATTCTGCTAACAAGATCACGTCACAATTACTGTTTTGCCAACAATGTCATACATGATTAGACAGACAAAATTGTCTAAATAAAAGATGATTTTTAATAACTTTCTTGTACTGTATTTCCATTGTTTTTATTTTTGAGTACAACAGCCAGATTTTAATCAATTCTACAATCGTAATAGTTTTTAACACCTATTGTATGCTTTTATATATTTTTTTTTAAATTGTAGTATCTAAGAGCCTCTTTGTTTCTTCAATGGGACTTTGATTGAACATCTCATCAGTATCGTTAACATTTTTCACTTTGAGTATTGCTGGACTTGACTGTTTTATTTTTGAAGTTTTCAGTCTCATATCAAAATACTTTTTCACTCTTTTGTGAATTTGTGGTAATATTCTTTCTGCATTTCGGTTAAAGAAAAATATTGTTGATACATAAAATGTATATAGAGGTGCCTAGAAGTATTGGGATAGATATTTTCATCTTTCTATGATGAACAAGCTACAGTAGGCAAAAAAAACAGTAGTTATTTGCATACCCTAATTTTTAGGGGTTTATCAAATTCATGGTGAAAATTAAAAAATGAATATTTGTAAATATAACAAGGAATGTCATAACATAAAATAACAATTTATTTAAAAATATCAATTAAATAATATCTTTAATAATAACAATTGAAACCGCAAAAAATATTTGCACATCGCCAGGTACGAGTAGTAATTTTTATAAAAATCAATTTCCTTTGGCACCTATTTTATTTAATATTTTCATCCTATTTGCATTAATGACAGCTTCCGAACGTATAGGCATGGATTCCACTAATTTTCTTATATCTGTGGGTAAATTGTTCCATGCATTAAAAATGTTTTCTTTTAAATGCTCTTTAATCAAATTAAAAATTTAATAATCTAGAATGTGCTATGCATTGCCTGTGGGATTAAGGTCTGGTGACTGGGGTGGTGTCAGCAACCTTCTAGGTGTATTATGGAGGAGTCGCTCCCTAACTATGCTAGTTGTATATTTATTATAAATATATAAAATATATTTATTATATAAAGTGTATTTATTAATATTTTATTATATATAGTATATTTATTAGTATTTTATTATATATAGTATATTTATTATAAAGTCGTTATCCTGATTGAAATAGAAAGTTCCTTCCAGCCTAATATTACAGCACTTTCTCGCAGATTACCTCGCAATAGTTAGGACATGCACCCCGTAACCATAACATTACCACCACCCTTGTGATCAATTATTTTTCTCTTCGTAAACAATTAAAAAGATATTGGCCAAAGTGACGGCAGCTGTTCGCCAGGAGCACCGAGGAGAAGGTCCTGGACAGGATGAAGCTGTGCGTCACAAGGGTGCCATCCAGTTCGTTAATATATTTTGTGTTATAGAAGACCCTTGAACCGGGAAGGGGTCTATTTTCTGACGGTAGTCAGAAAAGTAGGTAATTTAAAAATAGAAACGTGAATCTTTAACTATATACGAAAATATAATTAAAACGTATTAATCTGGCCTTATTTTTCGATTGTCCCGCCGCTTGCCTATCCAGTACTGGGGTATCCAAATACTATGAGTACGCCTACGGGCAATTGGGTGTCTCTATGTGGGGGTTCTTAAATAGTCTGGAACCTGACTGACCCGTTACTGTGCAAAGTGGCCCCAAAGAGTATGGTTTAGGCAATGGTCGGGCTCCGAAATAAGTGGTTCTGTGTCTTCCAATTTCTGTATAACTCTATCCAGGACAGTACAATGCCACTATTTCCTCCCCTCACAGCTACAGGAATCATCTTTCCGCTTCGGAGGCATTTCAGACATACAAATTAAAATCACTTGCCAAACTGAAATCTGATATAAACTGAAAGGATTAGTATGTAAGTACAGTAGGCCATACTAATCCTCACCTTGCTGTGTTTATATTGAAGTAGTTTCTATTCCAAGTGTACAAGAACTTCCTTTGCAGTCCAAAATAACATTGTTTGGCTTATTATTTGTGTGATTAATATTGATTGAAACAACTTTGTCTACATGTTATGTACCTTCCTATTATATTTACAAATCAAAAAATTGAATAATTTCGTTATGATTTGTGATAAATCCCCGAAAATCATCAATCAAAGGGTGTACAAATACTTCTTTTGCCTACTGTTACTCATGACGAAGTATGCTTATATTCATGCAGGGCTTGCATGGCAATTCTAAATTAGTTAGCAATGAATATTACTGGTATGCGAAGTTTACAAATAAAACCCTTTAGCTTATTTTTTTATATAGTCTTACTGTGAATGTGCACTCCAATATACTGAATCTGGATTCATTACTATCGTGTCCAGAAAGAAACGGAATTGAAGAAGTATCATTTAGTGAAAATAAAAATATTAAATCACTGTTTTGCAATCTCCCAAAAAATAAGTTTGGTGTGCAAATTTCCACACCAAAGAATTGGAATCTTTAGTGTGGTTTGCTGTTTGGTCTAAAACATCGTTTCTCAAAGTGGAGGTCGCATTCTGGCATATTGGGGGTCGCAATGTGTTAGAAAAAGACCCGTATAAGAAACATTCTTTTATTAATGTATTTTTAATTTAAAAACAGGTGTTAGCAAATTAAATATTACCAGATAATAAAGTTTTTCTATGGGTGGATCATCATTGGAAACACACATAAGCAAATTATTTTCCGGTGAAAATAGACGATTTCTATATTTCGTTTTTAAAGCCACAATATACGAGAAGCTTTTTTCGCAGTAAGTAAGAAGTAACGATGTTTTCAAAGCTGTCGTATTCACATCGTCGTGCAAGCCAAAACTTATCTAAATCTAGTTGTAGAGTTTTGTCGGCGGATATTTCAATAAGTTGGTTGTGAATCTCAATTCCGCCAGTGGCGGCTCATGAGGGAGGGCGTTGGGACTTCGTCCCTCTAGCATTTATCACAGTAAACAATTTTTCAAAGCAAAATATTATATTTTATTTCCGTTCAGTTTTTTTTCCTTTAACTCATTTTCCTGGTTCGCCCTAGGGTTTCAATAGCATGAAAATTAAAAAGGAAGATGGGGAAAGCAAAAAAAAATTCTTCAGCAGCACTATTTTCTTCTACGCCCTCCTACTTTAAAAACCCATGAGCCGCCACTGAATTCAGCAGCTGCAACAACATTTTCATCAAACGGATTGAGAACCCATCTTTTCAACAAATCATTGTTGCTATCTGGAAAAGATTCCGGTAACTGAATTTGCAATTCGCGTAAATGCGTTTTCATGTTCTTCAACACGCGATCAATAACAGAATTTTCTAAATCCATATTTTTGGTAATATGGATAATAATTTAATAAGTTAAAGTGAATGCATCAAAATCTCGTCATCTCGCATCATTATCCTCGCGATTACCATCTGACTTTAGTATTGGCACCCATTTTTTCGCACAATGTGGAAAGCATTCTAGCCTGCAATGGTCGGCTTATAATAAAATTAACGATTTTTACGGCTTTTGACAGAACATTTTGAAAATTATCTGGTATCTTTTTTGTAACACGAGCATTTCTGTGAAGACAGTGCGCCCATTCGATATGTTTCATGATGTCTTAATTTTACTATTACACCACTGTTCTTCCTCATATTGTATCAATAAAAACTTTAAAGAGTCCTTGGCAAGTTGCACGACGAAAGGAATTAATTTGGCCTTGGCCTTGACTTGATTAACTCCCTGGCCACTCTCAATGCTACATATTATATGCAATGCTATATAAACACTATGCCACATATGGAATGAATGCACTGTTTTCTTTACAGAAATGCTGCCATTGCAGGCTAGAATGCTTTCCACATTGTGCAAAAAAAATGGATGCCAATAGTCAGGTTGTACTCGCGAGGATAAGTCGTAACGAGGCTTTTTGAATTGTGAGATGAATTGAAAATCTTTTTTTACAGACAAAATAGATCATTTTCAGAGTTTTTACAAGGTGGAGAAACTTTATTATTGTTGGCTTACTTGAGTGATATATTTTCACATTTGAATGACTTGAATATGAGTTTACAAGGCCATAACAAAAACATTTTACTAATGACAAACAAAGTCAATGCCTTCATCAAGAAGCTTGATATTTGAATTATACGCCTTGATGCTTGAAGTGCTGCGGTCTCGTGCAAGTGCAGGGCACATATTCGAACTGGTAAAGGTAATATAAGCACAAGGAGTTACACAAGTAGTTCGGAATTTGTGGGATATAAATGTAACGGCCTATTCCCACATACATCCGTCATTCACGATTCGTCATCCAATACAAAGACAAATAGATCATTCGTAAGCGTGTGAACACGCTCGTATGAGTTTACAAGCCTTTTAAAAATAAAAAAGATTCTTCATAAATCACGATACTGAAAAAAGGACTAATCGTCGTTTTAACCGGCCGATGTAAAACTTTGATACACGTCAAATTAACATATTGTAGTGAGGGGGTGGCAACGTTTTTCGTTTAACTTTTTGGTTAATTAGTGGGTCGCGACACTACAAAGGCTGAGAAACGATGGCCTAAAATTTGAAGTTTGGGTTTTAGGATTTAGTTTCTTTTACCAGTGCCCACAATTTAGCGTATAAACCAGTACTTTCATATTAAGGCGATGCAGGCGACAGCTGACAAATATCGTTAAAACGTTAAACAAAATAGGAAACCACGTACATACGTTTATTATTAAAATTATAAATACATATTGGGACCATTTGTACTGTTATGTTAATATTAACATAATGTTAAAATTAAAAAATAAAGATGGAGCAAAACACTGTTTCTATTGCTAAATAAATTCAATACCCTCGTATTTTAGATCTGATATAAAAGAATCTTCTAGAACAACTTCTCCTTTTATAGTGAATGCTGTAACGTATGTTGCAGTCTTTCCTTCTAATTCTTCGGTTTTGAGTGCAACAATTACGTGATCGTTTGACGTAGGTACAAATTTAAAACTAGAAAAGCCTCTGGTGTTTTTTGAATTTAACTGTAATAAAAATATATATCACTTATAGTTCAATTCGTTAAAAGGATGAAATAAATATAATATTTAATCGTTGTTTAGTATTTTGACCCACATTGAATAAGTTATGTTTTATACAGTGATGATCAAAATGCTGATTTTATTGTAAAATTAACAGTAACATAAAGTTTGGAAATCACTGATATAGGATATTTAAATTTTTTCTACAGCTAATCTAAGTGGTATTCGACAGACGTATTTTATTTTGCCTTTACTATGAAAATGGCAGTTCTAAGGGATAAAAAAAGTTTTTTGAGTGTTTAATCCATTTTCAATTTTCTTTTGGAGAAGAAGTTACCTTAAACTTGAAGAGATTTACCACTAAACACCAAAACGCTTTTTTGAACTGCTCGACGCACGTTTCGCTAACCATGTTAGCATCATCAGGAGATGATTTAAATCATCTCCTCAGATTAAATCATCTCCTGATGATGCTAACATGGTTAGCGAAACGTGCGTCGAGCAGTTCAAAAAAGCGTTTTGGCGTTTAGTGGTAAATCTCTTCAAGTTTAGTGTTTCACACCAAAGGTTCCAACAGAAGCATTGATCAAAGAAGTTACCGTCAAAAGATTTTAACAAAATGGTAACCAATACGTCCTTAAAAATTCACTGTTTGCTATGATTTATACTTGGAATTGTTTCATAAATAATAAAATATTGGCTATCGTTGATAATACCAATGAGTATATTAAGTACTAAACAATATGGAAAGACACCTGCCGGAGGCTCCCTTTTCGTCTACTAGCCAAGTACTACCCACCCATTTCAAAAACTTCTGTTTGTCGTATACCTTATATATGTGGCATCAATGCATAAGTGATATACCTATAGAATGGGAATGAACTTAAAAAACACATTTATTTTAAAAACATTTGAGGAAGGAATTGGTACCTAAACATATGAACTGAAAAAAATAGGACACTTCCTTCAATTCTCCAACAAAAATTGACGAACTCACTGTCGAAGTGCAAGCAGAAACGTGAAGTCACTATTTCGCTAAATAAAAGATTACGATATGTACCTTGCGTATAAAAACAAAGATAAAGATAGTTATATGACTAACATCGCCAGCTTGCACCTCAACCAGATGAATCAACCCCAACAGATGATGTCATTGCTGACACAGCCCTTAGTTCAGCATTAATTTAAATATAAATACAGTAAATTGTAAACAAAATTCAATCTTTAGTAAACTGTCAAAAGTACCGTTACTCTTTGTACTACCCAAAAACAAAAATAATGTTTTTAAAAACGCTTCCACATGATTTCTAACTTTAACTGGCGCAGTCGGAAAACGGATCAGGTTATCGACCACACCTTTTGAAGCCGTCTACTGATCAACCCAGCACAAAGAGACCAACGACTATTGCAGAGCTAGAGGTTCACTCCGATAGAAGGACGAGCGGCTGACGACCCGTGACTGGCTAAAAATACGGTGAGTGTCTAGTACTCCTTTATCGACCCCTTTCGATTTTTCTGGATGAAAGATTGAAAGTAGATTTAAGAAACGTAGGTTAAGAAAAGCAAAAAGCACAAGCAAACACAACAAAGCAATCATTTTACTTTTTCACATTTCATTAGTTTAAACGATTATCAGGCGCGAACCATATAATCAATAGTTTTAAATTAATTATTTAATTTTAGGAATAAAGACCTTCACTAATTTTAGGAAACGATTAATTGACGCGAATCTTTTAATCAGTAGTTTAATCATTTAATTTTAAGATTCAACCCCTTTTTCAGACACGATAAGTTCACGAATAAATACCATATTTATTTAATTTTAAGATCAATTTAGAATAGTTTTCTTTTAGTTAAAAATCTTTCTAACTTTAACTTTCTCTAATTTAAAAGCGCGAACTTTTCATTAAGAAAGACTATTATTGGTCTCTCTCAGTAATACCTAGTCATTAAGTAGAAATTTAGTTTATTTTTAAAGCATATATTAACCATAATTTAATTCCTTTATTTTATTTTATTTAAACCACTTAAAATGCTTTTAATATTTTCACGCATAGCATATTTAAATAGTTTATTAATGATATTGATGATTATTATTGATCAGTAACTTATTGAATTAATGAGTATTAGTGAAGACGAACTAATTTCTCATAATAATATATAATCAAATATATCAACCAAAATGACTACTCCACAAAATATAAATTATAGGTTATTACGAATGTACGTACACACAATTCCACCCTATGATGGAAATACTTTTAATCTTGCTAGCTTCATCTCAGCAATTGATTATTTATTCAGCAAATACGGAAATGACGATACGAATTATTTAACCAGAATAGCTAGAATCAAACTAATAGACAGAGCACAACTATTAGTAGGCAACAAACTGGAATTAGAAAATTGGGTAGACATAAAAACCGCATTATATAATTGTTTTGGAGACAAAAGAAACTTGGAATGCCTAGAACAAGATTTGTTAGTAGCCTCTCCATTAAAGAACGAGAATTCTCTAGAATTCGGGAAAAGAATTCAGATACTGAGAAGTCAACTAACCCAGAAAGTGAATACAATTCCCATCACATACATGAACGTCACAACAAAAGCTATTTATACGAGACAATATGAACAAGCCAGCTTAAGAACATTCATCAGAGGACTACCAGGATATCTGCAAAGTATCATTAGATTAAAGGCACCAGATTCATTAGAAAACGCGATGTCATATGTGACTGAAGAACAAAATTTCCAATATACACAGAATTTATTTAAACATTAGACGCAAAATAATATTCCTCATTTAAAAACACAAATTCAACCATTTAAATTATTCGAACACACAACTCTATCAACCATTTCAACAATTTAATTCGCAAATGAAGCCTCAATTCCAAACACTATTCAATGCATCAACGAGACCTCAATTCCAACACTTTCAACAACAATTTAATTCACCAATGAGACCCCAATTGCAAACACAAAGACTTAATTCCCATGTAAGGCCTCAAAATATTCAGAATTATTAGAATTACAAACCACCCTTTCCACAAAGGCCAATCAATGTCAAACCGCGACAAATACAACATTTCCCAACAAATTTTCAAGTTTTCGGACCACCGAAAAACGTATTTCAACCGACAGGACAAGTACCAACCAATAAACCGGAACCGATGTCTATAACATCTACAATTCCAAGTAAGATAAGGCAGCATCAAAATTTCTTCAAACCCACCGGTCAAAGAAATTTTACGTCACAGGAATTGTATCAGATGGAAAATGAATCATCAGAGGATACCGAATATGATTCATACTTGACCCCTGCATGCGATAACGAAGATGGATGGACAGACACGACGACAGATTTTCATAACGAGGACTCAGCAGATATTCTAGAGCTGTATGACGAAACACCTAACTATGATTACGACGGAAATTTTCAGACTGCTATAACAAATGAAAACCCGACGTAAAATGCGAAATGCATACGAATACAAATAATAACCTACCATACATAAAAATAAGTAACCCACCTTTAAAACTCTTAATCGACACCGGATGTTTTCAAAAGCAGAAAAATATTATTCAGAGAAAATTTATCATTCACAATCCAAAATAAAGACAGGAATAGGAGAAAAAGAAGTGTTATTTAAAGCTAAGTATTGAACTAAAAGAACTTCTAAAATATAAATTCACGATCGATCTATCAAATAATAAATTAATTAGCAGAACCATTCAGATTCCTTTGTACTTCCGAGAACCTGAAAAAGAAGAATTTAAAATCAAAATTAACGCCCATGAAGTTCACTTAATAAAAGTACCAGTCGATCAACAAAATGATGATATAATTATTCCTGAACATAATTTCGATAATAAAGCCTTCATACCAGAAACTCTTACTATCGCGAAAAATGGATTTGCATATACCGAAATTTACAATCATACAAATAAACCTGTTACTATAAAATTACTAAGGCCATTGAAAACAATTCCATTCGCAGATACGAAAAAGGAACAATATCATCTATTCCATTTTGACAACCTTCCTATTAAAAACCAATATAGAAAAAAGAATATTTCAAATCTACTCAGAACTGACCACTTAAACGATGAAGAAAAAACCGAACTAATAAAATTATGTCGAGATTTTCACTGATATATTTCATAAAGAAGAAAACGCACTAACATTTACCAATCAAATCAAACACGAAATCAAAACTAGCGATGAAATTCCAATACATACGAAGTCATATAGATACCCCTTCGTTCATAAAGAAGAAATAAATATACAGATAAATAAAATGCTAGAAGATGGAATAATAAAACATAGTCAAAGCCCTTGGAGCAGCCCTGTTTGGATAGTGCCGAAAAAACTTGATGTTAGTAGAAAACAGAAATGGAGACTAGTTATTGACTATAGAAAATTAAATGAAAAGACAATTGACGATCGATACCCCTTACCAAACATAACGGATATATTAGATAAACTTGGCAAATGCACTTATTTCTCTACAATAGACTTATCATCAGGATTTCACCAAATCGAAATGATTAAGAATTCAGTAGAAAACCCACACCAACACAACCTTTGGAATCAATACACATAGATACTTTTCAAATAAACAATGTAAAATTCCTAACCATAATTTCTAAATACGGACTAGCCTATATTTTAGAACCAATTTGTACCGCAAGTATTGTCTTAAATAATTTAATATTATTTGTGAATCACCATGGTATTCCAAATCAAATTACTTGTGACAATGGCACGGAATTTAAATCATCATTATTATTAGAATTTTGCAAATTACATAGTATCTCAATACACTTTACCACCCCAGGAAACTCAAACAGCAACAGCCCTGTTGAACGATTTCATTCAACACTAATTGAATTATATCGAGTATTAAAATTAAAAGTACCAAGTGCCAATGCAAACGAATTAATGCTATATGCTATATTAGGATACAATTTGACAACACAGTGTCACTAAACAAAGGCCTTTAGACGTTATTAACGGAAAAACGAATGCCTTAGATCCATTCGACCTCACGGATGAAATTATAATGAATACATTCATTGACGACAGAAAAGAACGACTGAAAGAAATATATATAAGACATCTCTAGAAACAAAGACAAAAATAATTGAAAAACGTAATCAGAATAGAAAAGAACCAATAGATTACGAATAACATCTAGATATATATATATATATATATATATATATATATATATATATATATATATATATATACATATATATAGTATATATATATATATATATATATATATATATATATAATATATATATATATATATATATATATATATATATATATATTTATATATATATTTATTTATCTACGATATATATATATATATATATATATATATATATATATATATATATATATATATATATAATATATATATATAGATATATATATATATATATATATATATATATATATATATATATATATATATATATATATATATACATATATAGAATATATATATATATATATATATATATATATATATATATATATATATTATATATATATATATATATATATATATAATATATATATATATATATATATATATATATATATATATATATATATATATATATATATATATATATATATATATATATATATATATATATATATATATATCTATATATATATATATATATATATATATATATATATATATATATATATATATATATATATATATATATATATATATATATATCGTAGATAAAACAACTAAGCGAACAAAAGATAAACCTCGCCATACAAAAACTAGTCAAACAAGATACAAAAGTCAAACAAGATATAGGAAAAAAGATAACAACTAAAGATAAAATAATTCATAAATCTAATCTACAGAAACCAAAGAAGTATTCTTTTTGTCCACAGGAAAACAATGAAGATACCGACAGTATACCTACTTGTAGTGACGATACAGACCATAAGCGCGAAAACTGAAACCGACGTAACTATAACCCCTATAATAACACCATTATTTCCCTTTCAACTTGGAAATACACGAATAATAGAAAACAAACATACCTTCATCTATTATATACAAACAGCCTCACTTGTCAATCAGTTAAATAATATGGAAGACTATTTTAACAAGTCAAGTAACAGACATACCATTAAATAAAGTCATACATTTAAAATCTATGATGAACCAAACTCATTATTTAATACAAGAAACGAAAACCAAGCTAAACAATATTCAACTCCATATTAGAATCAAAAGAGGACTAATAAATCTAATAGGAAAAGTGCAAAAATGGATTTTTGGTACCTTTGATTCAGAAGATGGAGAAAGATACGATAAGGCAATCTATGAACTCCAAACGAACGAAAATTCCTTTCAAAAAGAAGTAATGCAACATATATCCTTGACGAAAGAACTCATTCAGAATTATAACGAAACTATTAATATTCTTGATAAAAATCAAAGAACAATCAAAACATCTATTGAGGAACTTAAATCAAACATACTAAACAAATTCTTCAATCTAGATGCTTATTTACATACATATAACGTTATTGATCAACTTATTCTCAATTGTCAGAATCTAGTTATTTTTCTAGACAATATTAAAGATGCTATCGCTTTCGCTCATTTGAACATTTTACATAGCACCATAATATCAGCTCAAGAAATGACAAATTTAATTTCTAATTTAACAATGTTATATGGAAAAGATAAAATTCTCAATTTGCAGGAATTAAATAATTACTACCAGATTGCGAGTTTGCAAGTGAAATTTGTTAAAGACAAAATTATTTTTGTAATTCATTTTCCTTTTTTTTAAGGAAGAAATATTTCAATCTTTTCATCTATTTCCTATACCTATAAATAATACCTTAATTGTACCCAATCCACCCTACCTAATTATTGGCACTCATTCGCAACAATTTAGCAACACGGAATGTCCGCAACTAGAAGATAAATATCTTTGCCCAAATGAATTGAAGCCAACAAAAAAACTGCATTACAACATTAATCCGATATGCAGAAAATCACCAATGCCAATTGATTAATGTGAAATTAGACCAACCTATCATACAATGGATCAATAACAAATATATTTTGATTATTCCCAATGAACAACCATTAAGAATATATCAAAAGTGTTATAAACAAGAATATATACTAATAAAAGAGCCAAGCCTTATACAAATCCCTCGTAATTGTGGAATTCAAGCATTACAAAATCAATATTGGAATAAAGAAGAATTACTAAAAGGCAATCCCTACCTGCTACCACCAATAGATTAGGAACTATAGAAGAACCTCAAAAAAAAACCCATCTTCAACTACAATTAATCGATATTAACCAAATAAAACAATTACAAGAAAAAGCTAAACTCAAAAACTAAACTTAAAAATTTCAGAAACTTCCCAATTACATATAATGGCACTCAGCTCAACTACCCTCACTACCATCCTCATAGTGGGAACTATATTGAGTATATTCGCATGGAAAGTATACAAAAAGAAGAAGAACTCGGTCCAAACCACCAATCCAGTCAAGAAAAGAAATGAAGAAATACCCCTACAGGATATGGTCGAAAACAAACATTCACCCCTTTTGTTTTCGTCTTCGGCGGGAGGAGTTATATGACTAACATCGCCAGCTTGCACCTCAACCAGATGAGTCAACCTCAACAGATGATGTCATTGCTGACACAGCCCTTAGTTCAGCATTAATTTAAATATAAATACTGTAAATTGTAAACAAAATTCAATCTTTAGTAAACTGTCAAAAGTACCGTTACTCGTTGTACTACCCAAAAACAAAAATAAAGTTTTTAAAAACGCTTCCACGTGATTTCTAACTTTAACTAGATATTCCAAATACTTCTTAGACGACCATCAAGACATTACGGTAATCTTTTGCATTGTGGAAAATCTCCTATAGTTAAGGACAATTTACCAGGTGTGGCGGTTAATAATTCTTAATTTTTTCTTAAACCAAAAAAAAAAACACGCTTAATTTAGGAGAAATGTAAAAAATGGTTTATTCAAAGTATGCGCCATCGCCGGGTGCACTCCCAGAAAAACCATATCTTTTGAGATGCCTCAGTCATCAAGCCATTTTTCGAGATCTCCGCAATTGTTGAAGTGTTTTATGGAAAGTGTGTGAGGCATCGATGAAAACAGGTGGTAGCCGCAGGGAGTCAAGTCTAGTAAGTACGGCGAGTGGGGCAAGAGGTCCCAGCCAAGTGCAGAAATGGTGTCTGTCACTTTTCCGTGTCTTGTAGCCCATTCTGGTCGCTTTTCGACCAATGCATAGTTCAAATTGATTATTTGTTGACAGTAGCGAATGGTATTAACTCTATCACCTGGTTTCAGAAGCTAATAGTATGTGACACCATTCTGATCCCCCCAAGTGCACAGCATTGTTTTCTTTCCAAAGCGATTCGATCTTGCGGTCGATGTTGATGGCTATCCTGAGTCAACCCATAATTTTCTGCGTTTTGGGTTCTCGAAATATATCCATTTTTCGTTTCCAGCCACGATCCGATGTAAAAAAGTCGCTGTTTCATGCCAAGAAAGCAAAACTTCGTAAACCGTTTTTCGCTTTTCCATCTGTTTGTCGTTCAGCTGATGTGGTGTATGTCCGCACACTGAGAGAGATAATAATATTTCCGAATTCCGAATATATATATATATATATATATATATATATATATATATATATATATATATATATATATATATATATATATATATATATATAGCTAAACAGAAGCTGAGAAACAAAAGAATGCAAATATATGCTTTAAAGCGTGAGGATGGCACAGTGAGCAGGGCGCGTACCCAAATGTTAGAGATTGTTAGAAGGTTTTATTCCCAGTTATATGAAGATCAGAGCCAGTCAGGGACAGCAATACCCACGGAAGAACAATATATAATGCCAGATATCCTAGTGGAGGAAGCAACGAATGCTATAGAATTGATGAAGAACGGCAAGGCTCCAGGAAAGGATAGTTTAACTGTCGAAATGCTAAAAGCTGGTGGTCGGACGTTACATAAAACACTGGCAAAATTATACTCAAAATGCCTCAAAGAACAAAAAGTATCTGACTTATGGAAAAATGCAGAAGTGATCCTTTTACATAAAAAAGAAGCACAGGAAGATTTAAAGAACTACCGTCCAATAAGCCTCCTAACAGTGATGTACAAAGTTTTCACTAAGATAATTTCTAAAAGAATATTAAAAAAACTGAATGACGCACAACCAAGAGAACAAGCAGCATTCAGAAGTGGATTCAGTACAATGGATCACATCCAGGTTGTACAGCAGGTCATAGAAAGGCACAACTAATACACCATGCCGCTGTGCTTGGCTTTTATCGACTACGAAAAAGCATTTGATTCCATCTCAAAGCATGCGATAATGGATGCACTGCTTAGCCAAGGTGTAGAGAGAGTCTATGTAAACCTATTAAAATCGATATATGATGGAGCTACAGCCACAATTCACCTTGATCTTGAAGTGGGAATTAATATAGAACGAGGTGTACGGCAGGTGTATTCTTTTCTCGGCTGGCCTTGAAGAAGTATTCCGTAAACTGGATTAAACAGGATGGTGTAAAGATCAATGGTGCAAACTTAAACCATCTTAGATTTGTAGATGATATTATTCTCATTTCACAAGACCCAGAGGAGCTGCAAAGACGCATACAAGAACTGCAAAGGGCTGGTGAACCATTTGGCTTGAAAATAAACCTGAAAAAGAGTCAGGTTATGTTCAATAACTTCGCTCAGGACAGAAGAATTTCAGTTTTAGGAAGGGATTTAGAGATTGTGGACAGCTTTATATATCTTGGGCAGAGGATTTCAATGGAGGGGAATACTGCCCGGGAGGTGGAACGGCGTGTTAAATGGGGCTGGTAGGCATTTGGTAGGCTCAACATAGTGTTTAAGAGCAGACTCCCACTTTGCCTGAAAAGAAAAGTCTTCGATCAGTGCGTTCTACCCGTTATGACATACGGAAGTGAAACCTGGACACTCACATCGCAATCAATTCAAAAACTTCGGGTGGCACAGAGGGGAATGGAAAGATGTATGCTTGGCATTACAAGACGAGACAGAAAGTCCTGCGTATGGATCAGGGAACAAACAAAAGTCTGTGACATCATTGGAAGAGTAAAACAATTGAAATGGAGATGGGCAGGCCATATAGCGAGGCGATGGGACGACAGATGGACCAAGGCAATCCTGGAGTGGATACCGCTTGATCTCAAACGTCCGCGAAGAAGATCGAAAGCACGATGGATTGATGACATCGTTAAGTATATTGGACTCGAGTGGCAGAGGAAAGCCCAGGACCGTGAAGGTTGGAAGCATGCTGAAGAGGCCTTCACCCTGCAGTGGATTGATACAGGCTGATGATGATGATGATGATGATATATAGATATATATATATATATATATATATATATATATATATATATATATATATATATATATATATATCTATCTATATATCTATATATACCATCGAAAAGAATCTGCAAAATAAAAAAAAATGTAAAAATGAGGTGCTCTATCCAAACTATCATATCTAGACGAAATTAATAGATAAGAACTTTCTTCCAACAGCATTTAAAAGAGGGCTTAATGTACTTTCAGATACTTAAGTACAGATACTTCAGATACATAAGTACATAATTTAGCTATATTTAAAAAAATATATTTATTTAGTTAGGTAAAGTTCAATGGTATACATGCTCTTCAAAAACCGATTCGGTCTCGCTTTCACTCTCTTTGTCGTCGAAAATATCAGTTTTTATTTGTCTTAATATCATGCCTCATATAACGCTTCTCCTTCAGACACACAGCGAGTACGTGATCGCGTGTTAATTTCGTCCTAAATAGAAAATTAAAGAAACTGATAAATGAATGTTAAAAAAACTAAAAATCAAAGTTTTCAATAAAAATAGTATAGAAAATATAATATTTATGATGTGTCAAGATCGAAAAAAAATACTAAACACTAACACAACAGCACTGGGCGGCGTATATCTATAGACGACTACAGTCGCTTATATTTTTGTTAGTATTCACATCTTAAGATGGTTATGGTGAGGAATCTGTAGTGGGGATGGTACAATTTTTTTTCCCCCACGCAAAGTCATCCCCTCAACGTGACCATTTATAAGGGAAAAATACTTTTAATTCACCCCCGGGTATCCCTTATCCAGTGCTTCTCTTGAGGGTTTCGTGTATATATATATCTACAGGGTGAAATTTGTTTAGTTGTGAATATTCACTCAATCTCATCTTAAAATTTTTTTGGTTGACCTGGGCGTTCTTTTACCTTCAAGTCAAAATTACCACTTTTGAATCGTCTAAATTAATCAACTTTTGAATCGTCTTCTGTTTGGACATTGTCACCGTAAGTTTCTAAGGTACACAATAGCTTTCAGAAGCAGTTTTTTTTTTATTTACCAAGAAAAGCAGTATGTGTTGCAAATGCTCTTTATTTGGCTCGAAACATGACAAAAATATAACGCTAACTTGAAATCGTTTAAACATCAATGGTAGTTTGAAAGGTACATTTCTTATAAAAATTAAGAATCATTAACTGCCACACCTTGCAAATCAAAATTATTTAAAAAATACACAATGTATCACTAAAATAAATTTAAAAGATCAATTGATCATAGTAGTATGAACGGTGATATGAAATGGAATCAGTTATGTTTACATCATTACCTACCTCAACAACATTAACATCATACATATTAGTATCAGCTGATAAAAGCACATTACAACCTCTTCTTTCATCTAATGACTCATTATATTGTTCTTTACTACATCTTCTTGGAAGGAAGAACCATTTTCTGTGAACATCCGACCATACTCCACTTTCATGTATCATGTATCCTGGCCAATATATTCCTATAGATTCTCTTAATCTATTATATTCCTTTACCCAGTTTACATGAGTAACCTTGAATGAGTTAATGAAGCTAAATTTAAATATATTTTAAATTATTACATAATATAATCCAATTTTAAATAGAACAGCTTTACACAGAAAAAACTAAATAAATTTAATACTCAATATCTAACAAATAAATCAACAGTGGTTATAAAGCATATAGTGCTTACAAATTTTCTTGACACATCCAATGTACTTTATATCTTATAAACCAATTTTGACATACAATTTCATTGGAGTAACAATTCAGATAAATGAAATTTAACATATTTTATGAAATAGTACCTGTCCTTTTGTATTAACTGTCTTAATATATTGAGGATCGTTACTTTGGAATTCTCCATTTGCTGTGGTCCATTCTTTGCCCATTGATCCAACATATAAAATTTCATTCTTTACTGTGGCCCATTCAGATTTAAAGCCTTTTGAAGAACTTAAACATTATATATTAATTTATTTACTTCATTTTAAATTTAATTTCATAGAAACATTATTCATACTTTCCATCCCCATCTAATAATATTAACCATGGCACCATTTTTTCATTTTTTACTATTTCATAAACAATTCCAGTTCTGTCATCAAATGTTAATAGTTTTCCATTATATACTACAAGTTCAGACAATTCCATGCCCCTATCCTTTAGAGCAAAGCTACTACTTAGTTGTTTGGCTTCTGATCTATCCCAGGAAACAATTACACTGTGAGTTGAAGGATTGTAGTTCAAATCACCCTTTTTTAAATATGAATACCATGTAGCTTTATCTGTATTACTTTTAGAACTTGTATCCAAATCTGCTATGATACCTAACAGGATTATTAATATTCAGACCATTTTCAATAGTAATATAAATGCATGCCATTAATAATTAATAATGATAATTACTGCAACTATACTCACCTATACGAAAGGTATGTAAAGAATTTGTTTTAATAGGCCTTGTTAATGGATATGTGTAATTATAACCCATATTGGTAAATGTACTTCTTAAACCACTAGTTCCTTTTTTTGGATACATATACAAAATAATTAATACACACAGCCCAACAAATCCAACAATACTAATAAATTGTGTTTGGCCTCTTATAGTCTTATTTACTATGCGATAAGCAGGCTGGGATCGTAAAGCTTTTCTCCAGTCCCGTGATGGAACAACTTCATCTTCGGTGAGTAAATTTAATCTAATATTGTTGTCCATTGATCCAACCAGCAGATAAGTTTATAAAAAGTTATATATGTTACTCCATATCACAATATGCTTTTATGACTTAGTTGGCAGTTTAAGTAAAACATGGTAGTATATTACTTGATTAGTAGTATTTAATACGTGGATTTTTAGATTTGAAAAAATCTAAGGTTACAATTTTTCAACAGCTGTTTTTTGATATATGTATATGTTAATTTCTACAGAATACTTCTTTCTCAAAGATTTCTCGAAAATTTCTAATCATTAACTCTACTAGTGTTTCAAAGATGGCACAATTTATGAATTAAATTTTAAAAGTATTTAAATAAATAGTATGAGATATAAATAATTTGAAATAAAAAAATAACTATGAGTTAAAGGTTAAAAATATATTCTATAGTGCTTTTAATTAAACTTGATATTGTTGAAAAAAAAATATGTAGAACTATTTTGGAAATGGAAAATCAATAGTCAGGGAAAATTTAAATGCTTTCCACTATATTTGACATTGGCGTTGAAAACATCAGTTTTCTTCATTTGAAGTCTTTGCTCAAAATTTTTGTTTATTTCCTTTCTCAGTTTCAGCAATGTTTTATGTTTCTAAAATAATTACAAAATTGCTTTAACTGATAAAATTGAAAATGTCTTGCAATTTCTTGAGAAATTTATATATAAATGGATAATAAAATGGCTTATTCTAACAAAGTAATAAATTCGGGTGAAAATGATGAAGACGTTCGGGATGTATGTGACGATAACAAAAAACCCGATTGGATGATGGCCAGAGAGGGCATTAATTTAATCATTAACAACAATCACTCCGAAGCTGAAATTTTATTTCTGCAATATCCTGACAGTTTGGTTATGTATGCTGGATATTCATTTGCTGTTTTTATGGTAAAACAACGGGCTTTATATATGTTCCCGGAAGGATCTTTAAATATCACTTAATCAAATTAAAATCTAATTTACTATTTCAGGATGCATTAATGAGCTTCGAAGAGGAGAAATTAACTAAAGCAATACTGGTATTAAAAGAAGTAGAAAAAAGATGTAGCACTCAGAGCGGATGGCTCAAATCCATATCCCAAAAAGTGTTTGGGGGCTCCAGTGACAATACACAGACGTTAGCTGAACAGTTGGAAACACAAATAATATTAGCTGATTCGCAGGTACGATTATTGTTCCAGTTAGTCGTTTTGATGAGATGTTATGTTATTATAATTAAAGTTATTATATTACTATTAATTTCTTGTGTGCTTTGCATATATACTCATTTCTAATTAATTTCACTTTTTGTGTGCACTACATAAATTAAATGTTACGACGTCAATTTATTATAAGTGTGAGTTGTATTTTTAAAAATTAAAAATAAAAGCGATTTTAAACGGTCAAATTGATTGCTCTGAACTATATGTATCGGTTATCCGGTTCGTAGTGTTTTTTTAAACCCTTAGCTACTGAGGTGAAATATTTTGACATGCTTGCTTAGGTGGCGTCTTAGGGAGTCCAAAAAAAAACAACAATACGAGTATAATCAATCACAAATATAACAACTAAGTGATCAATATTTTTTTATTGTGATATAAGAGTCATGGATACATATAAAATATTTAAATCTTAAAACGAAAATTTAAAAAAAATATAATTAAACTGAAAACGTTTTTCATGTGAGAAAAAAATAATTTACAGAATATTTTTAGTTTGCCTTACTACCATTAACAAAAATGAAACTTTTCAACCTTAAATAACTAATATTCAAATATAATATTATTTTAGAACAAACCATGCGCCCTTCAATTTTTATATTAAAAAAACAACAGTTTTTAAATTATTCACTTTTTTCAACACATGATTTACATATTTTTTTAGAACACTCAACATTTTTTTTTTGTTTTGTGTAGTTTAGAGGGGCAAAGATAACAGTACTTTCTTTTCTCCAACGAATCAGGTTCTTTTTTTTTTGTGTTCTCTCCCAATTTTCAATAGTCTTCCAATTAGCATCCGTACCTCAACCGAAATTGTAGTATTCCGTTCCATATGTGGTTTTTACAAGCGACTTAGCCAAATTTTTCATAAATTCTGATCTTGATAACGGTTTATTTTATGTGTAACACAATGCTCATAGATGCAATAGCAACGGATTTGTCCGCACTGTAATGAATTATTATGTAGTAACGGAATGTAGCTCGATGAGTATTTAACGCAACATTTGTTTGTCTTCTTGCACGATTCTTCAAATTCATTGTCGCGGAATTGGTTTCTACTGACCGATGATGACTCATTCGATGCTTATCATCTACGTTTACATTTTCTCTTTCTTCTTGTATACATGCTGAACGTGTCTGTGATAATCGATTCCGTTCAATTTCATTTCGCTATTCGCGTTGCTCTGCAGTTCGATTAGATCGAAAATTCGTTTGGTTTGTAGCATTGTGAGTTCTGCGACCTAAATTGCTCCGTCTTATTGGTGGCATTGCAATGCGATTAAATTGCGTCAATTCTATTCAATTGTGTCGATTATGGCACAATGTTTAATGAGAAGAATCACAATTCAACTGAAAATGGACAATTGATTCGCTTTGTTGTTACTGTATAACCGTTTGTCACTTCAAAATCAACCGTATTCCGTAGGTAAATCTGTAAATTTGTTGGAGATAAAACGACGAAACTTAATTCATTTCATGAAACGATTGCGATGAACTTACACAATTCAACTGAAAATTAACAACTGAATCCGAATAGAAATAAAATAATTACATTTGTTGGATAGATCTCGAAACAACACAAAAGTAAAAACAAATGTAATTTTTTTTTTCAGTTAGGCTGGAGTGCGTTTTTCCAAATTTTTTTTTTCCTAAAAACTTTTATAAGATCATAATGAACAAGTTCATACAAAAATCCAATAGAAAAAAGTACTTTCAGCTTTTCCCGAACTTTCCAATTTTCCGGGCAACTTTTCCAATTTTTCTTTCCATAAAAACCTTATTCGGACTTTTACGAACATATAAAAAAAATAGCCAAATCGGTCCAGCCGTTCTCAAGTGATGCGTTTACCAACGAACAGCATTTAATTGTTAAATAAATAAACAAAGATTAATATCTAAAAATTTCCACTATATTTAAAATTGTATGTATAATTGTTTCGACACACAGTGTCTTTTTCAAATAAAAACTATACTAAACTAATAGTGAGAAAAGTAACCACAACCTAAAGTGTCTATCGACCTAATAATAATAACATGATAGTGGGGAAATCCATTTTTTGTCAACGTTTAGAACAATATAAGTTTAATAACGGTGAACCATTCAAGTCTAGCTGGTCATTTAACACAAATTTTTCTTTTGTTGATTTCTAGGCTCTCTAAAAGATTTAATTTTTTGGATTTGTAACATTTTAAAATTATCATTGAAAGTATGCTTTTCTAAAATTAAGTGGTTAGCATAATGCGAATTACTTTGTTGTTTAATAAAACTTCTTTTATGTTCATTGAGCCGTTAGTATCCGTTATTTACTGCGATCTGTTTGACGACATTCAATTCTTTATTATAATTATCTATTAACATGGGGATATTTAATAATCTATGTATAAAAGAGTTAAATGCTGCCATCTTTTGTAAATAAGGATGACAAGATTTATTGTGTTTAACTAAATCTGTATGGGACGGGTTATAAAAAATTACAAAATTATGTTTAACGTCTATTCTAGTAATAGTTAAGTCTAAAAAGTTAATACTATAACGTTGCTTTTCTTCAACTGTGAATTTAATGTTTTTATGTAAAGAATTTATGTGAGTTAGGAATTGATTTAATTGTCTATCAGAACCGGTAAAACAAATTAGAATCTCATCCACATATCTGTACCAGTAAAGTGACGATTTGAACAACTAATGTTGATTTATTATATTTTCTAAGTTGGCCATAAAAATTTCGGCCAGTAAAGGACTTAAAGGGTTCCCCATACTCAAACCGTCATTAGAAACATAAAATGAATTATCAAATTTAAAGTAATTCTTATCCAACGTAATTAACAGTAGCTTTAAAATTTCTTGTTTTATTATTGAATTAGTTTTATTTTTAAGAAGTAATTTGTCAACTAATTCTCTAACTTCGTTTGGTGGTATACTCGGGAATAAATTTTGTTCATCGAATGAAATTAGTGTCCATTTTTGGCTAAATTAATATCTTTTATTTTATTGATAAGGTCATAGGTATTTAGAATTGAATATTTCGGTTTAAAATTCGTATATAGTAAAATGAGTTTAATGAGCTTATTTCATAATTTCATTGAAGGAGCTGTAATAAATGAAACTACTGGTCTAAATGATAATTATCTTTATGTAATTTTATAAGTGAGTATAATTTTGGTGCCTGAGGATTCATCATTATTAAATGTTGTTTCTCGTAATCGTTAAAAATAGACACATTTTTTATTATTTGTTTTATTCTTTTTTGAAAGGTATTCGTAGGATCAGAATTAATTTTGTTAAATTTTCCTAATTTTAAAAACGTATTAGTTTTTGATATATAATTATCTCTAGACATCGCAACAATGGACTTACTCTTATCTGCTCTTGCCATTATGATATTATTTTCTTTGATTTTCTTTGATTCATCGATTCATCGATGTGATTTTTTCTTAATTTTTCAAATTGAAGATTTTTGATTCTGTGAGCGAATAGGTGTTTTTGTGATGTATCTGAATTTGATAGAACGAGTTCGTACTCCACTCCAAGGTGTTCTCTATTACGTTCATTATCTTTGGGCTTTATGTTATATTGAAAACCTTTGTGAAGTAACTTAGATTCTTCACTAGTGAAATTGCAGTCTGTAAGGTTGACAAATCTCTTGAAAAATAGGTGTTTGGTGTAATTTGTAATATATTTAATTTTATTGGTTTCTTTCTTGGATAAGAGGTTTTCCAATTTCTTCTTTTGCGTTATAAACTTCTTGTTAATGATATCGGAAATTTGTTGCCTTACTTGTTGGTCCAAAATATAGAATTCAATATTGTGTAGTCTATGAATTAATTCACTTTGTATCACTTTGAGATAAACGCTGTATATATCCCTTTTGTTATATTGAATTTTTCTATCTTCAAGTAGCCTTGTTGTTGTCCTTTTTTTGCTGACTCTGTCCTGAATTTGATATTTCTTTTTATGTTTCTAATGACGGTTTGATTATGGGAAACCCTTTAAACCCTTTACTGGCCGAAATTTTAGGGACAACTTAGAAAATAAGATAAATCAATATCAGTTGTTCAAACCGTCACTTTACTGGTACAGATATATGGTTGACATTCTAATTTGTTTTGCAGGTTCTGATAGACAATTAAATCAATTCCTAACTCACATAAATTCTTTACATAAAAACATTAAATTCACAGTTGAAGAAGAGCAACATAATAGTATTAACTTTTTAGACTTAACTATTACTAGAATAGACATTAAACATGATTTTGCAATTTTTGCACATACATATTTATATACACAATAAATTTTGCCATCTTTACTCACAAAAAAATGGCATCATTTACTCTTTTATACATAGATTATTAAATATCCCCATGTTAATAGATAATCATAATAAAGAATTGAATGTCATCAAACAGATCGCAGCAAATAACGGATACGACCCAAACATTATGAATAAAATAATCAATAAAAAAAAGTTATAATAAAGGCATTAATTTAATATATCCGGTCAATGTCGAAAGTGCAGCGTTGAAAACAATTACATACACAGGAAAAAATACCAAATTATTGTCGAGATATTTATCCAAATCAAACAATATAAATATTGCTTTCAAAACAAACAATAGTCTAGGATGCCTCATTAAAAACAATAAAAATCAAATAAGTAAACTGTATAAATCAGGAGATTATTTAATTGAGTGCGGGTCGTGTCCAAAAGTCTATGTTGGACAAACAGGAAGATCTTTCTCTACTAAGCTCAACGAACATAAAATAAGTTATATTAAACAACAAAATAATTCTCATTATTCTAACCACTTAATGTTAGAAAAGCATACTTTCAATGAAAATTTTATAATGTTACATAATGAGAATAAATCCAAAAAAATAAATCTTTTTTATTAGAGGCTAGAGAGCCTAGAAATCAACAAAGGAAAAAAATTGGATATTTTGTTAAATGGCCAGCTAGACTTGGTTCACCGTTATTAAACTTATATTGTCTAGATGTCAAAAAATGGATTTCCTCACTATCATGTTTTATGGTATTATTAGGTCGATGGACACTTTAGGTTGTGGTTAATTTTCTCACTGTTAGTTTAGTATAGTTTGTATTTGAAAAAGACTCTGTATGTGCAAATAATTGTCATACATACAATTTTAAATATAGTTGAAATTTTTAGATATTAATCATTCTGTATTTATTTAAGATTAATTTACATCAAGTATCGGCTACCTCAGTTAAATTTATTTAATTTTTATTTATAAGATAAGAGTCATGGATAAAATATTTTAATTTTAAAATGAAAATTGAACAAAAACATAGTTAAACTGAAAACGTGTTTTTTCATACAAGAAAAAATAACCTACTGAATATTTGCAGTTCGCCTTACTACTATCAATAGAAATGAAACTTTTCAACCTTAAATAACTAATATACAAATATAATATTACGGTTTGTTTTTAGTAGGCATCATTATTCAGCAAATAGCTGTCAAAGTCTCAGTTATATTCTTCACATGGTTTCATTTTAATTATCACTGAAACAAGAAACCTTTGTTTATTTAGAAAAATGGAAAAAAATTAGCTTCGAATGGTGATTAATCATTTATATTTAAAATGCTTAACACCGAAATAGATCAAAGCTGAGTTGGATGAAGTTTATGGCACGTCTGCTCCTGGGTTTGCAACTGTTTATAGTTGGGTAAATGAGTTTAAACGTTACCGTACATCCATTAAAGATGAACATCGTTCCGGACGCCCAGTGGAAGTGACTAATCCCGAAATGATCGACAAAAATCACGGGCTCCGAAGAAGGTGAAGATGGTGAAATCGGCTGACAAGGTTATGGCCATAGTTTTTTGGAATGCACGCGGAATCATTTACACCGGTTATTTGGAAAAAGGCAAAATAATAACTGGAGAGTATTATGCGTCGTTATTGCACCGGTTGAGCGAAGAAATCAAGAAAAATCTTCCTCATTTGAAAGAGAAAAAGGTCCTCTTCAATCATCAAGACAATGCACGGGTACACACCTGTACAGTTTCAATGGCCAAAATCGTGGAATTAACGTTCGAATTATTACAGCATCCACCGTTTTCACCGGATTTGGCCCTCAGTTACTTTTTTTAATTTTCGAACTTAAAAAAATGGCTCAGCGGACAACAGTTCACATCGAACGAGGAGATCATCGCCCAAACAGATAACTATTTGAGGATCTTCCGAAATCTTACTTTTTAGAGGCTTAAAAAAGTTGGAGAAACGCTTGGAAAAGTGTATAGAGCTAAAAGGAGATTATGTTGAAAAATAAAAAAAATCTACTTAAAATAATTTGTTTTTCTCTATTTTTTTAAGGACTTATTGAACGACCATTGTATTTTAAAACAAACGATGTGCCCTTCAATTTTTATAGAAAAAAAAAGTTAAATTATTAACTTTTTCAACATAGGATTTACTTAAAGAACTTTTTCGGCAGACTTCGTTTTTAAAATACTTTATTTTGAAAATGGTTTACAAAAATAGGTCTTTATCAAACTACAGCTTAACTAAGAATTGACAATATTGAATGTGAATATATTATTTATACTTTAAAATGCGTTTGTCTTGCATTTCTCACGGGACCATCCGGTGGCGTGATGACTCTCAAGGTAATGCTGATGTTGTGGTTCCAATCTGTGCGGCTTGGAATCGTAAGTTTAAGCTGACGCAGTGGTTCTCATGAGAACAGAATACATAACTCCTCCCTCCTTAAGATTCGAAAACAACGGTATGTTTTTCCGAATCCACTTGACTCTGGGGGTGGTTTTTCCTTGACCTTCTTTTGACAGCTTGCTAAAATGAATGCAACTTTTTCCTTCGCATTATCACTACAAGTATGGTTAGGATAATGCAAATACCTAAAACAATATAATTTGTGGTTTGTCGATGATTAGTGTTATCGAGGTTTATCGGCTTCAATTGATTTGCCATATTCTTCAGATGGTATATTTCGTCAATATAGGTTTTGGTGATGTTCGGAGTAATCGAAGTTTTTGTTCCATTTAATTCTGACCATTTTATGCCAGGTAGCATGATTGGTTTTCCTCTCTGAATCTTTAAGTCATTCAGACATTTCTTTTCCTTAATCTGAATTTCACAATCTTCTGGGATTTTAATTAGTGTAGATTTCGATATTTCAAAATATTGATTGGTGCCGCATTTGACAATCATTGTTTTTGATTTGGTAGGTAGAATTAAAACTAATAATTTTATATAGAAACTACCAGTTCTCTGGTAATCTGCTCTGCCACTGGTTCTTCAATATTAATTTCGATAGTTTCCCAATTTCGTCAAGGTTCTTCAATAGTTCGACAATATCCAGTCTGATGTCCTGCTATTAGACTGTTCACACATTGGTCATCGGGTAGAAATTTTCCCATGCAGAAATATATCTTCTCGATAACTGGGCATGAATTAACGATAAATTGTCTTCTTGTAGAGGTTTGTGCCAAATAAGGGTATTTTGGTATAAATATCGTTCGTTTTTGGATAATTGAGTAGACTTGATAGAAGGTAAGGGTTTCAGGCTACAGTATAGGTACATGTATGGCAAACATTACTTTGCTTCCTAAAAATTCTCATTGAATTCCAAAAAATTGATAACATGACAGTAAATTATTGAATGTTATAATTTCCGAATTGTTATAGATATTATTTAAATAGTTTAACATGTTTTTTAATTCCAAACTTGACAGTATGCTGTTATACAGAGCGTTTATTTTGGCAAACATAATGGCGTCTTCCAAATTATCAAGAAACATTATTACATTTTGACAAACTAAGTTTAGTTGTGTTGTAGTTCCTTGAAAACTTAGATAATCTTGTATGTTATTAACAATTTGTTGAACTGATGACTGTAATGTATATAAACTTATTTGTGATGACTCTTGATTTTTACTTAGAGTTGCCACAGTTTCGTTATAATTTTCGATTAGATTTTTTGATAATGAAACCTGTAATTTTAATTCGTCAACTATGATTTTCTGATTGAACTATGATTTGCAATTGGTTCATCATATCTTTTACTATCATCTGAGTCGAGGGCTCCGAATAACCATTTATTAATTTTTCCAATTTCATCAAATAAACCTCGTTTAATTCTAATGTGAGGGTGTAAGTTTTCGATTTTATTTGTTGCAATTTCTATTAAATATTCGGTTCTGAGGAGCAGGTTTTGCGCTAGTGCATAATAAGAGATATTGTTCGATGGATTTACTAGTAATAAACTTTCCTTGAGTTTAAGAAAGGAAGCTTTAAGATTACTTAATTTATCGATTAAATGTCTTAAATCTACGTAATGTATAAATGTATGCCTATTATAAATAAGTCTGGAATTTCCCAATTGGATAGGTAATATGGGGTTTTCCAGCGTGGTGATTTGAATATCAGATTCGTTTGTCAGGTGAATCTGCAGGACGAGGTATAACAGGATCGTTGCTGTTTCCTGCTTCATTCTGAAATGATTGTCCTCCATTAGGTTTAGGTTTTCTGAGGGTACTTTTATAGTATGAAGTTTTATCTGTTATTATTTTGGTATCAGTTTCATCAATTATCGGTACCTTTTTGAATTTTGGCTTGTCCTTGTTCCTATATTTTGTTTTTACGTAGGCGATCTTTTGATCTTGAAAATCAGGAGGTTCCTGTCTGGCTCGTTTAATTTCAATATTACACCTTGTTTAGTTTCCTCATTTATTCTTATCACTTTTTCATATGGCTATGGATATAATAACGTTTTCATTTAGATCAAAAGCATTTATAGTCTTTATGTGTTCTGTTGTTATTTTGAAGGGCGTAAGTTTGATCACGCTTTGGATCGAATTATTATAACCCATTACAACTCTTCTCATGTACTGCTGTATTGTCATGTCCTTGTTTTCTTCTCGTAAGCAACGATAACTTTCAATTATGATAGAATGAAAACGTTCAATTGGAATTTGAATTGCTGTTTTTCGCTGTTGTATAGTGCAGTTCAATCCTATACAATGTGACCTATTATTTTCTCTTTTGAAACAAAATAAAAAATATATAGATCACAGCGACGGCAGCTGTTCGCCGGGAGCACCGGGAGGAAGGTCCAGGACATTACAAAAGTACACTTAAAAAAGAACGACACAAAGCACACAAAAAAGGAATAAATAAAACTATCAAACAAAAGACACGGGAAGGTTTAGGGAAGGTGGTTCTCCAAACCTTACCGTGAAAGAAATCAAAAATCAAACAGATCCAAATTACACCAGCTGGTCTCTATGTCCCTATAATTACAAATTAGAGGTTATTTCCTCTATTCTGACAATAGTAAAAAGATAAATATATAACGCTAGGGTAACCAAGAATGGTCAGACGGCAAATAGATACAAAATATAAGGTGATAACGTGACCATTATCAGTATAAGAAATTATGGTAAAAATGTATTTGTGAAAAATAAATGATAACTGCAATCCTTAACGGTACATGAAAATATAATAAAAAAAGTGTTTATTTGGCCTTATTTCCTGATGTTGTCTATCCTTGCCTATCCGGTACTGGGTGTCCAAAAACACTGAGTACGACTGCGGGCAGTCCGGTATCCCTATGCGGGGGTCCCGAAATAATCTCGATCTGACCAACCCGTTACTGTGCCATGTGGCCCCAAAAAGGTGTAAGGTTTCCACGATGGTCGGGCTCTGTAATAGGTGGTCGTTTAATGGCCTGGTGTCTGTTGATCGGATTCTCTGCTGCCGGGTCGTAAAACCCTCTCGGTTGGAAGGGTAGGGCGCGAAAACGTCCGCTCACCTGGAGATTTGGAGTTAGACTCTCTTGCTTTGTCCAAACGATACCGGAGCTCTTTCAGTTAAGAATTTGTCCGAAATAAACCTACCAGTGGTGATCAACAATTTATGAATGCTACCTGTAGCGATCAAGAATTTGTGAACGCTACATTACCTCCCTCCAAAAAGAAAATTAAAGACTGCGAGAGGAGGCTTTAATTTTGATCGGTCCATATCGGAGATTACCCTGAAGCGTATCCCTATGGAATGGAACACTGGAACACTGGAACAGTGGTAAGGAAATACCCAATCTATCCCAAAAGATTGTATACCAAATACGAAAAGAGAATATAGATACAACGTGTGCACTCTAAAGTACATACCAAACGATATTCAAAACACAACATCAAATAAATTTCGGAAGATAACTCATTTACCCAGAAAGTCGTCCAGGAACCCAAGGCTATGACTTAACAGACGTCATGCTGATCAAGCTGGTTAGATCATAACGGCTAGGTGGGTGCGACGGTAACTCAGTTGGCATTGCGTGCCCTTACCGAAAACTGAAAGGAAAGACACCTCGTTTACCAACCTCAGCTGAACAACACCACACTTGCAGCCATGTCTCCAGACCTCCCTTAAAACGCTCTGAGAGCAAGTGAACTTCCAAAAAGTGGAAAACACTTAACAATAACTCCTTTATCCACCACAATAAGGAAGTGAAATATAGTTTTCACCAAACTAAAATTTACAAAAAAACTCAAACGAAATTAAATGATAATATACAAGGTGAACCGTAAAACAGACACTGCCATAGGCCTTCCGGAACTCACTCTGAGGGAACTCAGACGCCACCCAGTAGTGACACCCAATTACGAGGCGAAGTCGCAACCAGATGATCACTCCCCGTAGTGTGTCTTTCCCTGAGAATTGTCCGAGGACTGTATCCCGAAATCCTAGGGCACCCGTCCTAAAACGGCCCTTAAAAATGGAAAAATACTCAGTGATCTACACTGAAAAAAAAAGTCTAAAGCCTGCATGATAGTGAACTAAGATGCGAGGTAAAATAAAGAAAACCAAACACAGTCGAGTCTAGAAATAGGACTGAGAGAATACGAGTAGCGGAATAAGCAATAACGAGCGCTTGCGAAACACAGAAGCGTGGTTGTCACTAGGTTTAGTCTTGATAACTTTCGCGTATCACACGTCCCTATGGGAGTCACAATAAGTAGGCGAAATTCGGTAGGTCATAATTGGTGCGGACTTCTAAACCAGAAAACCAAATAAGCTTATCGCTGAGACAAAATAACGCAATTCCCTCGTAACATTCAATCGTACCAATTTAAAAATCTAGATAAGGAAAAATCTATTGGCTGAAGTCTACAGTTGTTGGTTATGAGAAAGGCCCAAAATCCAAGCATAAATACATTTATATTTACCTAAATCCTTCTCACGGCTTGCGCCAAACTAGCTAACGAAAGGTAGTACCAACATATTCACCATCAAACCCGGGCCAAAGGTCAACGACACCGAATGGAAACGCTATTAATCCTAAGGTTACGAGTCCAATTGCCACTCGGGCTTAGCGGAACCAAAGGCGGAAACAACTACCAAAGGTCGAAAAAACTTTGCTGTGGCGGATCACGCCAACGCAAAACGTAACGCAGCCTCGCTGCGAGGAGCTCGCAGGAACAACTCTAGATTCACTTCCCAAGCGAATACAACTGAGTTATCTAAAGTCTGCGACACCAAACGGAAACGCTATCTAATCCTAAGGTTACGAGTCTCAAATGCTGCTTGAGCTCGGCAGAACCAAAGGCGGACAGCTTTGTCAAGTGTCAACCAAAGAAAACGATACTGTGGCGAATCACACCAACACGGAACGTCAAATCACCGCGAAAAATCGCAGATATAGTCTCACGATTTACTTCTCAAGTAAATCTACACACTCTGGCTACGGCCAGCGACACGGTATGGAAATGCTATCAGGTCCTAAGGTTACGAGTTCAATCGCCACTCGGGCACAACGGAACCAAAGAGAGACAGCATGGCCATGTGTCAACAAAAAAAAAACGTCTCCGTGGCAATTCACGCCAACGCGAAACTTAATGCAGAACGCCCGCGAAAAATTTACACAACCAATTCATGACTTACTTCCCAAGTAAATCCAACCTGGTTAGGTAAAACTTGCGACACCGAACTGAAACGCTAGCTGTTCCTAAGGTTACGAGCTCAATCGCCACTCTGGCACAACGGAACCAAAGGCAGACATCAACGTCCAGTGTCGACAAAACAAAAACTTTTCCGTGGCAATTTATGCCAACGTGAAACTTCTACCGAATGTAACTTGGCTAAAGCCAGGGACATGCAATGGAAATGTCATCTGATCCTAAGGTTACGAGGTAAATCGCCGCACGGGCACAGCGGAACCAAAGGTGGACAACACTGCCATATGTCGAGCAAAACGAAGTAAGGCCCTTACTTCACTGAAACAAAACCTAGATTTACTCTCCAAGTAATTCTAGACAAACTCAAAACGGAGGAACAAAGATTTCTCCTCTCAAATAAGATGCGTCTAGCGCAAACTCCATAACGTAACACAGGCTTGTTCTTACTGAACAAGCCTGGAAAAGTACAAAAAGGAAAAGAAAAAGAAAAGTGAAAAGTGACGTTTCCAAAAAAGAACTAAAAAGGCTGAGCGAGGCTGTACCTAAAAACTGCTAGCTCAGAACAAAAAAATAAATCAAAAACGTCACTGAGTCTAACTATGGTCAACTCCGGGAACATCGGAAGACTCTATACAGGATAATAAATCTTTAAAGTGCCATTTCCCTGCACGTGACCCATACATATTTTTTAGTTCGTAAACTAAAGGAGACAACTTCTTAAAAACAAAGGAAATAATGTGTTTGGGGCTAAGTTTCGATGTGAACATATCGGGAGCACTCGACAACTTCTTGTTAGGACGCCAAACTCTATCACCCACTTTAAAACTTACATCTCGTTTCCGGAAGTTATAGGATTTTGAATTCCTCTCATATGCGGAGTGAAGTTTCCGACGCACCTCAACAAATAAATCACGAAACTCTTTCAAGTTCTCGTCATAAGTGCCCCTGTCACCTGGTACGACTTCAATAGATTGGTCCGGGAAAGGGGAGTTATAATATTCTCCAGATAAGGGAACATGCCTTCCGAACATCAGGTATGACGGGGGAAACCGGTTACTTCATGGATCGCGGTATTGATGGCCTGTCTGATTTTCGGAATATGCAAATCCCAGTCCTCGTGTCTATCTATGTAACACCTGATAGCTGTCGTAATGGTTTTATTATTACGTTCCACGAAGTTACACTGAGGAGAATAAAACGGGGTGAATCATTGCTTAACTTTATACCTGTCACATAATTCCTTCATACCCTTGCTCTTGAAATTCGGAGCGTTATCACAAATCAGGATTTGGGGAACTCCAACCGAAAGGAATATGTGATTCTCTATATGATTCATGACCGCAGGGCATTTGGCATTTCTCAACGGAAAAATGAACGTGTACTTAGAAAACCAATCCGCGGCTACCCATAACCATTTGTTACCCTTTCTGGAACGAGGAAAAGGACCTATAAAATCTAACGAAATGATTTGACCAGGTCGGTCAACTACCTTCTCCTTACCCATAATACTAATCTTACTTAAGTTTGAATGTTTCTGAGCGCCACACACCAAACACCTTACAAATCTCAAAATATCTGACCTCATCTTAGGCCAATAATACATCTCCTGTACTCGGAACAAGGTTTTCCGACAACTAAAATGGCCACTAGTGGGAGGAATATGACACGACTCGATAATTTTCGCTCTCTGAGGTTTAGGAACCAAGGTTTTCCACTCTCGAATAAAATTAAAAGTATGATTCTGCTTGCAAGGAATGAATTTCTGAATGTAGTGGTTCTCAACTCGCCATTGAGGAAATTTGTCCGGGTTGTTTATAATCTTTTCACGGAGCGCAATATACCAGGGGTCAAGAGAATTTACTTCGATCGAGATGGATGAAACTTTCAAACACGTATTCTCGGAATCTGCTGAAAGGCTACTCTCTGCCTCAGGATGCGGTATTCTACTCAAAGCATCAGGAACCAAGTGCATCGAACCTTTTCTATGCTGTAGGTCAAAAGTATGCTGTCTTAACCTCAGTAACCAACGACTAAGTTTACCTGACGGAGTGTTTAAATTAAAAAGCCACAGGAGACTAAAATGATCAGTGATGACCGTAAAACGAGAACCTTCTATCCAAGGCCTAAATTTTTCAATACAGAATATAACGGCTAAACATTCACGCTCCGTCACTGAATAATTCTTCTCCGCTCTAGATAAGGAGCGACTCGCGTAAGCGATTACTTGTTCCTCTCCGTCTATAAACTGGGTCAACATACATCCAATGCCGACAGCAGTCGCATCGGACTGAACGAAAAATTTCTGGCTAAAATCAGGCTGAGCTAAGATTGGTGCACTTATAAGTTTCTATTTGATGGCTAAAAATGCAGACTCCGCTCTCTCATTCCACTCTATGGCTTGTTTTTTCTTCTTGCCTTTAAGAAGGTCGTTCAAGGGACTAACAAGAGACAAAAAGTCCTTTATGAAACTACGGTACCATGAACACATACCAATGAAACGTTTCACCTCGGTTGAAGTGCGCGAGTTAAATGTGAAGACCGACAACTTTGCTTTTAAAAAACTTTATTTTACAATAAGGGCACTTAACTAATGAAACAATATTATGAACAGCAATACAGCTTTGACACTATAATATTGAGTAACATTAACATTACAATTCTTTACTTATATACTATAACAATGCCTTAGTCAGCGCTAGGCAAGCGATAACCGTCGGTTTGGGGTTATTACTCCTCCACCCTTAGTTTTTTCGACGTCCTCGTCGACAAGTTTTTGTAATAGTTTTATCGGAACAGATTTGTCTCTTATCTGTTTTTACCATAGATATATCACTAAAGCTATAACAAAGAATAACATAATACATATATGATTATAAAGATATAATGAGCCTGTTGTTGAGGAATAACATCTTGCATATTTAGTGGCTCCATTAAATCTTCTTTGACTTTCCAGGGATTCTCTAAGTGTTTGATTTGTAAATCTAATGTTAAATTAGAGCCCTGGATGTTGTCACTTGTCGGGATTTGTAAGGAAATATTGTTAATTTCTAATGAATATTTATGTTGGCCGATGATCACATCGCATTGGCTCTGAATAAGGTTACAATGCTGGAGATCAGTTTTTTGAAATTGGAAACAATTTTCATTTATTGTTTCTACAGTTTTCGTACATAGCAAAAGTGATTTATGATAAGTTAGTTCATGTACTTTATAGTTATTTTGAATAAGAGCATATAGACAGTCTTTTGGAAAAGAGCATCCATTGGCAATAGGGTCAGAACAGATCCAATTTGTGTTAACTTCTTCGCATTGCTCGTACCATAAATTGTTACAATAATATTTACTAGGTGTTATCATCATTTTACAATCATTCCTAGGTATAGGGTATACAAATTTTAAATTACATACATTTCTTTCAAAGATCGGTATCCTAATAACTAGAATTGCCATTTCAGTTAATATCATAAGACCGGTTTTGCAAATTAATGTAAGTTCTGACAAATGTTTTATTGGCCATAGAGCATTTTTGGGATAGTGTATTTCTAGATATTTCCACATGTCTTTAATATCATTTACATTTAATATTTCGAGGTCTAACGTCTTTAAATGCGCAAAGGATATGATGCGTAATAGTTTTTCTAAAAAATTATTTAATCGACTAATTTGTAAATACTGGTTTTGCATTGTAAGCATTAGATTCACCTCTTCACTAGACTTCAAGATTGCATAGCGAATAGTTTTGGTATTTTCGTCTGCGAGTTTCATATTATTTTCCATTTTGCTGATAATGTTACCGGCGAATGAACTGAGGTCATTTATCTTATGCATGGTATTTAACTGATTATGCTTTAAAATCTGTAGATTTTGCGTTATTGTCTCTAGGTCATTGTTGTCTGAGTTTCCTGTAATGAACTTGATACCGCTTCCAAGGAAGTTTATTAACCCACATTTCCTGCGACTTGAATCGTAGTTAGTCAATTTTGCATATGTGTCGTATGTATTATTGAATGCTTCAAAGATATATTGAAATTGGGTCGACGTTAAATTATTGTTTTGCTTATTTACCATATGATTTATAATAAGAACATTGTTGAATAAACTAGTTAACGTAAATCTTAATTTTGTCATATTAAAAGGAATATATGTTGTATGATAATGACTTACAACTAAAGAAGGGGATATGTCTTCAGTGAAATAGCCATTATTTGATAGCTTGTGTACCTGAAGTGCTTGGCATTGGTTCGATGGATTCTGCACTGTCAGGAGCAGGAGGCTGAAAGGGAGTAAGAGTCTTTCTAAGTCTCTTGATTTTTCTTACGTGTGTGGTTATGGGTTTTTTCTTTGAAATGCCTGTTATCTTATTTTTGTTTGTTTCGGTAACTTTAGTCGGTATGTACTGCGGGTTCATTTTATTGCGTAGGGTATTTTTCCTACAGATAGTCTGATCGGGAATTATTTCGGGGGGTTGTTCTGTATTATTATTTTGTTTTTGTGTGTTTTCGGATTGCTTTCTGTAAGTGTTTTTGTAAATATTTTCATGAAAAGGTATTAGTTCACTTTTTCGTCTTTGATTGTATTGTTCGTAAATAGTAAGGTCATTATTTATATTAGGTTCATTAAGGTAGGGGCCGTATAGTATTGAAAATGGAGAGTGACCCGTGGTCGAATGAATACTTTGATTGTATATTAATATAGCGGAAGTTATTAAAGTTTTTGGCGTTTCATCAGGATTTTGCAATTTCAGAACTCGTAATTTTTCTAATAATGTGGAATGTAGTCTTTCTATTGGACTGTTGGAAGATGAATTTCCAGATGTCGTGTAGTGGACTTCTATACTAAATAACTGACAGAATTCTTTGAAAAGGTTATTTTTAAATTCTGCACCATTGTCAACGACAATTTTCGAGGGAGAATTATGATGGGAGAAATAGTGCCTTAATTTTCCAACGATGGTAACAGCATTTTTGTCAGTTACGAAATAAGCTTGAGCATATTTTGAAAATGAATCGATGATCGTTAAAAATTGGCAGTTTAGGAATTGAAATATATCGAGATGTAGAGTCTTAAAAGGTTTTTCTGCTAAAAGAGGGCCTTCATAAGCTATTTTGTAGGGATGCCTTTCGTATTTGCTTTGCAAACAGATTTCACACATATTCCCGATGTTAGTGATAGAATCTCTTAAGTTGGGCCAATAATATTTTTGCTTAAGATGATTGTACGTTTCTGTTATGCCGTTATGATTGGTTTGATGATAGTTGGAAATAATTTCTTTTGTTGGTTAGTGTCAGTGATGTCAGTCAAATATATGTTAGAAAAGATTAGCTTTGCGGATGGGTTCAAGTTTGCATTGATGATTCTTTCGAATTCTATTCTCAGTTCTTGATCTGGAATATAAATTGTAAAAGACGTGTCAGGTCTAATTACTTCTTTCAATATTTTGATTATATCCTCTTGACGTTCCGTCTTGGAGATTTCAATAAAATGGTGATTTTTCTTAAAAGGTTTTGAATATGAGTGTTTGAATTTTTGACCGTAATTAATGATTAGGCGATTCGTGGCATAGTTAACAGGTAATTCAGATATCGGGAGATATTTTCCTCGGGTGTCATTGTTGGAATGTACAGTAATGTCGGAGGTGACATCTTCGTCTCTTGTATTTTCGGCAGTATTTTCTTTGTCTACGTTTTTGTTAATATCTTTTACTTGGTTTGAAATAATTTCGTTATATTTTTCGCTATGGACAAAGTCTGCAAGATCGAATTCGGCGAGATTGGCAACTGTATCGTCAACATTGGGGACACTTGAATGTGCGTCGTTGGATTCATGAATATTAAGTTCGATACGGGAGAGAGCATCGGTAACGACATTTTCTTTACCCTTTTTGTATTTAATTTCAAAATTGAATTCTTCCAATTTGAGTCTCCATCTAATTAAACGGGAGTTGGGTTCTTTTATCTTGGAGAGCCAAACTAAAGGATTATGGTCTGTTTCAATGATGAACCTTTGTCCATATAAATACGGGCGAAAGTGTTTAGTGGATTCGACTATAGATAAAAGTTCTCTCTCAATAGTAGAGTAATTTCTCTCAGCTGTATTGAGGGTTCTGGAATAGAACGCAATGGGATGTTCGTTTTGAGAAAGGACGCTCCCTATTGCTATGTTTGAAGCATCTGTGGTTAATTTGAATGGTTTACTATAGTCGGGGTACTGTAGAATAGGACAGTTCAAGATTAGCTCTTTGCATTTTTGGAAGGCGTTTTTGTATTCAGAATTTTCAGTTTCGACAGAACTACCTTTTCGGAGGCATTTGGTTAATGGAAAGGTGATTCGTGAAAAATTCTTTATAAATCTTCTGTAATAGCCTACCAATCCCAAGAACGCTTTTATTTCCTTTTGGCTTTTTGGGATGGGATAACGTTGGATGGCTTCAACCTTTGTTGGATTTGGTTTTATCCCTTCTGAAGTGATAACATGCCCTAAGAAGGCAACTTCTTTGCAAAGGAATTCGGATTTGTCGGACTGTACTTTCAAGTTAACTTCTTTCAATTTTTTCAGTATAATTCGAATATGATCGATGTGTTCTGAAAGAGATTTAGAAAAGATAACAACATCATCCATATAAACGAAGCAGAATTTGTAGATGTATTCTCTTAATATTTCGTCCATCATTCATTGAAACGTGACAGGGGCGTTTTTGAGGCCGAATGGCATTCTGAGGTACTCAAAATGACCATTATTTACAGTAAATGCCGTTTTTTCAATGGATTCTGGGCTCATTTTAATCTGGTGGAAACCTTGAGCGAAATCAAGAGTGGTGAAATAAGTGCATTTTCCCAGATTATCGAGAATGTCGTCTATGCGTGGGAGTGGCCATTTCTCTTCAACTGTCACATCGTTAAGTTGGCGGTAATCGATCACTAGTCTAAACTTCTTTTTACCAGAAGCATCTGCCTTTTTTGGAACGATCCATACTGGGGCGGAATAAGGTGATATCGAAGGTCGAATTATTTTATTGTCTAATAGTTTCTGAATTTGAGCTTGTATTTCCTGATTCATGGAAGGTGGATGTCTATAAGATTTTACATAGACAGGACGATCATTTGTTGTACGGATAACGTGTTTCGTCTGGCTGGTAAAAGAGAGATCGCATTCTTCGTGATACATAATATCTTTGAAATCGTGAAGAAGAGGTATGATTTTTGATTTCTCTACAGGTGTTAAGTGATCTAACCTTAGTTGTTTTGTCGGGTCGAATTTTTGTCTGTTATATTCGCGAGGAGGGTCTATTAAATCGAATTGATCTTGGGGAATAACTTTTAGTCTTTGATGAAAATTAATACTAACTTCAGGAGTAGGATTCGGAATTTTACAATATCCATTCTTTACATTGATTAAACTATCAGGTATAATATGATCTCCAATTGTAAGAGAAGGTAAGATAGCAACGCCGTTTTTGTGATTTACCGGAATAACGAGATAATTGTTATGAAAATTGTGGATTGGTCGAACTAAAGGTCTGTTATAAGCGAGAGAAAATGGAATTTTTATATTTTGAAGTGTTAGAATTTTCTTTTCGTAGTCTATTAGTGCGTGTAAGTTTCTCAGATCCTTTGTTCCTATCAGTGCATCGAAATCGTTATGCCAATTTAACACTCTCATTCTAATATCGTAATTAAGTCCTAATTCTTTTAGTAAAGGTATTATTAAATTTGTATCTTCTTTATATCTAGTTTTACAAGCTGTAACTTCAAAGGGTTCAAAAAAGAGGTTTTCTGGAAATAAATTAGCTATTTTCGGTGTTATTATGGAATCAGTAGCACCGGAATCTATAAGGACAGATATTTGCATTTGGGGAAGATAGAAATATGGTAACTCGATACTTTGGGCTTAAATTTTCTTGGACCTGTTGGTTGAAAAGCGTTGGGATACCTATGAGGTGGTCGATTCTGGAATATTCTCGAAGGACCTCCAGTGGAAATGGACATAGGTGTAGGGGCATCTAGTTTAATGGGTTTATTATTTTGTAGTGCAAAACTATTCCTGGGTTTGCCAAACACTTGAGCGTTTGTCGGATAATGCCTCTGAACTGGTCGAGGTTGAATGTGAATTGGTTGGCTAGGAAATCTCGATTGTTTCGTTTGCGGAAAATTAATTGAATGTTGAAAGGAGTTGAATCTTGGTGGAATATACTTGAATTATTTGCAAAGTTGACTTGCGATTCTATCATATTAAAGTTTACAACGTGCGTATAAGCGTTATCAAGT
Organism: Cosmopolites sordidus; assembly: GCA_031761425.1. Lineage (NCBI taxonomy): Eukaryota > Metazoa > Arthropoda > Insecta > Coleoptera > Curculionidae > Cosmopolites > Cosmopolites sordidus. The sequence goes on from JARFXV010000590.1 coordinate 161,848, forward strand.
GTATCAGGATTTTGTAGCATAAGCATTGTTTTCAAGGTTTGTGGCGAATTTGCAGTTAAAATTAAAACGGCAGTTTTCTGTATTTGACTAAATAAAATTAATTTTGAATTTTGATCTTGAACTTCGCACTGTATTTTTGAAAATATTCTTTGAACAAATGTTTTAAGTCGATCTACGAAGTTAAGGATGTTTTCATTCTTATTTATTTTGATGTATTGCAATTGCTGCATTAAAATTTGGTAAGTAATTGGATCACCAAATTTTTCTCTTAAAGCTGTTTTTATTTCGAGCCAATTATGCAGATCTGGTCTTGAGAGAAAAAATTCTCTAGCATTATCTACTAATTTTGATTTTATCGCGGCCAAAATTACTTTATTTAGATTTTTAGTATCGTTACTAGAATAAAGATAATGAAATTCGTCTATAGAAATTAAGAAACTCTCCAAATGACTTTGAGCACCGGAAAAAGTTGGCAATAGTGACGTGTGGAATCTGATATTTTCCATGTTTGGCTGACTAGTATAATTAATATTAGAATCTAAACTTAAATTACTTAAAAGGTTTAATAAATCGTCTTGATTTATTGAGTTTGAACTTGTTTCTGTATTTACTTGACTTTCACTTAATCCTAATTTTGCCCTATTATTCAATAAAATCTTTGTTAAACGTTTAGAACTTTCAGACATTCACATAGAAATATGTAAAAATGGCAATTCAGTTTTAACTTATAATATAATCAAGGATGGATCCATAAAGCTTATACTGTTTAGTTTCACAACCAAAGGGTTCCCTATAAAGGCGTGGCTGAATGGCGGTCTGAATTGTTGGTCTTCTGGGGTAGGCAGGAACTGGACCACAGCTTCTCTGACAACACGGTAGACGATAGCTTGATCTCGAATTCTCACCTTTCTTCGATAGTGCCTTAAGACTTGAAAATCAGTTTTGCACAACGGTAAACCGATAAAGGGCGGAATGACACTATCCTGTTCGCAGCGCCAGTTAAATGTGAAGACCGACAACTTTGCTTCTAAAAAACTTTATTTTACAATAAGGGCACTTAACTAATGAAACAATATTATGAACAGCAATACAGCTTTGACACTATAATATTGAGTAACATTAACATTACAATTCTTTACTTATATACTATAACAATGCCTTAGTCAGCGCTAGGCAAGCGATAACCGTCGGTTTGGGGTTATTACTCGCGGACGCGGATAATTCGACATAGACTCAACCTTTGGCGGATCAGTAGCTAGAGAATTGTTACCGACTATATACCCTAAATACTTTAAAGATGTCCTAAAAAATTGGCATTTTTGGCAATTGGCAATTGGGCAAATTGGCAATTGGCAAATGATTAGTAAGACCAGCTTCCTTAAGTAGGTTCTTGGCGGTCTTTAAAAGTTCCACATGATGTTCCCAGGTAGGAGAGCATAGCAATATGTCATCCAGATACGAGAAAATATGTGGTTCGTATTTAGGTCCAAATATCGAATCAACCAACCTCTGTTGTGTTTGTGCCGCATTGCACAAGCCAAAGGGAACGACTGTAAACTGAAATTGTCCACGACCGATAACCGAAAAAGCGTTTTTTTTCTTTAGAAGTATCTTCAAGTGGTATTTGCCAAAATGCCTTTCTCAAGTCAATGGAGGAAATATATTTGGCATTTCGTAAGTTACTTAGTATTATGTCTACGTGGGGTAATGGAAAACTATCGTGTTTCGTCAGAGCGTTCAAAAATCTTCCATCAAAACAAAATCTATATTCACCCATGGGCTTCCTTACCAAAAGCGTTGGAGAGCACCATGGACTATGAGATTCCTCGACTACGCCCAACTGGATCATAGAATCTAACTCTTTATTCAGAATATCTTGCATATAGGGGGATAGTAAATAAGGTTTCTTTTTGAAAGGTTGGTTATCGCCCGTATCTATAGAGAGTTTAATCTTATCGGTCCGTCCTAACCTATCCTTCCTGTCAGGTTCTCTTGCCAGTTCTAGAGCCTCCGCCCTTTGGATAACGGAAAGATCGCCAATGGAAAAAAGTTTGGATACTGGAGGGTTATCAGAATCTTTTCGTACTGCACCTAGCACGAAATCATCATTGTGAATCGACCAATGATTATTCTTAAAATTCATTACTAGATTAAAACTCCTAGCAAAATCGATACCAAAAATAAAAGCATGTGTTACGGAAGGTACTATATGGACTTTAATGATTCGGCAACAATCGTTAATAAAAATCGGTAGGTCTGTAAGACCAGCAACCTTCTGCCGAGTTCCATCGGCAGTAAACACACTAGAGTTATTGCTTTGACGAATTTTAATCTTGAGCCTCTTTAAGATCTTAACTCCGCTAACACCAACTATAGAGGTGTTAGCTCCAGAATCTAATAAAATAATGATGTTCTGATCATAAAGTTTGACGGAAATATATGGACGATTATCATTAACCCTTTTTAGAAACAATGGTAAGACTTCCGAATCACGGGTATAAGTCTTATGAAAATTAGATAAGTGTTCTAACCATTTTTTCCAACCTGACCTGTTAACGTGCGACCTTGCGGTTTGCCTTCTATCAGGATACCGACCGCATGCGACACCTGATGGCCTAACTAGTTTTTTGAGCACTTAGGACAAGAACCAAGCTTAACTTTAGGTTCACCACAACGGAAGCAGAAAACTGTTCTCCTCTCGGTACACGAACGAAAGGTATGATTGACTCCCTTACAGTTGAAACACAGAACCTTAGGTTTAGGGCTATTTTTCCTATCTCCCTTGCACACAACCGCAGGAGGTCTCCCAGAATCTTTACCAAAACTACGAACATCCTTACCACTAGAACAACTTGACTCACGGTGAAGTGGATCTTCCTTAGAACCACCGGCACTCTCTCTCTTATCTCGACGTGACCAGCCACTCTTATGAGGGTCATCGAAAGCAAACAACTGAGAGGGTTTCCTAGAAGTAGAGGGTAGAAGATCCTCCAACTTCCTACACAAAGCAGATAGTTCGGAGACAGTAACAGTATCGTGTAACGCCAACTGCGCCACATATTCAGGCGACAAGTTCCTCCGGATGTACTTGACTCTGGTAACTTCAGCAGGGGTCACGGACAACCGAGAGAACAAATTCTCCATCTGAGCCACATAAATAATAACTGCTTCAGCGCGTCTCTGTTTCCTCTGCCGGATTTGTTCCCAGACATCATCGCCTGCATGAGGAGACAAAAAATCTCTCTTCAACCTTGAAACAAGACCTGACCAATCTGACACAACACCTCTAACACTTCGGAACCACACAAAGGCGTTGCCAACGAAAAATTCGACAGCCGAATTAAAAAGTTCTATCTCTGAAAAATTACGAGACTGGGATAAGTCGGAAACTCGCTCCAAGAAACTAAAAACATTTTTCGAATCTCCATTAAACGTAACACTCCAAGTCGAGACCGACGGTTTGCCAGCAGAACAGTTAACGACTGGACTGACATGAATTACAGGAGGCAGGATCTGGAACTTGTCGTCTAGATCTGACTCTAACTTAATACAACCCGCGTAAGATTCGTTCTTAAACACGGCTACGTTTTCCTTGTCATCCTCCGGTACTATAATTCTCTGAATCCTAGCGGACAGATGAGCAAGCCTAGACCTCGCATGCAAACATACACTATCAGTGACGGTTCCTTCAAAATCTGCTATTAAATTTACTATTGAGGCGGTACTTTTCACGATTTCCGACTGTTCGATTGAAAAATCAACATTATAGGTTTCTAACTTAACCAAACAACCTGGATTTGGGGATTCTTTCTTTAAGAGTTTTGTTAATATTTTTCGTTTTTCAGTAACATTTCTATCTGTAAGAATCGAGCGAATTCTCAACTCGTAATCCAGTTCATAGTCTAATAAATGATTAACTTGGAATCTTTCGTCAGCCATTATGATTCAATAAAATTTAAGAAACCAGATCAAAAAACAACATGTAAGAGTAAGATCACGTTTACCAAAAAAATTTTACATTCCCAAATCTTTTTGAATACACCCGGTATTAAATTCAGAAAAAATAAACTAACTCTCCCGGTATCCCAGATACAATACTGTAATAGAAACTAGATTAACTCTATATTAACTCATAAACTGCAAATATACAAGGTCATTGTACATTATTCCAAAATAAAAATATAAAATAAAACTGTAAAATAAAATAGAAAGAACGCTATCGAAGGCGAATTTTGTTTTCTCAAAAAAATGTTGACGAACTGATAAGAAAATTCCTTCCTTCTCGCAAATATATTTATTTCGGATATTTAGTTATTTTAATTTGACTTTGACATTTAAAATTTCCAAACTACTGTATTATTCTCCAGTACACCTAAGGAATGTCTTTCGCTATCTCGATGGTTTTTTTTTTTTGAAAAAATATTTGGAAATGCGTTTCCATCTTAACTAGCAATTTTATTGACTTCTAATGTTTCTATTCATTAACAAATTTACAATTCTCCTGTACCTTCCTTTCTGAGATTGTGCTTAAAACTCTAGCATCAAACTGTCCTTGAAATCAAGCCCCACGTTGTTGGGCGTCAAATTTATGTGACCTATTATTTTCTCTTTTGAAACAAAATAAAAAATATATAGATCACAGTGACGGCAGCTGTTCGCCGGGAGCACCGGGAAGAAGGTCCAGGACAGAATGAAGCCACGACAAAAGTTGAGCGCCACCCGGTTACTTCATATATCGGAAAAGACCCTCGAACCGGGAAGGGGTCTATCTTAAATAAAACGGTTTACTAGAATTTTATATATATATATATATATATATATATATATATATATATATATATATATATATATATATATATATATATATTACAAAAGCACACTCAAAAAAGAACGACACAAAGCACACAAAAAAAGGAATAACTAAAACCATCAAACAAAAGACACGGGAAAGTTTAGGGAAGGTGGTTCTCCAAACCTTACTGGGAAAGAAATCAAAAATCGAATAAACAGCTCCAAATTACACCAGCTGGTCTCTATGTCCCTATACTTACAAATTAGAGGTTATTTCCTCTATTCTGACAATAGTAAAAAGATAAATATATAACGCTAGGGTAACCAAGAATGGTCAGACGACAAATTGATACAAAATATAAGGTGATAACGTGACCATTATCAGTATAAGAAATTATGGTAAAAATGTATTTGTGAAAAATAAATGGTAACTGCAATCGTTAACGGTACATGAAAATATAATAAAAAAAGTGTTTATCTGGCCTTATTTTCTGATGTTGTCTATCCTTGCCTATCCGGTACTGGGTGTCCAAAAACACTGAGTACGACTGCGGGCAGTCCGGTATCCCTATGCGGGGGTCCCGAAATAATCTCGATCTGACCAACCGGTTACTGTGCCATGTGGCCCCAAAAAAGGTGTAATGTTTCCACGATGGTCGGGCTCTGTAATAGGTGGTCGTTCAATGGCTTGGTGTCTGTTGATCGGATTCTCTGCTGCCGGGTCGTAATACCATCTCGGTCGGAAGGGTAAGGCGCCAAAACGTCCGCTCACCTGGAGATTTGGAGTTAGACTCTCTTGCCTTGTCCAAACGATACCGGAGCTCTTTCAGTTAAGAATTTGTCCGAAATAAACCTACCAGTGGTGATCAACAATTTACAAATGCTACCTGTAGCGATCAAGAATTTGTGAACGTTACAACAATTTACAGAAATTTTCGAGGTTTTTATTTTTGAATTCTGTTCCTTGATCGGCAGTTATTTTTAATGCAAGGCCATGATGTGTTACAAATTTTAATGCAAGGCCATGATGTGTTACAAATGTATACAAGTTTTCTACTGCTTCGATGCCTGTAATACTACGGAGGGGTAGGTTTGTCCATATTTTGAGAAATAATGTCAAATCGTTACAAAGGCGACGTAATTTATTCTAAAAGAATACACATGTATATACTCGAATGATCTTGATGCTGTAGGTGTTAAGTTAAATTTAATTACCGGTGGATTTCCATCATATTTGTTTCTTTGGCATATTTCGCAATTATTAATACAATTTTCAATATCATCTGAAATTTTTGGCCAAAAGAATCTCGTACTGAGTGCTGCCTTCATTTCATTCATACCTCTATGGCAAGTTTTGATGGTATGGTGTAGAGTAAGTTTTTCTTACTACTCGTCTCTCGTTCGGTGCTGCCTATATTGAATCTATATTTGAAATAGTTAAGTAAAACCTACTGTTTTCGAACACTCGTTCTTGTCTTATTTGAAATTCGTTATATCTCCGCTTGTAACAATTATCTGATTTTTATACATGTTCACGGCTTTTTCAGTTATTGGCATTCCGCAAATAGGGTCTTCAGCCGAAGAGTATACCGTTTCAACTCCTTTATTATTCTCATGGATAGTTGGTGGTTTAATATGACGTCTGAAATAATATTTATTTTCGGTGGAATAACTTCATTAATTGTAACTTGATCTTTATTTAGTAATTCGCTAGGTGTTAATAGAAATTCTTTTATTATATCATCAGCGTCGCCTGCATTATTACAGATTCGGTTTTTGCTGCATTAACTTCCGCTATATTCCTAGAAAGAGCATCAGCTGCTTGATTGTTTTTTCCTTTTTGAATATTAATGGGAATTTTCTTCAAAACTTTTTCCTTTGGATTCATGTTAATAATAGAAAAAATTGTTTCAGAAGGTTTTTGGTATTTAAAAGGAATTTCGATTTGTCGTCCAATTAGTTTTTTGTTTAAAAGATCTATATTCAGTCCCATATTAATTAAATCCTCTAGACCGATTACTCCATCAAAATAGTCGTGAAAATCAAGAAGAATAAAGTCTATCGCATAATCTAATTTAAATTCTGAAAATGCTGGAATTTTCGCGTGAAATTGCGTGTTTTCACTACCTATTGCTGTTTTGATGATGTTATTCGCTCGATAGATACAGTTTGGATAACATTTTTTTGCGAAGGTTGGTCTGCGTGGTTGGAATTGATCTTGAGCTCCCGGTATCTATTAAGAGCTTAATTTTAGGATAGTCGACATATGGTATTATTAGAGGAAATGTTTATTTCCGCTAAGGTTGACTTTCGCTCAGGGCTTGTTCCGTAAAAATTTCCAATTTCTTTAAGGTTTTCATTCTCCGAATATTCTTCGTTTTGTTGTTGTTCATTTTCACGATGATTATTCAAGGTAAGTTTCTTCGTTTGGTTCGTAGAAGTATTCTTGATTATCTTCAACCGGATATCTTTCACACTCGTTATTGTGAAGTTCTTCAAAAGTAAAATTCGGTTTTTGATTGGGGTATGTGTTTTGGAATTGGTTAAATTGATTACGGATTGGTTGTCTGTTAAATCCGTTGCTGTTTCTTACACTAATCCGAATCCGAATATTGTTGTTGATTAAAATTTGGGTTTCAAATAAAAGCATTTTGATTAAATGGATTTTGATTGAATGAATAATCCTGATTATTTGAGAATTTTGGGAAATTTGGAAAATTTGTTGGTTTCGGTGCAAATGGATTATTACTGTGTTTTTCAGTAATGTTCAGGTTCCCATATAGTTTTTTGAAATTTTCAAATTCAACGACATAAGCAATTGCGTCTTCTAATGTGTCGAGTTTTTTCAAATACATGTTATTTTCCAAAGTACCCGTACAACCTGCTATAAATGTATTTAACGCCGTTTTCTCGTAATAACCAATGTGGCAAATTTTCTGTTGTTTATTCAAATTTAGATCGTTACTAATTCTTTGAGCAACATTACTTCGAAGTATTTGAAGTCTAGTTCAGAAACTTATATTAAGTGTTCACCTTTGAATGGTCTGGCTCGTGTTAATTCTTGGACTAAATTGTCCGTATTGCGTTTATCAGAAAAAACATTGTTGTAACACGGCTTTCAGAGCGTCCCAGTTTATCAGCTCTGTTCTATTTCCAACCATTACTCCTGCTTTCCTGATGAATTTTTCCTGAATACAATCGAAAATGTGGGTATCTAATTCATCACATTGTAGTTGTCTATATATATTTACGAGTTTATCGCATTTGGTAACAAATTTGTTTAAAATGTTACTGTCACCATCAAAAGGTTTAATATTTTCTAATCTAGATTTGAATAAATTCCAATCAATCGGGGTTGGTTTACTTTTTTCTGCATTTTAATATCGTTATCGTTAAATGCTAAAGCTAATGCTGACATTATTTTATTCGAATTTTTTTCTTTCTTTCTCTTTCTTAACCTAATTTCTAAGCTTAATGTGATCAATACACTGGCTTTTTGTGTGAAATACACTTCCCCAACTATTCCAATTGAGTACCTTAATCAGAGGGTCAGGAGGGTAAAATGAATTGAATTCTCGGCTGTGCTGCTGTCTGCTTCTGGTTCCGTTGATTGCACTGCTGGATGGCTCCAACTGCTGTGTCTCTCGATGTCATCCTTAATTGGCTCTTTCGTGAAACACTTGTGCAATCCTACCGACTTCGACTGCGCCAAATAACTATTTCGGCACACTTCGTTTTAAAAAACTTTATTTTGAAAATGGTTTACAAAAATAGGTTTTTATCAAACTACAGCTTAACTAAAAATTGACAATATTGAATGTGAATACATAATTTATACTTTAAAATGCGTTTGTCTTGCATTTCTCACGGGAACACCCGGTGGCGTGATGACTCTCAAGGTAATGCTGATGTTGTAGTTCTCATCTGTGCGGCTTGGAATCGTAAGTTCAAGCTGACGCGGTGGTTCTCATGAGAATGGAATACGTAACTATTTACATATTTTTTTTAGAATACTCCGAACATATTGGTCTTTTGCAGTCAGTACATGCATATTTGGTTTTTCTGTGTAGTTTAGAGGGAGAAAGGTTACTGTAAACTTTCTTTTCTCCAACAAATCAGGTTCTTCTTTCTGGTGTTCTCCCCAATTTTCAATATCCTTCCAATTAGCATCTGTACTTCAACCGAAATTCTAGTGTTGTTAGCCCTTCGTTTCATATGTGGTTTTACAAGCTATTTAGCCAAATTTTTCATAAATTCTGATCTTTATAACGGCTTATTTTTCTTGTAAGAATTATATAACATGCATGCGTTTACGGTAGACATATCAAGTATTTTACAAAGTCATAGTCCATCTCTGCGTCCGATGACCACAACTGAGTATGGTACCTCTTTCGTATAGGGAATCAACTTCTCCTATAATATTGTTATAATACTCTGGTTATAATACTATATAATTTCTGGCTTTCCGAAGATATCGTTTGATTCTCGGTGGTGCATTGAAGAAACAAACAGTACTACTTTTTTTTTCGGTACATACGAGAGCAATGTTATATCTTTAGTAACTCCATACATGCATGTTCCTTGTGGTTTCAATACTGCAGGATTTGTTTTCTTTCTTTCGTTACGGTCGTCTGAGTTATCAAATCTAAGACTTGTTAATAATGCACTAAAAGGCCCCCTTCGCATTACGGCCCTAATAAATAATAAATGGACGTCTTCATGATTAGATTTGAACACCACACTCTAGATTAACAAACCTAAAGCGCTTTAATTTCTATTTGATCTATATCCTTAAATTCGGTTCGCCGTTCGTCTTTGTATTTGTCAGCCATCACTCGAATTTTGTGATTTGTCTACCTAACTAGTTCTTCTAATATTTGCTGATCAAATAAAGAGGACCAAATTTCACCCAGAGTTGCAGAGTCACTAGTTCGTAAACCTGGCAACTGTAGTATTATATGATGCGGAGTCCTCACAAATTTAGACGGAGTTAACCCACTTAAATCAGTTAGATACATAAAAAATATTTGTACTTGCTTCAATATCTGAATCTGAACTGATATCGTCCAAAGATTATTCGTAATTTCAGATGATGTGTCATGCTTACTTTCTACGTAAATGTCCTCCCTGTGATTCGATACGTCGCTATCTTCTGCTTCATACCATTGAAGGACACGTTCATGAAAGTCTTTATTCAAATAATTGACTGATTGTTTTGATCATCCGGGCCGAGAACTCATGTTTTACAGGCAAATTGAAAACAGTCGGAACATATTAAATGTTGCACTGTTGCTGACGTGGAGTGTCACAGACTCCTATACCAACACAAGGTTATTTTACAATTGTGCTAATACTGTTCCGTGTTCATCTACTTCGACAACTGATTAACAGGTACTGAGCATCGGAAGCTGCTAGCAGTGAACGTCTAAGTAGGATCGTCAAATATTTAAACGGCGGACTCCACCTCAGTGGTTAAGGGTTAGTAGAACCAGAAATGCAAATAGTTTATGTAAATATATATTTAATCTATTATGTAACTACCATAATTATTTTCAACTTTTTGTCAACATAGTGGTAGGCCCCTAGTGCCATTTTGCCAAAAATCAGGATCTTTATCCAATTCTTCTATTGGAATCTTCGGTGTGAAACACTAAACTCGAAGAGCTTTACCACTAAACACCAAATAACTTTTTGAAACTTCTCGACGTACGTTTCGCTAACCAGAGATGATTCAATCTAGTTCTAAAACTAAACTATGTTCTATTTATATAATACCCCTATCTAATGAAGCATGTAAAAATTATGAACCTTGAAGTTTACTTAGCCTTACATTAATAATTGAAAAAGTTGACTGAACGGAATAGGTCCTTTATCCCGGCGTATTTTTCTATTTGAATGCTTTCATAAGCATCCAAAGCTCTAGTGTTATTTACACTTTTAACCTGTCTTAAATTACTAATACCTATATTGTGGTCATTGCATATTGGGCAACACAAGATTTTTCATTTCTCTCGTATCTATTGTGGGCTATGTTTTCTTTATACCTATTTAATATGGATCTTTTTGTTTGCCCAATATACCTTCGATCACAATCTTGACAATTAATTTCGTAAATCTTCGACTTCGACCTTCATGTTGATCTACTTTATCATTTGGATTACCCAGAACTTCTTTTAATTTATTATATGGTTTGTTCACAACCTTAATGTCAAGTTTTTTCAAAATTTTGTCTGGCCCTTGTGTTAATTGGGCATCCAACGGTACTACCATGAATTTATTTTTGTTCTGATCCTTTTGAAAAGTCGAAGATTCTTTCAATAGTTTTCTAAACTTATGTTTTCTAATTAGTTTATCTACAATGTGCTTATTACAACCGTTCACTTCGGAAGCGTCCCCAATTAATTTTAACTCTTTGTTATATTTATCTTTGTTTAAAAGGAAAACTGATTAATCTACCATAAAATTTAAACTAGCCATCTTATTTTGGAAGCTATGATTCGAATCGTTAGGAATATATCTCGAAGTGATGGTGTTTTTTTCTAAAAATATAAAAATTTAACCTATTTTTATTATTTCTACTGACTAGAATATCCAGAAATGGTAAACTATCGTTGTTTTCTCAATAAAATCATCTAAGTTTTTATTTTTTTGAATCGAAAATTGCAAAAACGTCATTCACATATCTTAACCATATCTTCGGAAAGTAACTGAATTCATTTCTCGCACCGGTTTCAAATTTACTCATGAATAAGTTGGCTAAGAACGGTGATAGAGGATTCTCCATTGCCGTCCCTTCTTGTTTTTTGTAAAACATGTTATTAAGCTAAAAACAATTTTGATTCATACATAATCTTGTTAAGGAGTTGTACTTAGAAACAATTTTGTTCTTAAAACTGAGTATCTTAAACTTGAGTATTTAACTCGAGTATCCCTCAGGTGTTTCATGGTATCTGGACATTCGGTAACAAAGATGATACGTCAAAGGAAACCAAGACCTCACCTTCCTCTAGACGTGTGTTTTTGACTTTTTCTATGAATTTTCTTGAGTTTATCGCAGAACAGGACGGTAGTTGGTTTGGTAGATTTTAAAATTACTTTGTTAATCATTTTGCCAAGTTGTATGTTGAAGAACCCATGGCTGACACAATTTTCTCCCAGTTCAGAATCTTTATTGCCAAAAAATGCTATTGCTAAAAAAATGCTTTTCACCTCTTCTTCAGTTTTAAAACATTTCCCATTTAAACAATTTTGGACGGGAAGGAATATATGGTAGTACGAGGGTGCGATGTCCGGTGAGCAAGGTCGATGTGGCCAAACATCCCAATTGCATGTCAACAATTTTGGCTGGAGCATGATTGAAAGGTGTGTTCATGCATTGTCATGATGAAACACGTCGCCTGTCCTGTTTGCTAATTCTGACCGGTTTTCTTCAATTGATGCCTTCAGCCGATCCGTATGCGAACAGTAGAACTGGTTGTTGATAGTTTGGTTGCATGGAAGAGGCTCAAAGTGTATGGGTCCAATCAATGTTTCCTATCAATCAAATGCGATGCTTAATTTTCTGGATGAAGGATTAAGGAAGGATGCAGGATTTTAGGACGAAGGCCGTCTTTCGCAATACCTAAATACGCTAACCGTAGCAATTCGCATGATTTTTTTCGTTGAACATTATTGTGTACAATCCACTCTTCAGCACAAGTTACCATTCCCTTTAGATATGCAGCATCAGATTATTTACAGCAAAAGATCATATGAAGAGAATCTGTCCAGCAGATTTCGCTTACTAAGTTAGTGAGCGACTCATACATCGTATCGGCAATTTTTTTGCGTACCCATTTTTTTTCAGTTAGTTAAAAACGGTCTATTTGCCAATATTTAACTTATCTGCTATCTAACGGACCGTGGTGAGTGGAGCTTCAGCTATTTTGGTTTTTATTAGCTCGACATTAGGGTTTGTATAAAGGAAAATGACCGGCATGAGCAATGCCGGTCTTCCAGGTCAAAATTCCCGCTCCTGAACCGACCAAATTACTTTTGTACCTTGGTCTCCCCAACAGAACTCTCTCTGTAAACGACACAAATCTTGTTCTTGTTTGGTATGATCTTGTAGCGTCTTCCCTTTTTTAAATAAAAAACCATAATGTGGCGTAAATGCAAATTATCGATCGACATTTTCAATTTGAATCATTTAACTAACTGAAGGCAAATCAAATCGAATCTGAACGTAAGCATTGCAAACGCAACAGGAATTAATTAATATGTAAATAAACATTACTGATCCAACACTGATTTTTGTTTAACAAGCGTTAAAAGAGCAACGAATGGAAAATCCCTACAAACTTTTCGAATAACCTGGTAATTTCGGCACATTGTGTATGAACAAGTGTATGTCCACACTTGTTCAACTTCTGGTCGTCAAGACGCATGCATCTGTTGAAAGGTTAGACGCATGCGGTATTGAATGATAGGCATGCAAGAACGTAAGGAAAAATCATGACGCACGACGAGGCGCTAAGTAGCGCACCGACTCCCACCGATGTTGGGTATCTTGCGCTTTCGTTTTCAACTTCTTGATATAATCTGCAAGTTTTTGCAATAGTTTACAAATGTAATTTAAAGTAAAGTAGTTTAATTTTATTAAATTAAATTAATATATTAAATTATATATTTAAGAACAAATAATAAATATATAATTTTGAAAGTAGTAATTTTTTTTGTAAATCCCAGGGCAAGATGAAATTATAGCAGAAATGCTGAAATATATAGGAGAAATATCTTAAAAGAATGTTTGTCATCACTAAACGATATCATAATAAAAAAGAAAGTACCAACAGACTGGAATATAGGTATAATATTGCTTTTGTTTAAAAAAGGAGATATCAAAGAATGTAAAATCTATAGAGGGATCATTCCACTCACAAGTTTACCTGGAAAAATATTTACGCGAATAATGAAGCATAGGCTGAGCGAAAAATCTGATATTTATAATTAAACAACTAGGAGAAAAACAATAATTACTGTTCGCTGACGATAAGGTTCTAATTGTAGATTCTGAAGAAAAACTACAACGTAACTTAGCGATAAATAATGAAGAGCTAAGAAAAGTAAACATGGAAATACATATCGACAAAAGCAATACAATGGTAATTGTAGGCATAAAATATCAAATTATACTTAATTGGAAGGTAATGGAGCAAGTCAAAAACTATATGTATTTAGGCACTATAATAGAAAATAATGTATAAATGGATGGTGAAATGAATGAAAAAATAGGAAAAGGAGGCAAACTATACAAGACTCTAAAAACAACATTCCTAGGAAAAAGAGAGATACCGAAGGAGGTAAAAGCACATATGTATCAGAAAGTAGTAAGGCTATCAATGATATACGGCAGCGATTCTTGGACCTTAACAGCTGCAGAAATGAGATTTCTACGCAAAATAGAAGGAATTACGAGGGATTGAGTGGAGAAATATCATAGTAATGGAAAAATTAGAAACGAAACCTATAGAAAGAGCTACAGAAGAAAAACAACTGAGCTGGCTAGGACAATAATTATCATTTTAAGCAAATATGTGTAAAAGCATATTTGGCAAATGGCAAATATTAATTTGTTATTATTTAACGAATAAACTACAAATAAACTAATGAATATTGCCAAAACAATAGTTTTCTTAAATAAGAATCACGTCCTACATCAGCCAAAATCGATGTGACAACGTCGCATAATTGCCCGCATTCAAAAATATGCCCGCAAAAACATGCCCGCATTCAAAAATATCTGCTGTAGCTTCATTTTAACCGTCCGTTTTTAAACGTGTTCGTTCAAGTCTGCCCATGTGACGGCGCAGTTCACGGGCGGTTTTTTCCAGTGTCGGCTCTGTTTTGTAAGTAATCACCAGCGATTTTAGTTTGAAGAAAATTGTGTTTTATTGTTTTCACAATGACAGATCTGTAGAATTACAACAAACAATTTATACTTGAATTCATAGAACTGTTTAGAAGCCATCCGTGCCTTTGGAAAATTAAATCTACCGAGTATTCTGATAGAGACAAAAAAAGAAAGTCTATGAAGAAATTATAATGAAATTACAAAAAGTAGATAACTCTACAACGAAAGAATCAGTGAAAAAGAAAACTGACTCTTTACGTGGTTGCTTTCGAAAGGAATTAAAAAAAAGGCATACAATGTAAAAAATCTGATTCGGGGAGGTGTATAAGCCCCGTTTGTGGTACTACGAGCAGTTATTAGAGGCAAACAGCAATGAAGTAAGTAATTTTTTTTAATTTATATCGTGTGACCCATAAAGTGCGCACCATAGCATGAGGTTTTTTATTTTCAAATAAATTAAAAATTGAACTTCCCCATCAATTTTTGCTTGCCGAAAGATGAAAAATTATGCTTTTTTTGAACATTTAACCTTTATAGCCACTGCGGTCGCCACTGGTGATGATAATGAAGTTATCATCTTTACGTTCATCTTTACGTTATCATCTTTATGTTCATCTTTAAAAACTGCCTAAAAAGAACGACGTCTGTGGGGGCCTTTAGGCTTATTTATGGGCAATATTTTCCAGAACGACCGCTTCTAGCTCAGCAAACATTTATCCAAGTTTCTCAAAGAATTAACATTTAAAGAACGTGGATTGTAGTGTGACATCAGTCCTGAAGTCGAAGAACAAATTTTACATGTTGTTGAAGAGGATTCTACCGGAAGTACTCGAAGTGTTGCGCGATAAGTTGGAGTTGCAGAAAAGTATCGAATAAATGGCTATAAAACATTATATTTTATTTTCAAAAAATATCTGAAGAGACTAATCAAAAACTAAACTGGGGAGGTATGAGGAAATAAACTCGACGGTGTTTAAAGATCTGAGGAAATTTTCGGTCAAAAGTTCAGTCCATGGAAATAGTTGCATGTTGGATAAATGTTTTAAGGAAAGTTTTTGTTCAAAATGATGCAAGGAATCGTTAGTTGAATTTTCGAAAGTTATTCTCTTACACCCCATTTACAGGGTGTAAGGGAAAGTACTTTCGTAAATGTAACCAAGGATTCTTTACATTTTTTTGAACACAAATATTGAAACATGTACCCAAAATGCAACCATCTCCGCTTAAAATAGATTGAAACCACATTTTAATTTTATTAACAATGGTAACGTCTTATCGTCTTGTTTATTTCGATCGAAGGAATCCAGTTTTTTATTTAATTGGCTTCTTATTATTTGAAAATAAAATATATTATTTTTATAGAGTTATGTTATTGAAAATAGCTTATCAGTTATAAAAAAAACATAGAATGTGATAGTAAAGAGGGATGGTTCTACGAGCGAGGAAGGTTCTTCTCCGTAAGTAGTATTAACCTCTGTTCCATTCATCTAAGTAAAGTTAAGAAAGGGTGAGTGGTATATATTATATATCGTTCTTATTTTTGATTTTTTCTTCTATTACACCGAAGCTTTTTCTCTCTTGGAGCTTAAAACTGTTCATGAAGACCTCTTTCTGATAGTTATAAAATAATGTTAATGTGGAGGGGGGCTTGTCACCCTCTAATGACAATAATATTCACATCGCAAAACCTACAGTTTTAATTGTTATATACTTGAGGTAAAATATTAATACAAGAATTTTAGTAAAAATATATATAGTTAACAGTAAAAAAAGGAGCAAAAAACGTTGTTATTATGGGATATGTCGCAGCTATATGTGTAGTAAATCATTTTTGCAGTATTCATATTACTTTATTAGTTTTCCCAAACCTTGCCTTGAATATTGGGTGATTTGTTAGTTAAAAAATGTGGACGAGGTGATGGTCGATTTCAAGTGATTGATCATATTAACAAAGATACGTATATTTGTTCACTTCATTTCAAAGAAGAAAGTGGTCTAACAACATAACATCCTGACCCCATCAATTGGGTAAAAAAATATGTAATCAGGAAATTTTAATCCATTTAATTGTTAAGATAGGTAATAGTAGCAAGTATCTGTTTGGCTGAAAAATATAAACAAACTCATGGCGCATGTTAATTATTTTAAAAAATTGCTTCTATGTAGAGCATAAATGAATTAATAGAAATGAAAATTAAAATTTGCTCCAAACTTAATATAAAAATAAATCTATATGTAATATTATAAATATAAAGTTAAAAATATAGATATAATGTTATAAATATAATGTTGCAAATATAATAAATATAATACTAATATGAATGTAATTGTCATCCTAACCTTTCAACAAGTTCTGCTTTATTTCGATGTTGGGGACGGCAATGGCATTTTAGCCATCGTTGTAATCGAATACAATTATGTGTTTCTATTATGGGATGTACTAATAAAGCACCATCAATTAATTTTTCATTTAGTTGCACTGGTAATAAGGGTAATAATCCTTGTTGTCCAGCCATATTTATAAAAAGTGACCGAAACTTTCATATTAACACCTCGTTAACATGGCGGACGCAGTTGCGCGCAACTGGTCATGAAAAGGTCTATTTAAATTTAGTTGATGTAAAAAAAATATCAATAAAGAAATACAATCGCGATCGAATTTAAATCTTTTTCGGCAGCAAATAATTTTTTGAATAACGAAATATTATGCGAAAATGGATATAATACACAACTAGACCTGGACTTTTACGAAGAGGGATTGTTAAAAGAGTGTTTCGCAGATTCACCAATTCTAAATATTAAAAGGCTGAATAGGAAATTTCTCAAAGACGGTGCTGTAGAGTACATCCCAATTGAGACTTGTCTTTTCACCTTCAAGGGCACTATCATCTCTTTCTTCTTTTCGATTTACTTCTTTCTTCTTCTTCTTCTCTTCTTCTTTTCGATTTACGGCTCTGCTGTTACGAAATTTGCCAGCTAATTTAAGGGAACCGCCTGATCGAGCCGTTCTTCTAGCGATTCGGATTATATATGCTATCCGGGTAGAAGTTAGTGAACAATACAGACAGAGATAAAGACAAGTACTGGAGAGGAGGATTTGTGACGTCACATAATCGACAAAGAGAAGAAGGTCTGAATTATTTTATTTTATTAAATTTTTAATTATGTTTGTTATTAATGGTTGTATTATTGTTATTTTTTTTCTCCAACTTGTATAGTATGTATATCGTATCATTGTTTTTTTTTCTTCTTTCCTATCAGAGCTCAATTCTGTTCAGGACCAAAAAAGTATATATTCCGGACTATAATTACAATTTTTCGACAAAATTACCAAAAGAACTTTCCATAATGAATGCGGAAATGGCTGCCATTCATTATGCAGCCATCAGTCGCCATCAGCCACAGTCATCATCAGAAAGAAAATCAAGCACTGTATAATCTTCTCATACTTTTTCAGTGCTTTAAATTACTTATAAACGCCTAAATTTTGACATATAGAGATACAGTATCCCTTCAACTAAGGAGACTTATAACTCAAATGAATAATTTAAAAGATCACTCGTGTTCTGGATCGTGTCCACCCTGTCCTGGATCTCAGGTCATAAAGGCATTCCAGGAAATGAGAAATACTCTCGCTAAAATCAGCTCTACCCTCTCCATACCACAGATAATACTTTTAAGCTCCAAAGATTTCTTCAACATTATAAAGGAAAATATTATTTCACAATTTAAAAATAAATGGAAGCAAAACTTAAACAATAAAGAGGCTAATAAGACCTTCTATAGAATGGTGCAAGGCACCTTTGCGGGACATTTGTGGTTCAGAAAGGTATCGACCGTTGACACTTGACCAATATTATAAGAATTATAATGAGACAAAGTTCAACACGACAGCACTTTTATAGAATAGGTCTAAGAAATGATCCACTATGTGATTGCGGCAAAATTGACGACCTTAATCATATCTTTTTCGAGTGTCCCATCCATATCATCTAAAATTTTTAATTATATAATGAATTTACAAAAATCGACGTCCAAACCCCAATACATATCGCCAATATATTGTCCGTTCCGAACGGTCGGTCGATGGTACTTGTCACAAATTTTTTGGTTCTGAACAGAATTGAGCTCTGATGGGAAAGAAGAAAAAAAAACAATGATACGATATACATACTATACAAGTTGGAGAAAAAAAATAACAATAATACAACCATTAATAACAAACATAATTAAAAATTTAATAAAATAAAATAATTCAGGTCTTCTTCTCTTTGTCGATTATGTGACGTCACAGATCCTCCTCTCCAGTACTTGTCTTTATCTCTGTCTGTATCGTTCAATAACTTCTACCCGGATAGCTGTATAAGGACACATTTAATTTCAGCATCATATATAATCCGAATCGCTAGAAGCACGGCTCGATCTGGCGGTTCCCTTAAATTAGCTGGCAAATTTCGTAACAGCAGAGCCGTAAATCGAAAAGAAGAAGATGGATATGAGGAGCCCGCCGGACTTAACTAGAAATTAGATTAAAAGTCAGAAGAGTCGAACTATTGAGAAGTCAATACAAATCTTGACTCCTAGTCTCCGTTTCGTTTCACAAGAAGTACCTTGTTAATTTACAACAATTAGTGTTTTATATTTGTATACAAATTATTTTTAAAAACGCAAACGTAAGTCTCATTTACAAAACTATTCTTTGAGAAAGTTGGACACATTTTTGCCGAGCTGGAAGCGGCCTTTCTGGGTATCGTTGGCCTTAAATACTCTTAGCCTCTTCGGAATTTTGGAGAGCTTCGCCGTAAATAAAAAACACATAATATTCGCGTACATAATACATTTTTTATTTTAAATTGATCTTAAATGCGCGCCCTGACGCATTGAAATAATTTTGGTCGCAATGTTGATATAAAATGATTTGCAGTTGGTTTGTGAGGTTACCACATCTATGTTGGCTGATGTTAATGATTGATGTTGCTGATTGTTAATTATAACAACATTTTTTTAACAATGCTAGTTTAGTTCTAGTTTATTGGTTAAGAACTAAACAACTAATATTTGCCAAATATGCTTTTACACATATTTGCTTAAAATACCAATTCTTATCAGAGCTTTTCGATTGATAATTTAATAATTTTGTCTTTTTTTTCTCGGGAACAGTTAGGTTTTGATCCTTGTACGAAAGTGCTTTCCGTTACACCCTGTATAATAAGATTTTGCATATGATAATCATAGGCCAGTTATCGATTGAAACACCGCAAACCAAGCGGGATGGAGGGAAACAGTTTTACATTTTAAATATCCTAATCTGTTGATGAGAGACGGCATCGATAAACACGAATTCTTGAGATAATTGAGACTGGGGAAACTTCATACTGAAACGAAAGGTTTTATTACCATTTGGAACGGTGTAATTAACACTCGTAACTATACAAAAAATTGCGCTTGCAGCACCGTACACGTGATAGAAAAAATTGCGCGTGCAGCACCGTACACGTGATAGAACTTCATTTCACTCAAATTCACTCAGTTTTCAATTCACTCAAATTCATATATAGCATCTGACGCGTACATTTACAACGCGCGCTATCTATCTATTTTATTTTATCGCTTTGTATCGTACTGTATACGTCTCTCTCTTTAGCTCCACTCCAGTGGCGTCGGAATGTATAGCTTTCTTTCTCATTTTCTCTACATTATATCTTTCTTCTCTCTTATGTAACGAAATGTGCCTAAACGTGACGCGTCCTTGAAATTTCACTCTCAATTCTCGTCCAATTATCGATTATCGAATCGCCGCCTAAGTTTCACTTCAAATATATATATTGAACGAAAATGTTGATGTCTGCATGAAACAATAGAGCTTATACCAACTGGATGTCAGTCATAGGAAACAACGCATGTAAAGCTCGGCACAATTTACGCCCCAAGTTAAAATAATATAGTTTTCGGGGCGAAACATCACATTTTTCTTCGCCAAATTATCTTAACTTTTCGTGAAATTTGACCAACAATGTAGCATAACACTCTCGTATGATTGCTTTTCCCTTTTCCAAATAGTTGATCAAGTTAATTCGTTGCGAATTAACCGGTTACCATTACCTTTCTGGACGATGGAAGCGTCTTCGCCTTCTTTGGGGTTGGTCCGCCGGGTAAAACTCATTGTTTTAACTGTTCTTTCATTTTTGGTGTTTATTGATGAATTCAAGTTTTATTAATGTTCCTGAGTTGCCACAGAAACTCTTTCGGATTGCGCTTTTAAATATCTAAACATTGCTGTGAAGTGGTTACTCAATTCAACAATCTGCTTTTTGACATTTTATAGAACCTGTAAACCGCTTATGAACCATGAAATGTGAAAGAGCCGACTTTCGAAATTGAACATTACTAGATAGAAAACTGAAATGTAATCACCTTTGTGATTGCATCGCCATCTTTCGGAAAAGTATCGGACTTTTCACTCTATCCTCATATATTTACCTTGACTAATTCCCGATTACAGAGGTCAACAAATTTAATTCGGGGTCGGTGGTAGGTGGGGGTCGGTGGTGGAAAAAAAAGGAATATGTCGTACTTTTACAATCTAATATTTATTTTATATAAACATGTAAAACGTATTAAATCTATGCAAAGACATTACTGAGGATTATGTGAATATGCGATGTGATGTAATAGTCGTCCAACTATGTCGCCCAACGTAGGTGGGTTCTAGCGTCCCTGGTATCTTGCTTCCATCGTCCTGATGTCCTGGTGAAACCTCTCTCCTTGTTCATCGCTTACTGAACCCAAATTTTCTGGAAAACATCCAAATGGCAGTGTAAAAAATGCATTTTTAAGGACATGCTATTCCCTAGTATTTCATAGAGTTTCAAGAGTTCATCTATGAGGTTTTTATAGTTGTGAACTTTCTTGTTGCCTATAAATCCTTTTACTACACTTACAAAACACTTAAAAGGAAAATCACCTAGAGCTTCTTTATTTTATGTCCAATAAATATGCCTTCTTTTGGTTGTATATCACTTAATTGAAGGAATATTTCTTAGGTACTTGAAACCATTACCTTCTTTGTCTATGGGTTTGACAAAGTTTTTTATTAGTCCAAGCTTGAGATGGAGAGGTGGAAGAACCACCTTTTTGAGTTAACACTGGGGGACATGTTTTATGTTTGAAGTACTAGGTTCAAAAGAAGTTCTATGAGGCCAATCTTTCTTACTGTAAATGTTGTTTTGTTGCTCTACTATCCTACTGTCGTATAATACTGTGGAAATACCTTCTCTAGGGTCTTGTGGTAATTCCTACACTGTCCATTCTAAAGTCAGGTACAACTAATTTCAATCACTCCATTATATAAAGGAGAAGCAGATACTTGAAAATCGGATGTGCTAGACCGTTTCTGTGAAAGGGTGTTTTAATAACTACCTAAGTTAAATACAACAAGAACATTCTCATCAATGTTATAAAAATCATGCCGACCTGTGTTATTATCTTGACCTTTCCATACATTTGATAACATTGTATAGTTATTGAGATTATATGTTACTGTGTGTCATAAATGTTGTAATTACTTTTATATTCCAGGTTTGTCTAGCAATATTAACATTTTTACAACAAGATATATCTGGTTATTTCAAAGGAGGATGGGTATTGAGGAAGGCATGGAAGGTATATCAAAAGGTATATAAGGAGATACTTACCTTATATAGAGAGAAAATTGGCGAACTTCATTTACCAGGTAATGTTTGTTATTAAATTTCTAAATATATTTTTGTGTAATAATATTATTTGTTAAATACAGGGTGGGGCAAGTGTCAGGCTAAATTTAATTTTAATTCTTTTTTGCTTTTAAAATCAGTAAGACAGATTTTTTTTCTATAATATGTTTACTTCGTCTTTACATTTTGTGTTAATTAATTTTTGAAAATTATGTATGCCAAATGTGATCCATTAGCAGCAATGTAATTTTGTGCCCTTTTTAACACGTTTTCTATAACTTTTATCAACATATCTGGTGTTAGTACCGCGATTTCAACACGGATGTTGTTCTTGAGTTGCTGTATGGTTTGGCGCTTATGTATGTAAACATTTTCATTCAAATTTGATATTTTCCATAGAATTCACATAAACAATAATCCTGAGCCATCAAATCAGGAGATCTAGACGGCCGCAATCAATCTCCATTTTGAGAAATTAAACGACTAGCGGAATGTTGAAGTGTGTGCTGTGGCACCATCTTGCTGAAACCACATATTAGCTAATCTTTGCTCTTCCAATTGAGGCAGTAAAAAGTTTTGAATTACGTGTCTATAGCATTTATCGTTTTTCACTGCATTTTCACTGTCGTTTTCAAAAAAATATGGCTCAATGACATTCTGAACATGAATACCGCTTCATATTGTAACTTTAACTGGATGTACCAGGTCTGTAAATATGAAACCGGAATTTGCCCATAGATGGCCTTAGCTGTCAATGTAGTTACCATCAAACGGTGTCATAAACGCCATTTCCTTGGTGATATCTGACAAATATTTTCAACTCACAACAATACAAGTTTCATACAACAGCATAGTTTGGAATATGTCGAGTTTTGTGCCTGGAAACTACGATTTGTGGACAACATTGATTTTCTGTTACCATTTGAAGAAAATTGCTGAAGAATCGCATTCAATGCTTGTCAAAGCTTACGGTGAGCATGCTCTTGGTAAATCGCAGTGCTTTGAGTGGTTTAAAAAATTCAAAAGTGGTGATGTTGACGTGAGAAATGAAGAACCTGGAAGATCACCGAAGACAGCGAATTGCAAGCATTGTTGGATGAGGATGACGTTCAAACGCAACAGCTCGAGGATAAATTAAACGAGACACGCCTCCATACGTTTGAAAGCCATGGGAAAGATCCAGAAGACGGGAAAATGGGTTCCACATGAACTGATTGAAAGACATCAGGAAAAACCGAAAAACCGCTTGCGAAATGCTGCTCGCCAGGTACAAAAAAAGTCATTTCTCCATCTAATTGTGACTGGCGATGAAAAGTGGATATATTTTGAGAATCCTAACCGTAAAAGATCATGGGTAACTCCAGGCGAACCATCGACATCGACTGCAAAGCCAAATAGCTATGGATGGAAGACAGTGCTCTGTGTTTGGTGTGATCTATTATGAGCTGCTGAAACCGTTAATACTGAACGCTACCGACAACAAATCGATATGTCTCAAGCTTTGCATAAAAACGACTAGCATATCAAAAAAGGCAACACAAAGTCATTTTGCTTCATGATAATGCACCATCACACACACCAAAACTGGCCAAGGAAACGATTGAGGCATTTAGTTGGGAAATACTTTCGCATGCGGCTTACTCACCAGACTTGGCTCCGTCCGATTACACCTTATTTGCATCGATGGGACACGCAATTGCTGAGCAGCGCTTTACTTCTTCCGAAAATGGCTAGATGACTGGTTTGCCTCAAAAGAGTAACAGTTTTGTTTGGTGTGGCATCCACAAATTGTCAGACAGGTGGGAAAAATATATAGCTAGCGATGGGCTATACTTCGAATAAAATATTTTATATCATATTTATACTATAAACGTATACTTTCAAGATAAACATTCCGGCTTCATATTTACATACCTGGTAATGATGTTAAATGAATGTTGTGAGTATTCTCTATGGCTCAGAAACGGCTACTCTGTTTTTTACTTGATCACTTAGATGAGTATAAGCTTAATTGCTCATTATTAATTTTGCATGAAAATTGTCAATTTGATGGCAGTGGTTTAGAATGGCATTACAGTATTCTAACCGGGTATTATTGTCTGTAGGCAACAGATCTTGAACAATTTGATTCTTCTAGGGAAACATGTGCAAGTCACATCTTAAAATTCATTGTCTAAATTCTCTAAAAAAATTCTCTAAAAATCTGTAAAATTCAAGTCTGTGGAGATATTCCGAATTGTGCATCACCTCGTTGAATCGCTGATTTTGGAGAGCCCTCCACACTTTAATCCACACGTGTAATATTATTCATCTTTAACCTCTGATGCAAGGCCTATTCCTAACGGTTCCGAATTCTTAAAACTGCATGAATAAACGATAAGTTGTCGTTTTGTAAATCACCGAACGATTAGGATATTTTCACCTAAATTCACGTTGACTTGTAATAATTGATTTTTTTTATAAATTTACATGATCACTACAATCTTTTAGCGTGTATTTATACATAATAAAACTGGTTCGTTTGGACTAACAAATCGAAACTAGGGAAAAACGTATGAAAGCAATTGAAATGGATTATCAATATTACATAAATAAGGAAAAAATCAGCACATTAACCTGTGATTTTCTTTTTACAAGTGATGTATCGGGTTACCTGGAAAGTTCGTATGGATTTTCCATTAGTTGCTCTTTTAACGCTTGTAAACAAAAATATGGGTTGGATAAGTAATGCTTATTTATATAATATTTCCTGTGGTACGAGGGTTGTTATTTTTGTATCCGGAATATTACCTTAAAACAAAGATTTATGATTGAAAATGGCTTTATTGTTTTTCAAAATATTCCCCGCGATGATCGATACGCTCTTACATACATTTGAACCAATTTTCATAGCGCTTTTTCCAGTCCGATTGATGTATCTCCAAATCATGTATTTTGAACGCATCAACCATTTCTTCTTTTGAGTTGTTCGGTCCGATGTGTGAGAGCTTGCGTTGTCATGGAGAAGAATGATCCTGCGTCGCTAGTTTTTTTTTTCTTATTTCTTCAAAGACTTCTGGCAAACAAATGGTTGTGTACCATTCAAAACTGACCGTTCTACGATAAAATAGTTATACACTATTTTTGATGCATCACGATTGCATTTTTTGAGCATTTCTCTTCACCAATCGACACCAGCCTTTCCTTGAGCGATTGTCAAGTTATGCCGAATCTAAATCTTTTTCACGGATAAATGTTCATATAAAATCTTGTATATGTTTGCCATACTAATGCCCAAGGATGCCTTAATCTTATGGTATGTCACATGACGATCTTGTTTTATCAGTTTTCAGGCATATCAACCGATTTTGGATGACCTTCTTTAAATTCGTCTATCAGCAACCGACGGTCACGATTGAATTCACTAAACCAGTGATATTCAGTGATTTTAAATGCTGCTTTATCGCGAAAAGTCGAAGTGAGTTGATCGATGCACTGTTATTGAGATAATCCACATCGAAACACGAGTTAATTCCATTATTTGACGGAGATGAAATTTTCAAGTCACTAAACAACACAAATAAAGTCCGTATGGCAAAACGTTCTGCGTACGTATACCGTTAACAATGTCAAACTTTATGATGTACGACTTTATGATCAGATGGCGCCTAGCAACACAATTGTTGTGCCAATTCCGGATACATAAATAGCAACACTCGTATTTACAATGTTTATGTTCGATTATGTCAGATTCGTTTTGATTTGCCTTCAGTTAGTGAATCAATTTTTCTATTGGAACTTTCGGTGAAAAACACTAAACTCGAAGCGATTTACATTTAAGCATCAAATCACTTTTTAAACTTTACGTCGCGCGTTTCGCTAACCACGTTAGCGTTATCAGGAAATAATTTAATGCAATCATTATTGGTCATAATAGCCAAATTTCCACGTTCCGTAAGACACTAGTTAAATTAAATTTTGGCAGATTGATCGTTTTTATTGAAAATTTGCATCTTTTGCAAAAAAATATTGTGAGGCTCCATTTATGAAGCGGACGGTAACTGATCAAAAAAAATTGGGGTTGCTAGATGTAGCAATTTTAAGTTGGGCGAAAGATGACCTTCATCTGAAGAAAAATAGGCTTTGTGTTTGGTGACATTGGAAGGCACCCACACAGTTTGATGTTTTTCAACGCAACCAAACCATTAACACTGACCTATACTGTCCACGATTAGATTAGCTGAAAGCACCAATTGAAGACAACCGGCCAGAATTAGTAAACAGGACAGGCGTCATGTTTCATCATGACAATACACAACCATGCGATCTTATCAGGATCCAGCAAAAATTCTTGAGCTTCAATTGGGATATTTTACCCCATACACCTTACTCATCAGATCAATCGCACCATCGGGCTATCATTTACTCTTCTCCTTCCAAAATTATTTAAATGGGAAATCTTTTAAAACAGAAGAAGTGAAAAAACAACCTGTTAACAATTTTAGGCGATAAAGATTATGGAGCTATCAATAAATTGACAAAACATAAGCTATATAAATATTATTATATAAACTATTTGCATTCCTCTTTCTCTTAAAAAATCGCTACGAACTTTATTTATTACTCGATAATATTTAAACATGAGAAATCCATGAAATAATCCATAACAAATCTTGAGAAATCCTCTATCTAGATGATTGGAAAATGTGAGAGACAGCTTCTCTCTGTTTTTGGCCTAGGCCGGAGATGGAGTTGCTAGTATTTAAAAAGTGATGTTTTTCGTAAATATAACTTTTCACAACAATACTGTCAGACTGTCAAGTCACTGTGTGATTTACTTTGTAAACGGCAACCATTTAAATAGAAGAACTTTTGTGATTTTACAACAATGGAAAAAATTGAATATCGAGCAGTGATAAAATGAATACAAACAAATGATGAGATTAAAACGGAACACAGCGCAGTTTATGGGTACTCTGCATCTCCGTTTTTAACCATAAAATATTGGATAGTTGAATTCAAAACGCATTTTTGTTGAAGATCGTCCAGGTCGTTCAAATGAGCTTATCATTTCAGAAAAGATTGAAAAAATCCACGATATCGTGATATACGATCGAAGAGTGAAAGCGCGTGAGATTGCTGAGACTGCAAGTATCTCAACTGAATGGGTGCAGAATATTTTAACTCATTTGGATATGAAAAAGCTTTTCGCAAGATGGCTTGCTCACAACTGACCATAAACACACATGTGTGTCAACTTCAATAGAATGTTTAGCGATGTTAAAACGCAAACGGAATTATTCTTGGCGTCGGTTTCATAACTGTTGACGAAACATTCATTTATTACAGCACACCAAAAACAGTTAACGTACACTTATTTTAAAGGGTTAGAGCAATATAATTTTTTAGAGGGGATACAAAAGATAGAAAAACATTGGTGTATCGAACTAAAAGGTAATTACGCTGAAAAATAAAATAAATTTTACACATAAAATGTTTTTATTATTAAAGCCAGGTACTTATCATACAATCCTCGTAGGTATATCAGTAGTGCGCTTAGGATTTGTAACCATAGATAAGCTAAAAACACTGCATTATTAGTGAACAATAAACAATTAAACAACTGATGATAAAACTAGAATGAATCATGAAGCACAAATGTAGTTTTAGATATTATGATATTAACAGAGTAATTATACAAAGCTTGTTGAGAAGTTGAAAACAAGTCGTTTAGTGTTTCGTGGTAATCCTCTTTGAGTTTAAAGTTATTGTAATTGACAGACCAAACAGAAAAAAATGGATTAAATATAACTGAAATATTAAACTGCCAAGTAGTAAGCAAATGTATACACTTAAGAAGACTAATTACTAATAGTGGTCCAGTGGATTTTTCACGGGTACACATTTTTAGGTGGTTAAAGACATTTTTAGAAGGCTGAGATTCGAAGATGAACCTCGCAGCGGAAGACCTTCAATTGTAAGAAGTGATGAAAAGCAAGCAATATTAGATGAACCACAGCCTGGTTTTAGAAAGGCTAGAAGCACACAAGATCTGATATTTATAATTAGACAACTAGGAGAAAAGCTGTTAAGAAAAGAAACCGAAATCCATATTTGTTTCATTGACCCGAAAAAAGCATTTGATAGAGTAAAAAGAAGGGATGACGGGAAAAGTCTAAAGAGAAGAGGAGTAAAAGAGGGAGTAATAAAAATTATCAAGGCCTTATACAACAAACAAGAATAAACTAAGAATGCATAACAATGAATCCACAGAATTTATTATTAGTTATTGTCAGTGGTTAAAGATAATGTTATAACAAACAGCAAAGCAAATTACAAGAATGCAAAAATAGGTTTTAGAAAAATGAAAATAGTGACAACACAATAATTACTTTTCGCTGATGATATGGTCCTAAAGGCAGATAATGGAGCAGGCCAAAAACTATAAGTATTTAGTCACAATAATAGAAGATAACGAAAAAATGGACGGTGGAATGAACGAAAAAATGGACGGTGAAATGAATAAAAAAATGGAAAAAGCACACAAACTAAACAATACCCTAAAAACAACATTCCTAAGAAAAAGGATGATACTGGTGGGGGTAAAACGTAAAAAATAATGAGACTATCAGTGATATATGGCAGCGAATCTTGGACTTTAATTATAGCTGTAGAAATGAGATTCCTACGCAAAATAGAGGAAACCACAAGAATATATGAGAACCACAGGGATATAATTAGGAATATGACAGTAATGGAACAACTGGAGACGAAACCAATAGAAAGGGCTATAGAAGAAAGACAACTGGCTGGCTGGCTAGAACACATCTACAGAATGAATGAAGATAGATTAGCAAAACAAATCTATAAAGCGATAACACGAGTATAAAATAAAGTTGGACGTCCAAGACTGAGATGGGAAGAACAAGTTGGACAAGCGGCAGAAAAATGAGGAATTCACTGGAATGCGGCTACAAAATTAGCACTTGACAGGAACTTATGGAGGGTAAAAAGTCATGAAATACCATCATGCTATAATGTAAATTGTCAGTCTTACACCTAATAGTTTACAAAAATTACAAATTAACATTACAATCACAATTACAAAAATCACACAATGTCAATCTTACATCTAACGGCACAACGGACTTTTAGATTAAATAAAATGAAAAGTAATAAAATTGTAAATTGAGTATGTAAGGAATATTTTTTTTAGTATACAGTCGTATAATAAATTGTAGTAATTATTCTAAATATTTTTTGTCTATACAGATTTTCTGTATTTTTTCCTTATTTTCCGTGCTCTTATCAACACCAGCATAGCGGCACTCATACCGGCTAACATGATAATGCCATATGTATTCATAAAACTGAAATTACACATTTTACAGTAGGTACTTACAAAATAAAAAGTGTTTAATGTTTTTAAAAAACCGTCTTTACTGAACTCGCCAGAAATGTTGAATGAAACTGCCGTAGACATGTGGACAGGAAGGATGCATGCATTTTACCCTGCATTAAGATGCATGCGCTAACGCATGAAATAACAAGTTGAAACGCATGTTGAACGGAAAAGTTGAACAGATGGGGACATACCAAAAGAGCTATCGAAAAAAACATTATAAAACTAAGAACAATAAAAAATAACAATGATACCCTTTCTCCTATGAGAAAAGTATACGATGAAAGAAAAATTAGTTAAATGAACAAGTTTCAATACTTTTACTTTGCACTTGATTTAAAAACAATATAATACTGAATACTTAGTCCAAAAAAATGTGTTGGTTTGTACATTATTAAAAAATTTTTGTTTCAGATCCAGTTTTGAGTCCAATTAGTCCGACAACAGCGACGGAATTTGCAAATCAAACGGCAAGTTCAGACTGGTCTTTACCGGATACGCCTATCAATGGGTACTCCCATTTATCCACTTCTCACATGTCCCATTCCGAATCTCTCAATTTCACTAATACGAAGAGGGTCAACGTTTCTGAATGCCAAACACCTATAGTTCATACCCTAATTAATAATAATACTACGAAGCCAAAAAAACCGAACAGCTTAAGTTTGAAAAAATCCTCATCGGTTACCGAAGCGTTAAATACTAAATCGGGTTGTAATTCATTGGGTTCTAGAAAATTGTCCGTTGGACCCTTTTCGAGCTCATTATCCTTCTCCTCATTTGCTACTTCCTTAACTAGCATGTTTCCAGGGGAAAATCATGTGTAAGTTTCAGTCATCTAATGTTTTGATATGTATAAATAAAAATGTGTACTTGTACGTCCTACGGTTTATAAAACTATCAATGTTTTCCAGTAGCTCAGTTTCAATGTTTCAGATATACAGTAAGACCCCGCTTAACACTGTTTCAGTATTGCGCGGTAGTATTGGGATTCCCCGAAATCGAACGCGGCATTGGGATTTCCAGAAATTGCGCACGATTTAGTTGCTTAAATACTCTCATGCACTATTGCGGCGCGTATCATAGCAGTACGAACGTATGTTTGCTGCATCACAGTTATTGTGTGTATTAATTTATTGTGTGTATAAAGGTATAAACAATATTTTTTTATTTTGATAAATACGGTAATTTTTTGTTTATACAATGGGCGATAGCAAAGAAAAAGAAAGTAAAGCGATAAGAAAAAACATTTCGCTGGAAACTAAAATGCATATGCTCAGATGCGTAGGTGCAGGTGAACGGCAATCTGATATCGGCACTGCATTAATTTTGTCAACTTCATCAGCAACTGCAACCACAACGACTTCTGCAACAAGCATTATCCGTTCCAGAAGCAATGTCTCTGAGAAAATGGAAAAACGATTTTACATATGGATTAATGAAGTTGAACGCAATACGCCATTAAGTTAAGCAAATATAATGGCAAAAGCGAGAATACATTTTAATTATATTCAGAATGAAAAAGGTGACATGAGTAAAAATTTCGTAGCGTTCGAGGGTGGTTAGAGGATTTCAAAACAGAGACAATCTTCATAACATGAAGATTACTTGAGGAGCGGCAGGTGGAGATACAAAATGAGCTGTTGAATTTCTAGCGAAATTAAAAGCAATCATTGAACGAGGGAACTATCCTGGAAAATAATGCCATTTTCTGGAAGAGAATGTCAAAACGAACATTTTTATCCCGTGAATAAAAGCGAGCACCAGTATTTGAGGCTGCAAAACATCGTTTAACTCTGCTAGAGAGTGGAAACGCCAATGAAGACTTAAAATTAAAACCACTGTTTGTTTATCATTTCAAAACCGCAAAAGCAATGAAAGAAATTTCAAAATCACCTTTACCAGTAACATGGAGTATCAATAAAAAGTCTTGGATCACTATGAAAATTTTCCAGAATTGGTTTACTGAACACTTTTGCCCCTCTGTTAAAAGCTACTGCGAATTTAAAAAACTAAAGCTTTACTTTTGATTGATAATATTCCAAGACATCCAACGCATTTGTCGTTCTTAACAACATGCATTCCAGTAGAAGTGGTTTTCCTGCCGCTAAATACAACTTCGTTAATCCAACCAATGGATCAAGGCGTAATATCAAATTTTAAAGCTTATTATTTGCGGTGGACATTCCGACAATTGATTGATAAAATCGATACAGAAGATAAACAATCCATTAAAGATTTTTGGAAAAACTGCAACATCACGGATGCTGTAGACAAACATCAATCTTTCCTGGAATGACGTAACCGAAAAACGTTTGAAAGGAGTATGGAATTATGTATGGCCGGAGCTAAGCAAGGATGTTGATACAAGAGAATCCATTGTTGATGACGACGAAATTGTGAATTGTCACTTATATTATCCAACAATGAAACAGTGTTGGATAATATAAATGCGCAGGATATTGCTCTGGTAAAAGTCTTTCTCCAACAACGATCTTAAAGAATTAGTAAAACAACAAGGGCACGAAGATGACGAAATTAGCGTTTCTGAATATGAGGAGCAAGATGAACTTTCAACGAATTTTCTAAATATAGTTTAGCCGCTATAACGAAAATCATGGATCAGTTTATATAAAATGATTTAAATTTTGATAGAAGTTCAAAAGCAAGCATTGATGCGATTTCTTAAAATCGACAACTGATTGCGGAACGAAACTGGAAAAGTCAAGCGACGTTAGATGACTTCTTCACTAAAAACAAAAGATAAATGAGGAAGAACCTTCCACATCACAAACATACCTTCTTTAATCGAACTTTTCTAATTTTTATGAATGTTTTATAAATAAAAATCGATATTAAAAAAGTATTTAACAATAAATTATATACTTGTTAAGATGACTTCGTTTAGCGCTGGAACTTATTGGAATGTATCCCTCGCGTTAAACGGGGTCGTACTGTACATACGAAAACTTATTTGTACATTCTGAGATATTATTTTTCAAATATTATAATAACTAATAAAAGTTTGCACTGAATAATGCATTGGTCAATAACAAATTGGTCAATGCTTAGCAAATATTTTCAGGGCTTTGTTTCAGATACAAGGTGTGTAAATAAAGTAATGATATTGATTTTTTATACATTTTTATATTCACGTGAAATTACAATTCTACATTGTCTCTTTCAAAGTAGATGTCTTGGGAAACCATACAGTGCTGCAGACGGTTTGTCCATTCTTCATAGTATTGTTGGAACTCAAATACTGGAATCGCCTTCAGTTGGTTGAATACGGCCTTTTTAATGTTTTCCAGGGTCCCAAAATGGTTACCTTTGAGGTGAATTATCCATCTTGAGGAAAGAAAAAGTCATAAGGACTTTTCTGGTTTCTTGACTAAAGTCTAGTGAATAAGGGGGCTGCGCTAACTTATTAAAAATCTTTTAATTGAAATCGCGGTGTGGCACGGTGTATTGTCGTGATGCAACACCCAGCTGTCTATGATGTTCGGTTTCACAAGAATGATTCTTTTCTGAAGTATTTTAGGAACCTTTGTGTTTTCCTTTTGATCTTGCAAAAATCGTTTTGGGGCCATTTTCACGCAGATTTTTTTCATCCCAAATTCACTGGTCAAAAACTTGCTCATCGGTTGTATCATTTAAACTCTTCCCCAATCATTCTGACCGTCAACCGATGATTAGAACGTACAATATTCCAGATTATGTGGACGATGTCATCGTGTTTGCGGTCTTCTTCGCGGACGTTTGCGATCAAGTGGTATCCACTCCAGGATTGCCTTGATCCATCTGTCGTCCCATTGCCTCGCTATATGACCTGCTCATCTTCATTTTAATTGCTTTACTCTTCCAATGATGTCACACACTGGTCGAAGACTTTTCTTTTCAGGCAAAGTGGGAGTTTGCTCTTAAATACTATGTTGAGTCTGCCAAATGCCTGCCAACTACATTTAACGCGTCGTTCCACCTCCCGGACGGCATCCCTTTCCATTGAAATCCTCTGCCCAAGATATATACATATATATATATATATATATATATATATATATATATATATATATATATATATATATATATATATATATATATATATATAGTGATCCACAACTTCCAAATCCGTTCCTAAAATAGATATTCGTTTATCCTCCGCAAATTTATTGAACATGACCTGACGTTTCTTTTGGTTTGTTTTTAAACCAAATGGATGGGTCTTGTGAAAGACCCAGCACCTCTCGGGATGTATTCCCCTCCATTGAAATCATCTGCCCAAGATATATAAAGTGGTCCACACTCTCCAAATCCCTTCTTAAAACTGAAATTTTGCTGTCCTCAACGAATTTATTAAACATAACCTGACTCTTTTATATATATTCAAAAAGGCTTCCGCGGACGATAATGTTAGAATTACGAGGTTCTCGGGTAGAACCGCATTTTAGATTTATAAAATCTTGACGTTTCGGCTTCGCCTTTGAAGCCATTATCAAGAGAATCTAGTTGATTTGCTCCGAGGCCTCAATCTGCCTACTCCCCAGGGGGTTCACAACTAGAAAAGAACGTGGTCTCTCTTGTCTCTTGTAGTTGGTTTTAAGGTACTAGATGTATTGCCCTGTGTATCAGGTGGTGAACGAAGTCTCGAGCCCGTATGGACAGAATCCGTTTAGTAACTACTTTTGGATGTCGTTTGGCAGAGGTTTGGAGATGCTTGCGGCGGCGGTGTTGATGGTTCCTTGGATGTATTTTTTGAGGTCTGTAGCAAGTCCGCTTATGGCTTCCTGGAGGTATTTTTGTATTTTGGCGTCTAGGTCGGTGGATTGCGGTAGCGTGGCGGCTGTGGCTGCAGCAAATGATCTGGAGAACGATCTTCTTTAGGCTTCGGGCAGTCCGCGGCTTTATGGTTCTCGGAGCAACGTCTGCATTTTGAGGCGAGGTGGCAGTTTCGGCATTAGGCGGCATTCTGGTTTCGGCATTCTGGGAAAAGTTGAATGCCGAGTCGGACTGACTTGGTAGTTTTTGGAAGTGCTCTATGACACCTGGGTTAGTAGACGCTGGATCATTTTGTGGGGTTTATGGCGGCGGCAGGCTTGGAAAATTTTCCTTCATCGGATAATGACGGAGCGGTAGTTTTTCTCTTTGTTGCTTGCGATTGGATTCTGGGTTTGCGAAGGGGTCGGATTTGTCTTGATGGATACGGTGGATTTTTTCGGCGAATTTATTTCGAGGAACTGGGCCGCTATTCTGACCTCTTGCTGTCCGTGTCTTTTTTTCAGTTCTTCAATTTCTTAAGCCATCGCGGTTATCTGTACTTTTAGTTGGTTATTGTCCACGGCGGCGGTGTTAGCCAGGGCTGCTTTTTCTGCTTGCGCGAAAATTTGCCCGTCGGCCAAGTCATCGAAATCGATGTCCGAGTCTGATTCGTTGTTGGATGCCATGGTGCCTGCTGGTAGGGCGGGCCGGACAGATGGAAGCGATGTGGCTCTTCGGCCTGTTTCGGAATGCGGAGGACGTACTGAACGTATAGTGCGTTTCAAGATATATCGTTGACCGATCGGCTGTAATAAATTCTTAACAAACCCTGTCGTAACGAAACCCGGCAAGGTTACAAGAAATGTAAAAAACGTCGGGCCTAATAAAATAACAGATAAAATAAAAAGATAAAATTAATTTTATACCTGGTTTAGTAGTTTCGAAATATTTTAGTTTAGTTCGCATTCTTTTCTTAAACAGTGCAGTTCTATAATTTTGATCGTATTTTTTGTTAAAGCAAACGTGCTAAAAATGTGGCATTCTTGGCAAGATAATGATCATTGTGCCTCCGGTAGTGCTAATTTTAAAAGAAAATATTTATCGCCAATAAATAAATTAGCAAATTGTTAAAAATATGAATGTTTCTTTGTTGAATAGGGGGCTTAATGTAAATGCAGCATCAGCAGAAACGCAGACAAGTTCCGTTGTCTACAGTTAAAGATATTGCGACGAAGCCAATTAAAGCCAAAAAAGTCCGTAGTGATTCTGGTAAAAGCAAATGTGCTGACGAAAGCGACAAAGGCTTAATTCGAAGCAAAATTTATGCTGTGCCTACTGTGCCTACATTGCACTCATTGCAATAGCGACTAAGGAAATATGAAACCAACATTCTTTGCACCAGAACTAGCCTCCGGAGAATATTATCTCAAATAGGTTTTTGCATATCGGACCATTAATAAAATACAAAGATTAATGGAATCATAATGATTACGACGATGGCGGTTTGACTACTTAAACTCTATAAAAAATACAGATTAGAAAATCGTCCCATTATTTACCTTGATGAAACATGGTTCGATATACATGAGATGCCAGCAAAAGGATAGGTAGATACATCAAGAAAATGCCAAACCAAAGCTCCAGCGAACCAGAGAAAAATAATTACAATTTTACATGTTGGTTTCGAGGATGGATGGGTTCCAAATTGTTTACAGTTGTCCTCCAAAAATATTAAACATTCATCTTTGGGCTACCATGACGACACCACAGCAGAACTTTTTGAAGATTGATTTATAGATAACCTTCTGCCCAAAGCGTAATTGTAATGGAGAATGCTAGTTATCATAACCGCCAAAGAAATAAAGTTCTTAATGCAAATAACACTAAATTGGAAATTCAGAACTATTTGTTAAAAAACGATATATACTTCAAAAATACATATAAAAAATGTAATCTAGAAATATTAAATATATTTAATATTAAAAAGGAATATGTATGTATTACTGTATTTTAATCCAATTGAGCATATGGTAAAATCCAATGTTAGAGCAGAAAGCATTTCTCCGACTCTAAGTACAAGTGCTGCAACATTAATTAGGAAGGTTGTAGATAGAATTCCCAAAGAAAGTTGGATAAATTCGATTAACCAGGTTATTAAACTAGAAGATTCCTATGTATCATTTACTAATAATATAGAACCACTTATTATTAATGTAGCTCAAAGTGACAGTGATAGCGAAACCGAATTAAATGTATAATAAAATTTAAGTTATAATTTTTATTGTACTAATAGATAAATTAGATACAAAATACACAAACTAATAAACAATGTTTTACTCATACATATTAATAATAATTTATCAATATTGAATTTTTCCGAAAATTATTCAGAAGTTAAACCACTTCGGCTCTGGCGCCTTTTAAGAAACTACGAATATTTTTATTGTGGCAATTAACATTTTGCCAAAGGGCAACGAAATATCTTGAAACGGACTATACCGGTACTACTATCGAACGCGGCGCGGTAGAGCAGGTAGATGTTGTTCGGTTGAAGCGTTGAACTGCGACGATTGATTGATGACTGTTTTACTTACTGAGAACGTAGTCGGCGCTACCTCTTCATATGGGCGAAGTGCTCGGTTGAGGGGTGGGGTGAGACTAGAGGTGGACGTTTGATTGGAAGGGTTTCGGATAGGCAATTTGGAAATAAGAGGTGACCATGTATTTGAAACTCTAAGACTGTCTTCCTTCTTGTTTAGGCAGTCCAGGCGTTTTTCGATCTCAATTACTTCACGAATTATGCGGGGTTTGTAGGAATATAAAGGTGCGATTACTTTGGCCTTGTCGAAATCTATTTTGTGACCCATTTGGATATGACGGCGAGATAATGCTCGTATAGGCGATTTTGTATACTTCTGTTGGTTTGACTGATATATTATTGGGAGCAGCCAGAACAAAGATCTCATATACACTATGTGACTCTTGTGGAATAAATCTTTCACGGGTTTAAGGAAACTGGATATATTTCTTTCTGTTGTAAATATCGTTTCGATATTACGGGATGTAAAAACGCGGCAAATTTAATCGCTAGTTCCCTTGATGCATGACAGAAAAACTTTGGGATTTTGGGACAATTCTCTAGTGGATTGGTGGATATGACTTGTTGCCTGAACTTTATCAATATGCCTTTTATTTGACGTCTGTCATAGCCATTTTGAATTTGTGCCGTTTCTAGAGAATTAAGTTCTGTGTGTCTATGTTCTTTGTGCGACAATCTTAAAGATCTTGTAACTAAAGTTTTGACCACCGAATTTAATTGGGATGGATGATGATGTGAATCTATATTTAGATAACGGTTTGCGTGGGTAGGTTTATGATAGACTCAATAGAAGAAGCTTAAGTTTGGTATTTGTGATATTAGAGCGTCAAGAAAAGGGAGGGCAGAATTGTTTTCAGTCTCCATTGTAAATTGGACCTGGGGATGTATACTGTTCACCTGCGAAAGAAACAGATTTAAAGATTGTATTCCGTGTGGCCAAATGACGAAAGTGTCATTTGGACACACGGAATACAATGTGACAGTATGTTAATTCTGGTTCTAAATTTAACTTCAGATTAATAAATTGAATGATGAATTGATTTTATTATGGTTAAAATTGCTTTTTGAATTTTACAGCTTTTACCTGTTATTTGCCAATTTTTTCTATAAAGTTTATGAAGACAAAATTGCGAGGAATTCACAACGATACAATCCCACATTTCAAACTCTGGATTCTCCACCTTTGTGAACATCTACGACGCATGAAGAACATTCCTGCGAAATTTCAAGTCTGTAGGACTTAAATTTCAAAAACTGGTCTATAATTATCTTTTACACCTCCGCAACCCCCCTTAGGAGTTGCTGTTTATGAACCCTCCTCTTTTTCGAACATAAATGTTAATATGTTATACCTGATATTTTTACGGATGGTAGATAATGTTTCTAAATTATTCCAGATGTCGATCCGTTGATTGTGTGAAGCGTCACGACCGGTGTCCGTTTATTGATTTTTCTTCTTCGCCGCCACGTTGCCGCGTTTCTTCTTTTTCCGAAGGGATTTCCATACTTATGGAATGTTGCGAGCGTCATTTCCCATATTTAGCTTTAGTATATATATATATATATATATATATATATATATATATATATATATATATATATATATATATATATATATATATATATATATATATATATATATATATATATATATACAGGGTGTCCGGAAATAACATCAACATATTTTGAGAGGTGACTCTACGGATTAAGACATAAAAAAAAGTTCCTATGGATGGTTTTTTCGCAAAATTTTCGAAACGGTTTATGCTAAAGTCGAGCAATTCGGTATACTTCAATAAGTTGGGATAGAAAAACGTTTTTTGTGTTAATAATTGAATATTTTAGTTAGGGGCGTCACATACACGGGCGATCAGATCGGTTATATCCAGGTCGATGGATAAGACGTGGTGGACCAGTGCATTCACCACGTTCCCAAGAATTAAATCATCTCGATAACTTTCTGTGGAGATACTTGAAGACATTGGTCTACGCTATCCCGATTGGCACTGTAGAGAAATTGCAGCAACGTGTATTTACTGCTTGTGATTATAACAAAAATATGCCTGGTATTTTTGGCAGGGTAAGATTTTCTATGAGGAAAAGAATTAGAGGGTGTATTGAGATGAATGGAGGTAATTTTCAACATCTGTTTTAAATAAGTGCTAAATCCTTAATAGAATTTAGTCTTGTTATTGTTGGCTACATAAATAAATATTTTCGTACAAGAGTGCCTACTTAATTATTAAGATGCATTTCGATATCGATGTAATAGTGCATCGATTTAGAAAATGTCAGTTTTCTGGAAAACGGTCTGTCCTAACAAGATGCAATAAGAGGACCTTTTTTACTTAACAATTTGCGATTCAATAATTTGATATAAAAAATTAAAAATATTACAAATAAAAAAGTTATGGCAGTATTTACCAAGGTGATGCCTCTATGTGATGAAAATATTCAATTATTAACACAAAAAAATGTTTTTACATTCCAACTTATTGAAGTATACTGCATTTCACGACTTTAGCATAAACCGTTTCGAAATATTGCCAAAAGGCAAAAGGCAAAAGGCAAATTTAAGGGGCTCTAGCCCCTTTAAGAAGCAATTTTTGGGGTATGTTTATAGGAACTTTTTTTATTTTAATCTCGAGAGTCACCTCGCAAAATATTTCGACGTTACTTCCGGATATATATATATATATATATATATATATATATATATATATATATATATATATATACAAATCCATTCGAGCGTGATTGAAGGACAAGAATCCAAATAAACATACTTCGGTCACTCGCCAGTCGGTAGGCTTCTCGAGATACTTCCGGTTAAGCAGAAAACCAAGGGTTGATAGCCCGAGGAGGGTGCTGACCGGGGTTTTCTTTCGGTAGCTGATGACCGTGA
Organism: Cosmopolites sordidus; assembly: GCA_031761425.1. Taxonomy (NCBI): domain Eukaryota; kingdom Metazoa; phylum Arthropoda; class Insecta; order Coleoptera; family Curculionidae; genus Cosmopolites; species Cosmopolites sordidus. The sequence continues at coordinate 201,883 of JARFXV010000590.1, forward strand.
TTCGGAACCCACGTTAAGCTGTAGGTCCAGTCGCTAAATACCCTCATCAGTTGCTGATGTCCCTCTAACCCCAAAACTTTACTTTTACATTTATAATATTAGTAAGATAATTTGTATGCCAATATAATTGGCCTAATCTTATATTTTATAGACAAAGACTGTTATATCTATAACGTTATCATTATATCGGTTTAATCTTTTCTGGTTTCTGTTTTCGCGTTTAAAATTCATACATTTGGTAATCATTAGAATTTTTTATTATTTATCAAGTATTTTTTCTAAGGGATTTTTTTGGTTTTTCTTCAACTTCCTTTTATTTCAGTGCTCAATTCCTACATTGTATCTATTTTGTATTATTAATATTGTGATAATCATGAATTTTCATCATCAACACTATCAACTTTTTATTTTCTTTTGACTCTTTTCATTAATACTATAACCTATTCTTGAGCCGATTCTGAATTTTCTGGCTTTATTACTTACTTTTGTTTTTTGTTAATATATATATATATATATATATATATATATATATATATATATATATATATATATATATATATATATATATATATATATATATACATATATACATATACATAAAACGGTTTTTTGTATTGTCTATATTAAGGCCCATCCAAATATCGACGTCTCTTAAATTCAGTTATCTAGAACTGAATCTGCGATGTTTCTCGTTCTTGGGCTTTTTTTGTTAATATAAGAATAGTTAATCTAGTCTGGTAAATTACTTCAGTTAAATATTTTTCCGGCTGAAGTCACACACGTTCCTTTTTCCAAACAAGAACTAGGAGATTTTGTATTGTGTATTTAAAAAAATGTAATGTTGCCGATTATATATTTTAAAATAAATGATGTCCCGAACATTGCAAAGGTTCGATATCACATAGTTTTAACTTGTTGCAATTATAAATATTACACTAAAACACATTATATTTTTGTCCATTTCTGGAAGTATTGGTCTTTAAGATGTTATCAAAGAAGTATTAATAGTTCTAAATTGATGATGAAATGAACTCATATCTGAATAATTGTCTCCTATTGCAGGAAACTGGCTCCTTTTCTTTTTTTCTCGATTGAGTTTTCGATTTTGCGATTTTTGTTATTCGAAAAACCAGGAGGTGAAATGGCTTATATTGTTGCTATCGGGTTGTTCGAAAACTTCGAAGGGATTTTTTGTGAGAAAGGGGAACGTAAATAGTTTATGTACATATTTATTTAGTCTATTACCATTATCTATCTTGCTGTTATTATTTACAACATTTTGCGAACGTAGTGATAGGTTTATAATGCGTTCTTGTCAAAAATTAGCATCTTTATACTAAAAAATGCCAACAGGTTGTTTTTCACACAATTTTTAAACAATCATTTTGGGGGAAGCGGAATAAATGGTAGTCTGAGGTGGTTACGATACCCGGTGGATAAAGTGGATGGGGCAAAACATCCCAATTGAAGCTCGACAGGTTTTACCGGGTCCTGATTGAAACGTATGGTCGTCCATTGTCATGTTCTGGCCGGTTTTTTTTAAACGGCTGCCTTCAGCCGATCTAATTGTGACCAGTCGGTGTAGATGGTTTGGTTGTGTGGAAGAAGCTCAAGGTGTATGGGTCGTTTCCAATCGTACCAAATGTAAAGCATAATTTTCTTCGGATGAAAGCCGCCTTCGCTGTACTTACCTACTACTACTAAATCGCCCCTGGCAATCTCCATAATTTTTTTCGTTGCACGTTATTGTACACAATCCTCTTTTCATTACGGGTTACCATTCGCTTAAGATTTTTTTTTCAGTAAAAGGATCGCACGAAGAGATTCGGTCCAGCAGTTTTCGCTTGCTAAGTTCGTAATAACCCAGAAGTGTGTAAGGATATTCGAGAATGCTTATCGTATAGTTCGTTTATCGCATAGGATTAGAGATAATGATTAAATTTGGCGGAAGTACTTTTCTGTGGTACTACATGGAAAATGAGATTCCAATGTTGACTGAATATTCTGTTTTCCAGGAAATTGATTTTTTTCTATGGAATTGATATTTTATTGAGGTCATTATTTGTTATGATATGATAGATTATTGTTCCAAAAAAACAATGATCCAATTGTAAAATTTGGTCATTAATACTTGGGTGTGTCAATGATTTATCCAATACCAAAGAAATTGCATTATTGTAATTATATCCTTTTAATTTTCAGGGATTTCCAAAAAATTGATACAGATACAATCATCAGACTAATGGGGGCAATATCTTTTGGCCATGGACTCTTTCAGTTGGGCGTATCATTATTACCACCATCGCTTATGCGTCTCGTGAGTATTTTGGGATTTGCTGCTAACCGACAAAATGGAATTGCTTGCTTAATGTATGCTAGGATGGGAATGGATATGCGAGCACCTTTGGCCAGGTATGTATATATTTTTACTAAATTATTGTTTCTGTTCTGTTATTCAATATTTAAATATTTTAGTTTAGCATTATTGTGGTACCATACAATAGTGCGTCCTTTCTATGCAATAGATGGAACTAATGTTCAAGCAGGAGTTGAATCAGCTTTAATATTGATTGGAGAATCCGAAAAGGAGTTTTCCAATTCGGCCTTGTTTCTGTTTTTCGCAGGACGTACAAATCGATTAAATGTAAGCATAATAAACATTTTGGAAAGTATTATCCTTCAGAAAACCATAAACCAGAAAACTATATTTACTACATGCTAAATACATATACTGTATAATAAAATTCGTACGTATTATTAAGATATTGATTATTATTGTCTGAATTTTAAGTCACCGGTTTGACAAATAAAACACATTGTTTTTGCATTATTCATCAATATATTCTCCTTGAAGAGCAATACATTTATTCCAACGTTTTTCTAAGATTCCCACACCTTTTTTATAGGACGATTTCTGTTTATCTTCAAAATATCCTTCAGATTCGGCAATTACCTCTTCATTGGAGCGAAATTTCTTTCTAGGGAGCATTTTTTTGAGGTCTGAGAACAGGAAATAGACACTGGGGGCCAGATCTGGAGAATAAGGTGGATGAGGAAGCAATTCGAAGTGAAATTCACGAAGTTTGCCCATTGCTGCCAACTATTGCTAACAGTTGCCACAACACGGTGCATTGTCTTGGTGATTCAGCACTGTTTTTTTGTTTATTTGGAACCTTTTTTGCGATTTAAGTATTCAAACGCACCAATAACGCTATTGATGATTTTAACTTTCTCGAGGTAATCGATGAGCAATATCCCATGCGCATCCCAAAATACAGAGCTCATAATCTTGCCTGCCGATGGTTGTGTATTTGGTCACTTTGGACGGCTTTCAGCGGCTGCGGCCGACCCAGCTGACTGCTGATTTGACTCCGGAGTATATTGATGGATTCATGTTTTATCCGTTTTCACATACCGCATAAAAAAATCTTTTATTTCGCTTTCATTTCGCTTATTATATATTATATTGCTCAGAATTTTCGATACGTAATTGTTTTTGGCCCGCTGTGAGCATACGCGGTACTCATTTCGATAGCAATTTACGCATTCCCAAATGTTCATGCAAAATGGTGTAAACACTTCCTTTCGATATCTTCATGATATCAGCTCTCTCCTGCAGCATTACTTTACAGTTTTGCGAAATAATTTTATGAATTCTGATGTTGTCTGGTGTAACCACCTTATTTATACGTCCAGAGTAGTCAGCATTATCGGTGCTTGTACGGCTACATTTGAATTCAGCAAACCAATCAGTTATTGTAGATTTTCCCGGGGTATAGTCCGAGTAATGTTTACCAAGCTATTGGTTTGTTTCAACGTTATTTTTCTCAAGAAGCAATTTTAATCAACATATGAAATTCTTTTTTACATTGTTTTCAAAATAACCCAAGTAGTGTCACTTAAAGTCCAACAACTCAGAAACTACTCTAGATGTCTTCAAACTGTTTAGTTTATGTGAAATAACATTCAATGCCATTAATGTTCGGTGGCATTATTGAAACAATTTACGACAAATGTCCTTCACTTTTGAATCAACATTTCAAGATCTTCACTTTTGGATCAACACTACCAGCAGCAGCGGCCATATTTTCTTCGGAACGCACAGTTTTACGTTTTGTTTTTGTTTTAATATCTAGCAGCGTGAAAGGCGTTCGAAATTTATCGATAATTAGACGAATGTATCATTCGGTTGGGCGTATGCGTTCCATAAAATTCACGATCTGCTCTATAAGTTTGGTGCACAGAACACTGATTTTGAGAATAAATTTCGATAATTTGCAAGGATTGCTCTGATGTTAAATGTTATTAGCTTGACTATACTGAATAATTTTGACACTAGAGGCGTGTAAACTGTGTGCAAACTGGCGTGAAACAACAGTTCGTTTGACACCGACCCCAATAGGAAGTTCGAACACACTAAAAAAAATTACCCTTTATATACAGAGCCTTTATTTGAGATTCTGCATTTGTTTACGAAGATAGTCTTGTACGAATTATTACATTAATCATTCATTGTTATAAATATCCTTAAATGCTGTTTTGTGCAGCCATAATTATTATACTACTAATTTTTATTGTTTCAGTCGAATATAAGTAATGCATTAACTTCATTCCAACGAGCTAATGACAATGCAAATCAACGGGAAATAAAAATACTCTGTTTACATGAAATCGGATGGTGTTACTTAATCCAGCTGGATTATGAAAATGCCAAAAATACCTTCCTTTACTTGAAGTGTGCAAGTCGTTGGTCTAAAGCGTTTTATTTGTATCTTGCTGCAATTTGTGCAGGTAATTATACCGGGTTAAAACATTTTCAATTAATACCAGTGAAAATATCCACCGGAATAAATTAAAAAATATGCACAAATAATCAAATACATCTTAAATTTCTTTCAAATGGTTGATATTACTGACAATGTGAGCTTTTTTAACATCAATCAATTTTGCTTTCACTTTTAATATTTGTTGATGCAAAAGTTCGTCTCAGTTTTTTGAGAAAAATTAATGAACATTTTATGAATTAAAAATTACATATAATCAATAAAGTATGTGCCGTTCTGTTCGACGACCTTTCTCCATCTCTTCGGTAACTGCATATTCCTGCACTTATAGATGTGTTGATGTTTCGGGCTATCAACTAATCCAGTTATTTTTTTAAGTCTTCCAAGGAAGTAAAGTTTAAACTTTAACCATTAACCATTTAAACTTTTTTGAAGCAATCTAAAGAAATGATAGTCGGAGGGAATAGGGTTAGGAGAGTATGGTGGATGGACCAAAACATTTCAGTGAAGTTGTAAAAGTTTATTTCGGATGTCATAGATACGTTGCTGTTTAGCATTTTCTCGATGAAACGTAATGTTCTTTCTGCTGGCTAATTTAGACGACCGCTGGTCGATTGCTTGCTTTAGTCCACTTTGTTATGAACAGTATTTCTTCGAATTGTATGATTTTTAGGTAACAGCACAAAATTGAAAGATTTCTTTCAGTGCTACCAAATCCATAGCATAACCTTCTTTGGATGTAAACTGGTTTTTGCTCTGCTTGAAGTTGACATCTCTGTGCTTACACCATGATCTCTTACACTTAACATTATTATACACAATACATTTTTTTATCACCTGTAACCATCCGTGTAAAAAATGAATCGATTTCGTTGCGCTTCAATAGAGAATCGCAAGTAGAAATTCGGTTTATAAAATTTTTCTCCGTTAACTCATTCGACACCCATACATCGGCCCTGCTAACGATTTCAAGTTGACGTAATTGCCTTGACACTGTTGACTGGTTGATCACTTTCACTGACTGATCACTTTCCATTACTACCAATGTTTCGTTGCCATCAACCTTGGCCAGTCGTTCAGAACGTGGCGCGTTGCTAAAATCAAAATTGTTTTCACGAAACACTCTGAACCACATCTGAAGATGCATGTGGAATCGTCAACGGCAATAAAAAAGCATACTATGTCGAAAATGCTCCTTACTTTCAGCCATTTCTATTGCTTCTCAACGTTTAACACATTTTTTTCCCAAATACTCGCTGAAATATCTTCTGTCACACAATAGAAAAACTTTACACGTGTGAAGTAGATAACACTTGGGTTTTATGATGTAATGCCATCTAGCGCTGAAAACGAGACGAACCTTTACATTATATATATCACGTATTTATATATTGTTTGCAGTATTTATTTTTGAGTAGATATGCACAAAAACTATTCAACACAGATATCCGACCGAAGGATTAATACATGATAATGTTTTAGGTGCTATACGTGATATTCGAAGTTATACTCTTTTCGATGACCTCCAATCGTGTAATGGAGGTACAAGAGGTGGTCAGCTCGATGAATTCTTGAATCGTCGATTTTCTTGTTGCCCGAAAGATGCTGAATCAGCGAAGAGATTCAGTGCCATTTATTTCAAACTTTTGGTTTTCGAAATGCTGTATCTTTGGAATGCTTTAGCGAGTTGTACAGAGACAAACATTAATAAGATAATATCAGGTAGGTTTAATTAAAAATAAATTTCATTTTACGTTCAATTATGCGCCCAATAAAAAAAAACTATAATACAACATTCCAAGGTATACCCGGTAAAGCCCGTTATATTACAAGATAAATCGGGACGAACTTTTGTTTTCAAAATTATAATTATCTGTGACTTAAATCCTTTACCTTGGCCAACATTCTATTTTGAATAAGAAAACGTGTATTACTGAATTTAATAATGTTTAAACAATATTTCTTTCTATTAGATAATAAAAGTTAGGTGAGTTATTCTCATATTGTCTCAAATTCTGTTATTACTTTTTCTTTTTTATTTGGCACTTTGATAAAATTATTTTAATGACAGGATCTTTGCCTATCCCATAATTCGTGCTTAGTTGGAAGTAAAACATATTTAAAGCAGCACTGTGTCTATACAGGCTGTACATAATGTAATGCATGGTCGAAATTAATCTAAAAGTTGTTTTAAACTACCAAAAATTTCCACAGCCCTTAGACAAAATTGTCTATTCAGAAAATTGTATCAGGAAGGCCATTCACCGTCAGGAAACCCAAACACGAAGAACAATAGAGAATCATGAACTAAATACACTAAAGGTCCTGCTACCATACGTAAAAGGAATTACTGATAGGATAGGCAGATTACTAAGGAAACATAAGATCAGAACAGCCTACAAGCCACACAAAACTGTCGCAAACATCCTAAAAAACCTCAAGGACAAAGTTAGACTGGAAAATCATGAGGTATATAGCATATCTTGTCCCGACTGCAACAGAACATACATAGGACAAACAAACAGAGGAATCTCGGCCAGAATACAGGAACATAAAAACAACGTAAAAAACAAACAAATCACTTCCGCTCTGTTCCAGCACCATCTACAAACAGGACATAAAATCAATTTTGAAGGAGGCAAAGAAATACCGAATATTGAAAACTACAAGGTCCAAACAATCAGAGAAGTCCTTGAAATAGAAGAAAGGGGTGAGCTAAATACACGAACCGACGCTCGCAACATTCCAAAAAGATGGAAATCCCTTCTGAAAAAGAAGAAACGCAGCAATGTGGCGGAGAGGAAGTAAAATCAATAAACGGACACCCGAGAGCGTTGCCGAGACCCGCGAATAGTCCCGAACTACCTTAATACAATCTGCGCAATCGCTGGCCGGCTATTAGACTGAGCGTAACGGCGAATGCACGTCAGCTGGACTCTTCTGTCGAAATCAGTCTAAAAGTTGTTATAAGAATTATTATTTTAAGCAAATATAAAGTGTCGCCATTATGTATGGAAACGGTCAAATAGCTTGAGACGCTTTGAGATTTCTTAATGAAATTTTGTACATAAACATCAGGAAATGTATGCCACTTTTTGGGTATATTTTCATTTTTTTTCTTGTCGCATATTTGAAATCCAAGGCTAACATGATTTTTTTAAATTGCAATAGTACTTGAATTTGGGATTGTTGGAAAGGCATTCGGCATTTTTTTCTGGATTCAACGATGAAAATATTGTATGGTTTTTTTTCAAAATATATTTAAAGAAATGGCTAAAAGGTTTTTCGATCCCTTTTGTCAATATCGGATTAAAAAAAAACAATCTCAAAATTATATTTGTTTTTAATAAAGAAATATTTAGAAAAGGTGTTCAAAGTGTCCATCATTAACTTGGCAATAATGGCTATATCAGCAATTTCTTGTCAGTTCGTAATTTGAGATCTTTGAGATTTTCTGGCCTATTAATATAAACCCTATTTTTTAAATAGCCACAAAAAAATCGGGCGGTGCCAAGTCTGGTGACCTTGCCGGCCATTCGATATTTTCTCGTCGACGGATCCATCGGTTTGGGAAAGTAGTGTTAAAAAAATGTCTAAACTTGCTGTAATCACATTTTCTGGTTTTGGTTAATTAAATTTAGAAACAGACGAAAAAGTTGAGGGATGATATCTTCTTCCAATAGATCTCTGCTGTCAAGTTGCCATCAATGAAAAAAGGTTCTGTAGTATCCTTACCACTAAATCCCAACATTTTACTTTTGATTATACTGTGTATGAACCTACTCCATAGAGTGCGGATTAGTATTAGCCCAGTATGTACAGTTGTGTCTGTTAACATGACCATTTAAACAGAATGTTGCTTTATCCGTGAAAATAATATTTGCAATAAAATTTGAATTGGTATTTAATTTTTTCTATCTTCTTTTCTACTTCGCAAAACTCAACTCTTCGATCAAAATCATCTTCACTTAATTCTTGTAGTAATTGTATTTTGTAAGGATGAAAATCTTTATTCTTTGGACTGAGCTGTATAGACACTATTATGATTTAAAGCTAATTGTTGAACGAATATTTTAAAATTGCCTACTACACAAATTAAAACATTTACCGAATTTTCGTTATTAGTTTTTGTTATTGGCCTTCCTAATTTTGGACGACTTTTGATGCTGCCTGTATCATTGAATCTTGTCACCGTTTTTGAAACCGTTGACTTACTAATGTTTTTATTCGGATGTGCTTCATTAATACTCGACAAACTTTCGCCTACGTGCGTTTTCTGTCACATTATCCAACAATTGTTAGTATTTCAATCCTTTCTCTTTCAGTTAAATACATATTAATTTCATATAAAAATTGAAAGAAATTAGAAATTCACAAATCGACGTTAACAGTGTCTCACTGTCATCCATAGCTTCATAACCTACTAAATGAAAAATATATTTACCCTAAAACAGACCGAAATACTTTTCAGCCATGTTTTAAAATCTATTTTGAAAAGAAAAACAATACAATATTTACATCGTTGAATTCAGAAAAAAATGCTCTTTCTAACGATGCCAAATTCAAGTACTGTTATTATTTAAAAAATCAAGTTAGCGTTAGATTTCAAATATGCAACAAGAAAAAAAAATTAAAATGTACCCAAAAAGTTCCAAATATTTCCTGATGTTTGTGTACAAAATTATATAAAGAAATCTCATAGAATTCTCGAGATATTTAACCATTTTCAAACATAACAGCAACCCCGTATGTAAAGGTATATTTGGCAAATAATAATAGGTTATTATTTAACCAATAAACTAATGAATATTGTTAAAACTTTTTTAATTAAGACTAATACCATATATCAGGCAAAATGGAAATCATCCTTATGATAAAGGGCGTTGGCTACAAAAATTATTTCAGTGTGTGAATTTAAGTTTAATTTGAAACCAAAATTGTATTAGCAATTATTACGATACGCTTCTTAATTACGGAGAAGAGTCTGCCAACCTAATTAGAAATATACTCGGATTTTTTCAACGTGTTCGGAAAAATAGATTAAAACTGTAGCAGGCTTACACAGACCAAAATAGTGGACATTTTGAACATTTAATTTAATGAAACCATTAATTATGTGTTTCCTAATGAGACGTGATTCTTTTAAAACGTGTTATGGTTGTGAAGAAACATTATTGACATTAAAAGTCATTAACGTGAAGTTTTCCTTTTGTTTTGTAAAAAAACAAACTAAATTAATGCTGAAACGTATGTAGTAAATGTTTATAAAAATATATTTTATTTTCAAATAATACCTTAAGAGAATAATGAAACAAAAAATTAATTTTGAAGAAAAAAAAAGTTCTGACCTGTTTTTTTGCGGAAATAGTTCCCTTTTGGATATATGTTTTAAGGAAATTTTTGTTCAAAACAATGCAAAGAATCGGTTTAATTTCCGAAAGTTACTTCCTAATGTGGTACTCTCGAGTTCATAGTGGCTTGATGGATACTAAACTGCATCGTAGAGAGACTCGATAGACACCTGCTACAAGCTCCTTTTCTCTCTACTAACCGAGTACTACCCATTAAAAAAAAAGCATCTTATCAATATTACTTATATTTATTTATTAATTTTAGATTGTGATAATATTGAATTTCCACAAGACGAACCGAGAAATGGTTTATATAATTTAATACTAGGAACCTGTTATTCAATTCAAAAAAGGAACCAAGAAGCTTTAAACAGTTTTAAAATGTGTTTGGAAAGACGAAATAATGAAGCCAACAATGCTATTGATTCTCACATTTCAGCATTCAGTCAGTTTGAACTCGGATATATGATGATGCAAAATGAAGAGGTTTGTGTATATGTTATTAAATAATGAATATGTTATTATATTTCTAGGAGAATTACTATTAGGTATTCAATCGGTTTGCATTTTTTCTCAGTATAAGTTTAATTCAAAAGTTAAATATTTTTGCAATGCACAGGATGTTAAATATATAATGAAGGCAAAAATGTGAAACAAAACATACAAAATACATGTACTTAATAAAAAAATGATAAAGACGAGGAGAGCAGAATTGTGAAGCAAATAATAACGAGAAAATAATGTTTAACGAAGAAAAAGTAACGAGATATGCGATCTACAAGTGAATATAACAAGATTAGGCATTACTCTAAAGAAGTATATATAAAGTGATAAAGTCATATTTGAAATATTAAATTATACATATCAGAAATAAAGCTATTCAACATTTACACTTATGACTAGCCATTCCCGGAACGCACCCAAAGTTTCATATACGCAGATGACTGTGACACACTACCCAAACCTGCGCCCTCCACTTGAGAAAAAAGCAAGCGACGAGGACATTATGGATAGCCTGGGAAGGCAGGTCTCTGGAGGACTGCCCAACTCCAAAATACATGGGTGTCACCTTAGATAGAGCTCTTACCTACAGGAAATACTGCATAAACACCAAGTACAAGGTGGCTGCTAGAACCAATATCGTACGCAAACTAACAGGCGCTACGTGAAGTGCACAACCCACGACAGAATAATTATAGCTTTGGCCTTATGGTATTGAGCTGCGGAGTACGCATGCCTGGTTTGATACAAATCTAGCTACGCTAAACAAGTGGATATATCACCCAACGAATCCTGTCGTATCATTACTGACTATTTGAGACCAACACCGAATGATAAACTACACCACCTTGCCGGCATTGCCCCTCTCTAGCACCAGACGCGAAGTGGCAGCCAAGAGGAAAAAATCTAAATCGTCTAAGTCTACGATCCAGCCTCTATCCTGACATCAACCCGCCCGTGGCCGATTAAAATCTAAAAGGAGTTTCCTGCACACAACAGAGAATCTTATCAACACACCACAACAAACTAGATTAGAAACGTGGCAAGATAGAAACGCCCATCTTTCAGATTGGTTTGGGTCAGAGGAATGGGTGATATGTAGATCCTTGAATAGACTAGGCTTCGGAGTTACAAGGTCCAAAAGTAATATGATCGGTTGAGGGGTTTCAGACTAATTGATGTTGTGCAATTGTGGATATGAGCTGACTACTGCTCATCTCATACAATGCAAGCTATGCCCAAACACCTGCACCGTCAAGGAGCCCATGAAGGCTACCCAAAACGCTCTAGACGTGGCGAGCTTCTGATCTAAAACTTACGTGCTATGTTGCTTTGTATGTTATATTTTATACAATTTTCTCTTTACAAATTTTAACTATGGAACTTGTGCTGCGATTGTACGTATCTATATCCGAAATAATTGATAAATATGGAAGCCAAGAGTATAAAATAAATGCTGAGGAGTACCGATATATTATACAGGGTGGTCCGTAATTGTATGTCGCAAAAGCGGTTACGGTAATAAGTATTGAAAATGGTGACTTTTCTTAATTACATTTTTGGTTAGTAGGGTTTAACTATAGAGGTATGGCACTTCAAAGCTCTAAAATAAATGTAGACATTTTTTAATAAATTTGAAAAGGTTTGAAATTAAAACTTGTAACTTGCAGATGTAGCATAAGCTACTACGAGGCATAATTTGGGCATATTACTAAAAACATAAAATAAAGAGTGGCGTAGATAGGGTGGTAGTGGTGCCATTTTTTTAAACATAAAAATAGTAAGTTGGTGGTTCTTGAAGCACCCGGAAAATTTTTGGAAACAGTCTATTGCTTATAAAAAGTACTTCTTATACTTTTTTAATAAGAAGCATAGTTTTTGAAATAAAGGGTCTTTCAAATTGAGCAGTTTTTTTAATACTTGAAAAAAGTACAGAAATTTACAGAAAAATGTTTTATTGCTAATTGAAGCATAGTGTACTACATTTAGACAGGAAATACAATATCTGCCAAATGACCACCTCTTGTAACACCACAGACGTTTGGCACAGACAAATTTTGGATGACATTTTGGCATAACCTTGGCTCTATCTCATCAATGACTTGACTAATTTCATTATTTAGTTGAGTATTGACTTTACTTTAGTTGAGGAGGTTTTACTTTTCACGTAACCCCAAATAAAATAGTCCAATGATGTCAAATCACAAGATTTTGGTGGCCAATTAACATCACCGTTTCTTGCAATAACTCTTGCAGGAAATTTTTCCCTCAATATATCAATTCATTAGCAGAGCGGTGTAGCACCATCCTGTTGGAACCACATATCCTCCAGATTAATATTATTCAATTCAGCCCATAAAAATCTAGTTATGATATCGAACACCATTCACCGTGACAGGTTCACCAACAGCATTCTGAAAGAAATTCGGCTCAGTTACACCTCCTGACCACAATGCACAGCAAACAGTGACTCGTTTAAGATGTAAAGGTTTATCATGAATTAATCGTGAATTATTCTCACCCCAAATGTGGCAATTTTGTGTATTAACATAGCCACCAATCTCAAAATGTGCTTAATCTGGAAAGATGATTTTTTTACAAAAATCGTTAATCCTATTGACAAATGCACGACGTTTTGAATGATCAGAGCTAAATCCTTTCGTAAAATACGCCATGTTGTGGATTAACTGGGTCGAAATTGTTGTGAACGAAAAGTATTGCCATTTCTGGGTCTTCAGCAACACTTTTATGTACCAAATCAATATGCTCTTGTGAGCGATCACTACGACTCTATATTGCTTTTCTTCGCCGGTCGCGTTGGTGCGGAGGGTAAGAGCAGCGGCCTGCCTCTGCTGTGCCGAAACCGCACTGGAGCGGTAGTTGGTTCGATTCCAGCGCTCGGGGAGGAATACATTTGTAATTTAGTGGAAATTAATCCAAGAAAGAGACGATTAAGGGCAATTACGGGTTAAAGAATGCATCAATTTATTTTAAAAATATTACATGAACAACAGTACGATTATATCTACTCAATCAGTGTAGATCCATATTTCTTCAAAAATGCGCTGAAAATGATTTTTTCTTGAACACAATTTTGTCAATAGAGCCGGTCGCGTTGGGGCGGACGGTAAGAACAGCGGCCTGCCGCTGCTGTGTCGAAACCGCACTGGGGCGGTAGTTGGTTCGATTCCAGCGATCGGATGGTTGTTTTTCTTTCTTTCTTCTGTCTGTTTACTTTCTTTCTAAATGCTTGTGATTGTTTCTGATAGGCAAGAATGTAAAATCCGACTACGAATTACCCCTCAGTCACGCCAGTTAAAGGCTGGGTAAGGCCGGATGCCTTCTGAGAAGTGTTCTACGTTGGTCACTCGCCAGTCAGTAGGTTTCCTGATAGACTTATGGGTAGGCACATAACCAAGGGTTTATAGCCCGAGGGGAGTGCTGGCCTGGGTTTGTCGGAAGCTGATGACCGTGGTTCGGAACCCACGTTAAGCTGTAGGTCCAGTCGCTAATAGCCTAGTTGCTGATATATTTATTAACACCGGCATTTATAATATGCATAATGAGCATGCTTACTCAGAAGAAAATTTTCTTTCTTTTCTTTTTGTTATGACAATAGAGTAAAAGTTCAAAGAGTTTTTTGAAGAATAATTAGTACAACTTTTTGAAAATGTGTATTAAATATTAGATTACAAATGTGGTATCTACAGGACGGTCATTTAGTGTATAATGTTAGGGTAGAGTAGTTAGGTTTAAACGGTATATTTCAGAGTAGGTCTATGGTAACAAAAAGAACACTTATGACAGAAGAGTTACGACAAGAAATAATAGAGGCATAGTATTATATATCTGAAAGTATTTTTGTTTGGATGTTTGTCCTTCAATCACTCTCGAACGGATCGAAGGATTCTAATGAAATCTGGCACAGAAGTCAACTAAGTCGTGGAATAGGATATAGGATACTTTTTTAATGCTATAAAGTTCCGACGGGGGTTTACATACGTATATATATATATATATATATATATATATATATATATATATATATATATATATATATATATATATATATATGTATATATATATATATATATATATATATATATATATATATATATATATATATATATATATATATATATATATATATATATAGGCTACTAGTTGTCACCTGGTCGTTTCGCTGGGTATAAATTAAACTTTAGTATTAAATGGTTTTTTTTTACTTGTCATTTGACAATATTTTTCTATAAATTTAAAGCCAAAATTACGAGGGATTCACAACGATACAATCCCAAAATGTCGTGAGCGAGTGGTACAGTCATTTTTGACAAATTCTCCGAAACTGTAAGACCTACAAACTTGGCAAGAATGTTCCACATGCGTCGTATATGTTCGCTAAGGAGGAGGGTTCATAAAAATCAACTTCTAAAGGTGGCTACGGGGCCGTATAAGATTGATCGTTGTGAATACTTCACAATTTTGCCTTCATGAAATTTATAAAAAAAATTGTCAAATAGCTGGTAAAAGCTGTAGAATTCTAAAAGTAATTTTAATCATAAAAAATTATTACTAAAGTTTAATTTACCCCCAGCGAAGCGGGTGGCTAACAGGTAGATAGAAATATGCCACATTTGAACGTTAACGTTTCGGTAAGTATTCTCCTCCCGTTTTCAAAACGACATTACTTTTTCATTTTTATTTTCATTCACACATTACATTGTGGTGACCATTTTGTGTATCTCTTGTGGCACTTTCGTCCATTGATTTTCCGTACTGCAAAAATATATAACTATAGTAATCGCCTTTTAGATAGTTTAAAATATTGATTTAGATATATACATGGATAAATATTTCATCTGCAATACCGTTCTTCCTCTTCATATTATTTTGTGTTATTTATTTTATTTACTATTGTTTATATTGAAAACCGTGAACAAGAACTTTAACAAATGTTGTTGACATAAATTATGATGTCGAGTATCCAAACCCTACTAATATATTTGTGCACTAATATTTTCCTAGTGTACTGCACAGTTATCGAAATTTTAAATTATCTCCAAAACCATGCCCCTTACTAAAAATTTAGTAGAGCTGCTTTTTATGGATGAAAGAGTGTGATTTCCAAAAATTTTAGTAGATGCTTTACAAAACACCAATTTTCTATTTTTAAATAAAAAAATAGTACCACTACCCCTCCATTTTAGCCACTGTTTACCCCATCTTAGCCATTTTATCACCAATATTACCAAATTATGTCTACTAGTCACTTGTACAACAACTTCATCAACAAGTTATAATTTCAAGCCGTTTCAAAATTACAGAATACTTTTGTGATTAGATCCTTCCTACTTATAAGAATTAATTAAGAATAATTTCATCATTTTCAATTCTTATTACTAGTAGGTTTTGCGATATACAATTAGGGACCATCCTGCAAATCTGGATGAAAATAATATATTTCAAAATTGAAGCAAATACACAGGGAAATGATAGAGTTGAGAAAAATAAACAAAGTCAAAGAACTATGAGGGCCGATTGAAAAGTCCCCGGTCTGATAAAAAATACAATTTTTTTAGGCATTTTAATACTAAGATGTATTCACTTTGTAATTCAATATATTTAGACCAGCAACCTTCCAATTTTTTAATGCCCTCGGTATAATGCGATTTCTCCAACTCTACAAAATAAGCGGTTGTCTCAACTTTAAGCTCTTTGTTTGAAGTGAATCTTCGTCCAACGACCTATTTCTTCATATTTGTGAATAGGAAGTAATCGCTGGGTACCGAATAGGGCAAATACGCTATAAGCGGAAGCTTTTCGAGGCATAGATCATGGAATTTATAGCCTAAACTCAAGACGTCTGGGCAGGCGTATTGTTGTGATGAAAGAATACTTTCTTTTTGGCCAGATGTGGGCGTTTAGCCTGAAGAGCACCTTTCAATTGGTCCGGTAGTGAAATGTATTACTCGTTGGTGATGGCATTATATTTTGCTATGTAGTTTAAGCAGCACCATACGGCGAATCCTTTTTCAAAAAATAATAGCGATGACTTTTTCTTCAGATGTTACCTGTTTTGTTTTCTTTAGCATACGTTTACCTGCGCCCTCCCACTGTTTAGTCTGATGCTTCATCTCTGGTACATAATGGTGAATCTAAGTTTTATCTAGTGAGATAAAACGGCGAAGAAACAGCAGCACAATCTCGTTTAACATCGAAATAATATTGAGAAGTATTCATTTGGAGTCGTCGTTGGCCGACTGTTAATAAACGCGGCATCCATCGAGTGGAAAGCTTTTTCATAATCAATTATGAAATTATGGGTGTTTGTATTTATTACTGATTTTTGTTCATTATTTTCTATGGAATGTACGAGTATGAATATAATATTTATTTGATCATATTTGTGCTATCTCTACACCAGTACAAGAAGACCTTTCTAATAACTCTAACATACAAGAAGAATAACTCAGTCCATTAGACAACAAAAATAGACTAAAATGAAAGAATAGAAGTAATATGTGTAAAGTGGTATAAATATGTTTAAGTTTTTAAAGTGGGAGGGCGTAGAAGAAAATAGTGCTTTGCAGATTTTTTTTGCTTTCCCTTTCCTCCTTTTTACTTTTTGTGCTATTGAAAGCTTATACAGGACGTGAATCAGGAAAATGAGATAAAGGAAAGAAACAGAACGGAAATAAAATATGGTGTTTTGCTCTGAAAAATTGTTTACTGTGATAAATACTGGAAAGGCGGCGCCCTAACTCCGTCTCCCACGAGCCGCCACTGACCGAAATTATAGTTATATAAGAGGAAGTCGAAAACAAGCATGACTTAAATATTAAACAAAATAAATTCTAATTAGACTGGTTATCTCGTAATTCGTTAAATAACAAAACACCTGGTTGATTTAATAACGTGCTATAATTAATTGTTTGTCACCTGTGATTAGTATTTACTCTTTTACCCAGTTTTCAGTTTAAGAACTACCTATTATATTAAAGTCATTATTCATTATGGTTTTACTATACGTTTCTATAAGCCAACAATATATGTACTTATTTCTTTACTTTGAATCATAATTGAACATAATTTTTAATATCACCAAAAAGTCTTGTTTTGTGCTTGGGCATATGAACTCTGGGCACTGAACTTGTGTCCAATGAATAGTGAACCAGAATAATCAATCTATCCATTCCAAGATTTAAAATCGATTTACACAAACCAATTAAATAAAATATGACTACACTAAAGCTACGGTTTCCTAAGAAAGCGGTGCTGTTGTCTGTGATACGGCGGACGTAATAAACTGGCCGTAAAAACGGTGATAAGAGATGTCAACTTACAAAAAGACAGACAACGGACAGTGCGCGTATTGGGATGGAGAATGGACGATCTAGACATAGACGATCTAGAAATTACTATCATTAAAAGACGAAAACTCTTGTTTGGACGAGTATGAGATATTTAGAAGAGGATGCATTTTAAATTTTAGTGTGTCGCTGTCTGCAGATTTGAATTGTAGAACAGATTTAGTTTTACGTGGGCCTTTCTGTAGTCTTGCTCTCCACATTTTATAAAGCTTCATTGTTTCTTATAAAATTAATCAACATTTCCTCATATTTGTTGGTTCAAATCACGTTTGCATTAATTTTATATTTTAAAATGGCCACTGATAAACCTATCTTTTGTACATCCTCTGTTAAGTTGCTGATACACATTGGCCATATAAGAGTTATTTGGCCAATGTGTGGATGGTAAACGTGGCGCTTGTGAAGGCCCTGGCGGAGGTTGACGTTTGCGAGGGGCACTTTTGCGTCCCACATCAAAGGTACAGGCGCACGCTGGTACAAATGCTAAGTCCCCATATACACATTGTGTGATATCTTTTCAACGCAAGACAGTTTTTATATTGTTTTATCAGTGAGTTTTCAATGATGTTGACGTTGGCTCGGTTTCTTATAAACTGATGATGTGGCAAGTTTATAGCTAAGTGCAGATGCTCACTTGTGTGACAGGACAGCCAACGTTGGATCAAACATTGCCCTGGTTATGTGGGCCAATGTGTTGTGCTGGCTTTACGTCATCCATCCAAAGAAGTCTTGGTCAGTCAGTCTTGTCAGACTATTTGCGGAACCTATAGGTTCCGCTGTAAAGACTCTTTTTCTGGGTTGTTGTCTTGTCATATCTTATTACATGACCAGCCCACCTCAATCTGTAAAGTTTTACCAAAGTTATTTTGTTGCGTTATTGTGTGACGTAGGTATTTCGAAAGATCAAAATAACATTTATTAACTAGAATAATGCGTTGTCTGATTTCTGTACTGCAATCATTAGCCCTTAGAGTAGAGCTTACGTGTTGAAACTCTTTTACACCCTCAAGGTCATGGTCACCAATGGTGATACTCAGTCCGACGTCCCGTCCTCTTCGGTTATATGTGGCTGCCATGAATTTGGTTACGTCCTCATTTTTCCCAAGTACTAAATCCCTTCTGTCAAATAATGTCAAAACTTTACACTTGTAAATTAGGTAACACTTCGATTTTGCTATGCAATGCCATCTAGCATCAAAAAACGGGACGAACTTTTGCACCAATTCAATATTATTGTCCAATATGCACCAATTCAATGCATTGTCCAATAGATTCCATAAAACATCTGATTAGTGCATTTGATTTATTAACGTATATTTTTGTTTCAGACCAGAGAAGAAGGGCGACTTTATTTGCAACACATAGAAAAATATAGTCGCTTTGATTTCGAGTCTAGGTTAAATGTAAGAATACACGCTACTTTAAAACATTTCTAAATTAAAATTAAATCACTATTTTTACATACGCGTAAAATTCTCTTTAGGGGTTAGATTGATTATCATTTGGTATATTACCAAAGCAATCAAAAAACGATCGGAACATGTTAAATATGAAATGTGTTCAAGTTATTTGTCAGTCCAATGTGATTTTGATATCAACGACATCAATATCATCATTACATCATAAATTGGTAATTCTTTAAACCTGCTTAAACTAGATCGTTTTTTGGTTATTTAAATTGCCCTAGAAGGAATTAATTTATTAAAATATTAGAGGTAGCATTTATAGGAAACATGTTAGCTCCTGTTTCTTTTGGGTTATTAACCTGGTTTGCATTTCCACTTAGTCATTAAAGAGAACTGCTGAGTGGCGAGTAAGAAAGCTTGAAGTTTTTTTGAAGGCATCCAACCTTACCCGGCTTATTTATAATGTGAGCTGATTCTTTCCGGATTTTATACTTACCTGATTAAAATTTGTCGTGTGTCAGTTTATTCATAATATAAACAAAATAAATTTTTGCCGATCATCAGTTGTTTTCTTTTCATTGTAGCTTTCAGATAGTCTTGAGTGCCAGATATATTTTATATGGAGTAACGTATGTGAAATAAAACTTAATTTGTTTGTATTAATTTTAGAGTCTATGATCACAACTAAGTGGTCTTTCTGTAGTTAGTGTATATAGCTAAGTTTTCAAAACGTTTTATGTTTTGACGAAGCCAGCAATACAACGTTAATAACTAGTGAGCACAATGACTTTCGATATACCGCATTTAAGAGATAGCGATTTTTCCTATTTTTATTAATATCCCAGATCTACGTTAAGATCACCTTGTAAAGTAATAAGTGAAAATTTGATATGGCATAGTCTTTGTCTGAAAATTTTTTCTGTATAAATCACTGTTAGTGATTAATTATCAGTTATGGATATTATGATAATATAGGTACATACTTATATGACAAGAAATTTGCTTAGAGACAATTATGCTAGCTTACACAGAAGAAAATATGCTTTTAGAGTGGGGGGTGGGGGTCTACCAACAAGACAATGATCCCAAATATACGGTTCATGTGGTGAAGCAGTGGTTCGAGAGGAAATATATTAAAGTATTAGAGTGGCCTTTACAGTCCCTCGATCGAAAACCGACCGAAGAAGGAGTTAGAAAGACATCTTGCTGGTAAAAAATAGCAAATAAGAAGACATTGTGGCAAGAAATTCAGACAGCTTGGTTTTTAATACCCGTAGAGACATGGTGAAACATAATCTAATCGACTTCATGCCAAGGAGATGTCAATCAGTAATTAAGAATAAGGGTCATATATTTTTTTTCTCCTTTATTCGGGGTTTTCGCCACTATCTAAAACTCAAAAAATATCAAAAATACCTTTTCTTATGTAAAGAAAGAATCACTGGGTAAAAACAAAAAACTAAACGGAGACAAATTTCTCAGTGATTTGTAATAAATTTGCCTAACGAACAAAATTTTAAAGATATAAAAATGTTATAAAAAAATGTACAAACTTTTAACGTTAACGTTTCGGAGGGTCCTCTTCCCCCGTTTTCAAAACTAAATTAAAAAATAAAATATATTAATTTGTAATATATAAAGTATTGTTGTCAATGTAAGTATCGTTGACATACACAAAAAAATATATCTACTTTCACTCGTTAAAGTGATATTATTTTGATATTTTTTGAGTTTTAGATAGTGGCGAAAAACCCAAATAAAGGAGAAAAATATATAAAAACGCCACAATCATTCAGACATTAATAGGGGTCATGCTACAAAGTACTAAGCTTCGATAATTATATAGACCAAACAGTTTTAGAGAATTACAACTTTTTATTCTTTTATGATTTGTAATAACAGTTAAAGTGATATTATATTCCTTTAACACGGATATTCACGCGACGAAGATGGAATAGTAATAGATGAATCAACAGAAGAAGAGATAAGGGAGATTATAAAAAAAAAATAAAAACAATAAAAGCCTCGGCGAGGCTAACATTACGGTTGAAAGGATAAAGGCAGCAGGATATCAATTACATAAGATAATCAGCAAAATAATAAAATTGATATGGACAAAAGAGAAGATGCTGGCTGAATGGTCAAAAGCGTTAATCTGACCAATGTACAAAAAAGGAGATAGATCGCTATATGTAAATTATAGAGGTATAGCATGCTATACACATGCTACAAAGTACTG
Source organism: Cosmopolites sordidus (assembly GCA_031761425.1). Taxonomy (NCBI): domain Eukaryota; kingdom Metazoa; phylum Arthropoda; class Insecta; order Coleoptera; family Curculionidae; genus Cosmopolites; species Cosmopolites sordidus. The sequence continues at coordinate 223,534 of JARFXV010000590.1, forward strand.
CGTCAAATAATAAGAAGATTAAATATATATGTAGAAAAAGTTATAGGTGAGTACCAGGCAGGGTTCAGAAATAACAGATCTACGGCAGACCAAATATTTATTAGCTATATTTAGCTAAAGGAATCGAAAAGGAGCTAAAGAGCACCTTAAAATCAATAGAAAAAGAAGGGAAGAAGTTCGGCTTGGAAATTAATCAAAATACGTCAAAATATATGGACAATGCAACAGCTATCGGCAACAGAGGGAAACATGACCATGGCAGCCAGTGATGGAAGATAATAGATTTTCGAAAGAGTTCAAAAATTTTGCTACCTAGGAGTTACAATCGAAGAGGGCACGAAGAACACGAAATACAGGCCAGGATAGTAAAGCGTAGCTGAAAATATGGGAGCCTGAAGGTACTAATGAAGTCCAACTATGTGTCCAGGAGCACAAAACAAAGAATCTGTACAATAGTAATAAGGCCAACAACCTACGCCTGCGAAACTTGGACGCTAAACCGAACGGAGGAAGAGAAACTGAAAAGGTGGGAGAGGAAAATGTTACGTCCTATATATGGAGAATAGAAAACTAAGAAGGGATGGAGGAGAAGCACAAACAATGAGTCCAAATGTAATAACATTTGTGGAAGCGTCGAAAGTGGAGAAAGATGACTTGGAGATACTGGGCGGAGTGAGAATGAGAAATCTAGTGTGCCAATAGGGAAGAAGAGGAAGGGCAGGCTAAGAAAAAGATGGATCGGTCAAGTGCAGGAAGATTTGGATACGATAAGGATGTGGGAATGAAAGGAAATAGCAAACAATCGAATGGAGTGGAGAGAGAGAGATTAAAATGGGGAAATCACATATGCAATGCAATGTTATAACTAGTGCTATGTAAAATACGATATTGTAAACATTACACCCAAGACCTTCAGGGCCTGTAGAGCTTTTAAATAAATAAATAAAAGTTTCTCTTATTTTTTTCACCATGTAATTTTTTTAAATATCTCATCAATGTATAATTATGAATAAAATAATTGCTTATATTTAGGTTAATACCATGCATGCCTTTTAAATGCTCATTAAATTCTTGCAGAATGAATATTGAATATTGAATATTGAATATTGTTTTAGAAACGTAAAAATGAGTTTAAATAAAATATATTAATAAGCTTTCATCACTCTTGTTGGTCACCACTGTATGTATAAACAGGGTGTCCCGAATTGTATGGATCAAATTTTACCAGCATGTGCTACGGCTAAAAATAATTATACTTTATAATATAAATCTTAGCGAATAATGCGTCCTAAAGAAGCTATGCGCCCCAAATGGGGCATCTTGAAGACGATTTTTCACAAATATTTCCGAAACCGTTTACAATAAAATTATGACATTTGGTAAGTGTTGTATATTTTGGGCGCCTAAACGAACTGTGTATTTCAAATTTAAAAAATTCAATCAGGGGCGAAACATAATAATTGGTCCAAGGTAATACTTGCCCATATTTTTATTTGTATGTATTTTTTTGTAATTTTCATTCAAGATTATGAAATCGCTGACTTTTTTACTTAAAAGAGGTACTTAATTCACTTCAATAAGACACACCGTTTTCGTATAAATCGTTTTCCTGAGCTAAACTATAAAGAGCATCCAAATAAAAAATAGAATAATTTTTAGAAAAATAAGTTAAAATATTATTTATTTTTATTAGACAATTTTTTTAATTCAGGTTTCAACACATTTCTGACACCTCCGCACAACACACAGCACATTTCGTGGCGTTGTGAATAAAATTTGTATTAGCCTGCAAATCCGCACAAGCGTCTAATTCTTTAAATCAACTCCTCTCGGATATTTACAAGGATTACATAAACTTTATCCCTTAAATACTCACAGACGAAAAAATCGAGAGGAGTCAGATCCGGTGAACGAGGTGACCGTGACCATAGCCCATACCGACCGATTTATCGTTCGCGAAAATTATTTACCCACATATGATTTTCAGCAGCATAATGTGCTGGAGCACCATTTTCTTAAAATTTCTTGTTTTTTATATTTAGAATATTATATTCTCTCATGAATATATAATGAAAATATATTTTCTCATGAAAAGTTTAAAAGCGATTTATTTGAAAACGGTGCATCTTATTGAGATGAAGTAAGAGTACCTGTTTTCAATAAAAAAGTCACGGATATCATAATCTGAATGAAAATTAAAAAAAAGGTCATTCTTACCTTTGACCCTTCATTATGTTACGCCCCTGATTGAAATGTTAAAATTTGAAATATACGCTTTATTTTGGCGCTCAGAGTTTACAAAAATCTCCAAATTTCATAATTATATTGTAGAAGGTTGCGGAAATATTTGTGAAATGCCCCATTCGGGAGGCGTAGCTCCCTTAGGAAGCATTATTCGACCAAGATTTATATGACAGAGTACTATTATTTTTAGTCTTAGGATATGCTAGTAAAATTTTAGTGCATACAATTCGTGATACCCAGTAGGTGTTTATCTACGCTTGTACGTATATACGTATCTATTATGTAAGTAAGCATATGCGTATGTACGCATGTATGCATGTATGTACGTATATATGTGTGCACATATGCATAAGGTAATTTTTTAGTGCGTCCGAACTATAAATTCAAATATAACAACCATCAAATCAGATGCCTTGAAACTATTTATTTTATGTGAAATAACATTCAATGGCATTAATGTTTAAGAACAATTTCAGGCAAATATTCGCTAGGCTACTTATAATCAATAAATGGATTGTTGTGTTGGCTGTGTGATAGCTGGAGCCGTCTTGTTAGAACCACATCTCCTCCAGATTAATACTATTGAAATTCGGAATAAAATAATCTTTGATCATCGCTTTGTAACGATCCTCATTAAGGAATTGATAAACAATACTGCCAGCAACAGCGGCAAAATTGTTTTGGGGTTGCACTTTTTTTGTCTCTTCTGGAATATTAGATTTTTCTGCAAGGGTAGGTTTAAATACTGTTTATTTGCAAGCTTATCGGAAATTGCAGTGTTAGTGTTACACATTTGATCATATGCGATTTTACAAGCTCTTACGTGAAATTGCTTTTTTGGTGTTCAGAAGATGAGATCTAAATATGACATTACCGTTTATACTAGCGATATTGTGCACATAAAAAAATATTGTTATAGACCACCTGCAAGTGATCCTCGATATCGAATAAAGACTTTTCAGCTGATCTACAGTATCAATCTCAGCTTTATTTCGGTTGTAACTGTAACTAAACTCGTATCGACGACAAAATCACTTAGGTGCACTTGTACCTAATACTAGTGGGGAGGATTAGACGGACAGATGATTCAGTTGGCGCAAAATTTTGATAGCAGTGAGGAAAAACAAACATTAGTGAACGACGTGCTCACCCTGCTACTAACGGAGGCTTAAGAATGAGCATTATAACCGGTACCAGATTGAATAACTTCCCTATAGATGTCTTCCAACAACATAATCAGATAGTTTATATTTTATACATTTTTCGTTTTTAGTTTTGATAGAAAAACCAGTGAACATATAATCAATTAAATATATATTATGACATCTGCAAGAACAAAAAAAAATAATCTACAACACTTTGAACTCTATTTGTGATATCAGAAATAATATATAGGATGCGTCATTAAAATCTGGAGCAAATGATCAATTTTCTTAAGAAAATATTACTGGCGAAAATGAAAAACAAACCACCTTTTATGTATATCTTATGTAACTCCCTCTTTTCAAAATTCGCAAATGTTGCTTCAATAAAAGTCTGCAAAAATATTACGTTTAGATATCCCGACTGGTGGGTTACTCTTGAAACAACGCTCTATACATAATAATCCAATGGATTCAGATATATTATTTAGAGGCCAAACTCTTGGAAAATATGTCCAGGTTATGCGACAGCTAGTTTTGGACTAAATACTCGTGTATGTCGGTACACCGTCATGTTTAAAGATGTATGGCTTCCTGAAAGTTATATTTTCTAACCAAGAATACACTTCATTCATCAGAACGCGTAGATATATCTCTTTAGATATCTCCCTTAGTTGATACAATACCTGCAGTTTGAATACTTGCCAGAAATGTCGTCCTTGTAACAATAGGGTTTTTAACAGGGTTGTGTACAAGCCAGTAGTCATTTCTGTCATTTTTCATTTAACACTAAGGAAGTTGTAGTGCGAAACTCGGTTTGTCCTAGCTACCTGGAAAACATTTGCCGAACTTTAATTATATCCAACTTATAGGTAAGTCTTTTTCTGTAGTCCGCTGAATTGTTGACTTGTTTACACTAACCCTTGTCAGTAACTTTCTCAATTTGGGTTCCCCGAAATTTGCTCATGAAATATTGCCATCTGATTTGGTAAAAGTCTCTTCTTTGCCAAGTTAGCGAAGGTCTTTCTTTGGATTTCTGCGAAACCGTATATTTCACAACAATCTTGGCTACTCGAGAGCCAGCGCTTTTAATTATCTCTGCTCTTCGATTATATTGCATATTTTATCTAAGAATTTATTCTATCTAAAAAAAATCTAAAATAAAGTTTTATCATTTTGAGCTTATGTTCCTTTACTGCAAGCCTCAAGTTTATGAGAAAACATAAACGATTTAGTGCTGAGCTATGCTACGGCGGGACGAAAATCGTCCAGATTTTGGCAACACACCTTGTATATTACAAACTGCGTTTTAAATCATTATTAAAAATATAATTTTGTAGACTTTATAGATGAACCGAAGAGCGCAAAAGTATAATTATTTGTGTTTATTTAATATGATATCCGTAGACCACCCATTAATTATTTGATAACGCATAAAAAGAGGTTTTGTTGACGGATTTCAATTTTTATTCAAAATATGTGGTATAGCATTGTTACATTTCATATTCTAGGTATATATATATATATATATATATATATATATATATATATATATATATATATATATATATATATATATATATATATATATATATACATATATATACGTAAAATAAATACAGCTTAAAAAATCTATCAACGAATATTTTCTTTTGTTTCTTCATGGCTTCTCCATTTCACCGTGAACTCTGAATCTACAATAAAATATCACAATAACATCTTTTAAATTAATTAAGAATGATCAAATATATTTAACACATATGATAGGAAAAGGCATAGGTTAATAAACAAATTAAGAATTAAAATTGCCTAAAATGTATTTTGGGACTAATAATTAGTTATGATATCACTTGAAATTGTTTGTGTAAATAGTATATTTGAAAACAATTTAACAATAAATATAGAAACCATACGTATGTTTGGATAGTGGGGGTCTGGTTCAATTGGACGATCGGAACAGTAATAACTAAACAGGGTGTTATAAGTTTATTTTTTGGAATATCAACTCTGCAAAGGAATGATATATTGGGTTGTTCCGAAAGTTCGTAAAGATTTTTTTAAGAGAAAGAAAAACGCAAATAGTTTATGTAAATATTTATTGATTTTTTCCTTATAATTAAAGTTATATCAAATTGAGAATAAATTTTTAATCCTAGTACCGATAACGCGCCGCCAGTTCCGGAAAAAACCGAGCTCGTGTGACGTCACAATGTTTATTTCCTCTCAACGTTACAGACAGCTGATACGAGTGTTTTAGTTTTAAACCAACTTATTCATGCTATTATCATCAGTGTATTGATAAACGTATTTGAAAATGTCAAAAATAACTAGTTATCCTGCCTGTTTCGTACCATTTTTTACGAACACTACAGAAACAATTCCCGAAAAAATGTTTTTAAATGTGCCACAAGATGCTAAACGTTGAAATCTATGGTTCCAAGCAGAACCACGTATTAATCTTAAAACATCAAATTTTTGCAACCATCTGTCATTAAATATATACAAAAAAATATTATATCAATTTTTTATGTTTGACTATTTATTACCTACTGAAACTACACAATCGTGACATTGAGTGTCTTGAACTTTTCTTAGTTTTTCATTAATTATTACGATAACTATATGAACTTTACTCAGAACTTTATGTTCTCAACATACACGTCCTTTCACCGTGCAAATACGTTTGCGGTTAAATTGAATATAACCTATAGCGTTTTTTTAGCTGCTTTGACAGTATTTGGCCAGCACAAGTATTACTCCGTTTTTGTATTGACACAAACCGAGTTAGCCGTATTCATCTCATGACACACACAAACTTTCATGCCTGCACCACGATTTACATCCGGGACCCTTCGGTTGCCAAGGGAGTAGCTAACCCATTAGACCAGCGTGGTCGGCATGTATAACTTTGTCACCGTAACTTTCGCGTAACATCCTATAAATAATTTAATTATATTTAATAGTAATATTCTGTTTCTTTTTAAAATTTCCATTATTAGTTTTTAAAAAACTCACATGGATGCTTTAGCACCTCTAACTTCAGCTGAATTAAACCGAAGGCCATTTTTGAGAATATTTGTGACCATAAAATATCCACACCAGGTATATTATCAGAATGGGTTTTTATGAATTCTTTGTCACACATTAATGAATTAAATTAGTAACCAACAATACACTTAACTTCAATACTTTTGACAGTACATACACAGGTAAAAGTCGTTGACAGTACTTACGTGAAAACACTTTCACATAATGACGTCACAAACATGGTAGCCAATCGTGGCGCTTTCATAGCCACGATATTTTATTTGAAATTTTATAAATTTTTATTCATTTATAATTAATTGCAAACAATTTTTTAAAATTTTTTCGCATCGGTTATCAATATTATGAATGATAAAGTTTTAAAATAAAGTAAAATAAACGATAATTATTTTTATTCAAAAATCCAGTTATCATTATTTTACTACTTTTGGCCAAAGTAGGTGAATAATGTCCTTTTTGCAAAAATTAGCATCTTTATTGCCAAAAAATGTGAAGAGGTTGTTTTTCACCTCTTCTTCCGTTGTAAAAGATTACCCATTTAAATATTTTTTTATGGAGCGGAACAGATGGTAGTCTGGGGGTGTGATATGGTTTGGGGGTGATCCATAAACCATGTAATATTTTTACGGCTGGGAGGCCTATGTTCTTATGTTATGTGATGTTAGTTACATGGGGAGGAGGGTAGATGCAACTCCGCGTCATGTTACACAGATATAATATATTTTATATTTTTATCGAACATTATAATGCGTACCGGCTAACAACGCGTGCCGCGCACGTAGAAAGACATAAAACACCTTTCAGCCGGGTACTTTCTGGTTTTGGCATTCTTTATGATCAGTTTGGATCACATTTAGATGACAGAGGAAGAACAGTAGAGCTGGAAATTAAAAACTTTGAATTTGCTGGTACTGTTTTGACTGAGATATGGAATGATCTTATGATCGATGGCTTTCCGGTATATGCAGAATATATTAGTCCTTGTGAAGAAAAAGGTGTACTTAGTTTGCCTCAATCTAGTTGGTATGCGAAGCAAGTACAAGAAAGTCTATCTTCTTCAGGTTAATTAAATTATTATGTGTACTTTTCTGATCTATATTTATTTATTATTTTGATCGGAGTCATATAAAATCTGTTCAATCATTGTCTTCTTACATATTATTAAATGTACTGAACCAGAATGTTCAGTGGCCTGCGTCAAGTTCTACCAAATGGTTTCCTTCTCCCACCATACCCAGTGAAGCAAGGCATTCGTTCGATGGAAATTCCTGAATCTGGAAATGAGAATTATTTTGCGCCGTTTCTTTTGAGACAATTTCTATCTGTTGGGCCTTGATGGCGAGTTTTCAGGATAAAACGTATTTGCACTGTGGAAAATACTAGCGTATAAAACAACTACACCCTAAACACACCTTGACACATTCTGCTATTTTAAACATTTTATTGGTTTAAAACGTTACGTAACATAAAACAAACAGGACGGGGGGCGAACTAAATGTTTACATGGTATTACATGGAGGGGAGGGGGGGGGGGGGAGAATGCATGGAAAACGCGTTATCTTATGTTACGCGTTTGGTTCGTCAGATTTTCCTCACAAAGTTCGTGAGAGAGCGATAGCGATCTTTCAGGCTAAAATCCAGGTTTATAAGTGTTAAAAGGTAAAAAGGTAAAGTGTTAGGGTTAGAGGCGCATCAGCAACTAGGCTAATTAGCGACTGGACCTACAGCTTAACGTGGGTTCCGAACCACGGTCATCAGTTTCCGACAAACCCAGGCCAGCACCCCCCTCGGGCTATAAACCGTTGGTTATATGCCTACCCATAAGTCTATCAGGAAACCTAACGACTGGTGAGTGACCAACGTAGAACACTTCTTAGAAGGCATCCGGCCTTACCCAGCCTTTAACTGTCGTGACTGAGGGGTAATTCGTAGTCGCATTTTACACTCTTGCCTAGAAATAATCACAAAAGCTAAATCGAACACACTTTTTGGACAATCTGATAAAATTATTTAGAAAATTTCTTCATATTCCACACAGAATTGATTACTAAAATGTTTCATATTATCAATTTTCTGGCTCGCCTTATCCAATAAAGTCTTAATGAGAGTAAATTAGTAAATGTGAGAAAAACCTCATATCTTATTATGTTTCTTCACAGTTAAATACTTCCCTATGAGATCGATCTATTTTTTAACTATACCCATAAAAATATTCAACAATTTTTACGCTTCTTTAGAGGAGAAGTAATTAGAGCGATGTCTTCGCTGAATTATCGACAAATTCTGAACGAATTTCATGCTGCTCGATATTAAAACAAAAACAAGATAAAAAACTGTGCATTTCGAAGAAAATATCGCCGTTGTTGCTGATGCTGGTGATGAAGATCCAAATTTATCAATTCGTTAATGGGGAATCGTTACAGAGCGATGATTGATGATTATTTAATTCCAAATTTGAATGGTATTGATGTGGAGCAGATGTGGTTACAACAAGACGGCTCCACGGCGTTGGCTGCATGACAACTAACGCAAAAATCCATTTATTGAGGTAACAATTCGGTCCTAAAATTATTTCGAAGTTCGAAGTACGAACCTGCTAATTGGCCACCAAGGTCATGTGATTTAACGCCTTTAGATTATTTTCTTTAGGGTTATGTTAAATCTTTGGCCTATGCCGATAAACCAGCAACTATTGACGCCCTGGAAACCAATATAACTCGGACAATTGCGGACATAATTGCCTGAAAAAGTGGTCAGAAATTGAATTGATAGAATACGTTTTGTCAGAAGTAGCTGCGGCGGAGATTTTACCAAAATTGTCTTCAAACATTAATGCCATTGAATGTTATTTCACATAAAATAAAGAGTTTCAAGGCATCTAATTTGGTTATCGTTTTATTTGAATTTAAAGTTTGCTCAAAAAAAATCACCCTATGCATATACTAGTAAAGTGAGAACGATATTCTCAAGGGACTTAAGGGAGCTCGAGGAGGAGAGAAAAGATCCGTCAGTTGATGAGTGGATAGAGAGGATATAAGAGATTAGTTTCGTAATTGCTAGGAGTTCCACAGAATTCTCTTCCAGAAGTGTAGGCGAAAATCACGAATAAGGTTGTCATGTACAAAAGTCGAATTGTTACCATTTCTGGATTTGGCCGTTCGTGAAGGTGAAATTGTCAGGCAAAGGTTGTGGATAATTTTGTGCAATATGGTTGCAGGTTGAACGGAAGCCGGAGAGATGTTTATTGTAGGGGAAGAGGCTGAAGTAAGGAGTCCGAAATACGCCGTAGAAAATTGGAGAAAAGTGAGATCGAACGACAAGAAGGGAGAGAGATTTCGGAGTCTAGAAGGAGGTTATTTTTTTCTTTATTTGGGTTTTTCGCCACGATCTAAAACTCAAAAAATATCAAAATATCTGTTCTTATGTAAATAAAAAATCACTGGGTAAAAACAAAAAACCAAACGGAGACAAATTTCTCAGTGATTCTTTTTTGTAATAAATTTGCCTAATGAACAAAATTTTAAAAATATAAAAATGTTCTAAAAATATATACAAACTTTTAACGTTAACGTTTCGGGAAGAATTCTCCTCCCGTTTTCAAAACGAACCTAAAAATAAAGTATATTAATTTCTATAAATTATGAAAAGATAGAAAGTAAATATATTTTTTGTGTATGTCAATGATACTTACATTGACAATTAGTTTTTAATGACAGTGACATACTACCAAAAAAAAATATATATACGTGAGGTGTGATTGTAATTGTTTATTGAAATTCTTAAATGTTTTTAATTGTATTCTTTAGAATCAGGAACCATATTGAATTTAAATCTACCGAAGGCATAGCAATACATTTATTCTTATTTAAATTAATTATAGCGGTTTCTTTAATCTTCTATATTTTGTTACCGATTCTTTTAATACCGTTTTGGAATTATTCCAATTGATTTTATGACCCGATTCCCATGCGTGTTGACAAATTCTAGATTCATTAAATTGCCCTATCTAAGAAGGTTTTTCTCTTTTATTCTAACATCTAACGGTCTAGATGTCTCACCTATATAGAATTTGCCATATGGTTGCCGATTCTAAAGAATACAATTAAAAACATTTAAGAATTTCAATAAACAATTACAATCACACGGTAAACCTCAGCTATATATATTTTTTTTGGTAGTATGTCACTGTCATTAAAAACTAATTGTCAATTTAAGTATCATTGACATACACAAAAAATATATTTATTTTCTATCTTTTCATAATTTATAGAAATTAATATACTTTATTTTTAGGTCCGTTTTGAAAACGGGTGGAGAATACTTCCCGAAACGTTAACGTTAAAAGTTTGTATATTTTGTAGAACATTTTTATATTTTTAACATTTTGTTCATTAGGCAAATTTATTACAAAAAAGAATCACTGATAAATTTGTCTCCGTTTGGTTTTTTGTTTTTACCCAGTGATTCTTTATTTACATAAGAACAGATATTTTGATATTTTTTGAGTTTTAGATCGTGGCGAAAAACTCAAATAAAGAAAAAATATATGAACACGCCACAATCATTCAGATATTACTTAGAAGGAGGTTATTGTTAAAAGAGAAGTTTATAAAAATAATCTTTAAGTGATTCTGGAGTTTTATAGACATAATTATGTGAACACGTAATTGAATATGTTAACAACAGGTTAACTATCTACTAACCAGCAAGAAGAATATTTCAAAACATAAATAGGGTTAAGGTTACTTACCGTTCAAATTAAATAAAAGAGGTGAATACATTGTTAAATTTAGTTATTTTGAAAGGGGTTAAGTAAATTAAGAATAATAGTCACTTGATAAGTGGTCAATAAGTCATCAGTGAGTCAGGTTGCAATTGTTTGAGGCCCATAATTTTTCAATATGTGTAGTCTAATAACAAAAACAGTGCATTATTTGGGCTGTTTTATTATTTGTTATCATTATTATTATGACCCTTGATATACTACTAAGTAATCAATTAAACTTCGGTAATATTTAAGATATTTTGCAGTATTTGGCTATTTGTCTATAAACATTTTGCAACCTTTGAACTTGTGTTCCATTTTTTCGATTACTTATGACATAATATTTTTCTAAGCTTCTAATCTAGAAATAATTGAAGTATTTATATTTTAATATATATATATATATATATATATATATATATATATATATATATATATATATATATATATATATATATATATATATATATATATGTATTATTATTATTATTCACGTATGGGCCCTGGTGGACCACGCGAAGTACAATTAGAGGCGTTTATTGTTGTTAGCCTTCCTTTGCGCCCATACTAATTTCATTCTTTCGCTATGAGCGTTTTTCCTTTCGGCAGACCAAGTCCAGTCTTGTTGTTGTTCCAGTCTTCCTACATTTTTCTCTCTGGCCAACCTTCCAAACGTTAACCTTGTGTCTGAAACAGCCTCTATCCTGAATTTCACTTTGTGTAATATTTGCTAATCTTAGGTCCTTTTTAATTGCCGCTATCCATTTAATTATTTCTACTTTAGCTTTACTCCTATTTTCATAAAATTCGACTATATGTCTAGTTAGCCTACTCGGATTCATCCGTTTGATGTGTCTGTAAAACTTAAGCCTTCTTTTTCTCATATCGCTATGTATATCTGTGTATAGTTTGATTTCTTGGTTTTCTCGAAGTCGGTATGTTGTGCTGTTTATTTGTTTGGGGCCTAAGATTTTTCTTATGATTTTTCTTTCCTTCTTTTCAATGTCCTCGATGTCCCTCTTTCTATTCAAAATGAGTGTTTCTCCAGCATATAGACATTCTGGCTTATTAACCGTGTTGTAATGTCTCAGTTTTGTGTTTTTAGATAGGCATTTTTTGTTGTAAATATTTTGTGTAAGTCTCAATGCCGTTTCCATTTTTTGACATCTACCCTTATTGGCCGCTTTTTCCAACCCATTTTCCATGATTATTTGTTACCATGTTTTGTTTTTGATTATTTGTTACCATATGATGTTACCATATGTTGTTTTTAGAAATGTTGTTCTTAGTCTGTTGCAGGTCAAGTATTGTGTCTTTTTAAAGGAAATTTGGAGTCCCATCTTTTCTTCTGTTTCTTTTAGGATTTCAATCTGTTTCTGTGCCGTTAATACATCTTGAGCTAAAATTGCTAGATCATCAGCAAATGCCAGACAATCAATTTTGATGTTGGTTCTCCCTAGTTTAATGGGCTGGTCAATATTCAGTACCGACTTTTCACGCCACTCCTGTATTACTTTTTCTAGAACACAGTTAAATAAGAGTGGCGAGAGTCCATCCCCTTGTCTCACACCAGTTTTAATTTCGAAGGGCTCTGAGATGTCACGCATGAATTTAACTTTTGACCTGGTGTCAGCGTTGCTTTAATAATTGCCATCGTTTTCAGATCTAGTCCTTGTACTTTCAAGATTCGGAATAAAGATTCGCGGTCAATAGAATCATATGCTTTTTGGAAATCCACAAACGTACAGACGAGAATTTTATTGTACAGTTTTTGATGTCTTAGAATCAACTTTAGATTCAGAATCTGTTCAGGGCAGGATCTGCCCGGTCGAAAACCTGCTTGATATTCACCAATATTCGGTTCTAACTGTCCCTGTGCTCTGTCTAGTAGACATTGAGATAGAATCTTGTAATAAACTGGGAGAAGAGATATTCCTCTATAGTTGTTTACATCCGTTCTATCTCTTTTCTTATGTAGTGGATGGATTAGAGCATCTTTCCAGTCTTCCGGAATCCGTTCGGTTCGCCAAACTTCTTGTAGAATTTTGGTTATTTCCTTAATTGTACCTGGACCAGCGGATTTCAAAAGTTCAGCAGTGATTCCATCTTCACCAGAAGCTTTGTTATTTTTAAGCCGCTTGATTTGCCTAATTATTTCCTCTTCATTCGGTGGTAATGAATCTGGGTTTGTTTGTTTAGGGTTTAGTGTTGCTAATTTGTTTAAGGGCTCAGGACAGTTTAGTATTTGTTCAAAATATTTCGCAAGTTCTTTGCAATTGTCTTGGTTATTTAGAGCTAATTGTCCGTTTTCCTTTTGAAAGCATAGGCTCTGCGGTTGATAGCCTGTTAATTTAGTTTTAATGTTTTGTAAAAGTTTCGGGTGTTATTTTTTTGGAAATCTTTTTCTATTTCATTAAGTTGTTTGTTTTCATATTTTCTTTTAGTTTGTCTAATTAGCTTCGATGTTCCTTTTCTTACTTCCAAAAAGATGTTATAGTTTATTGCTGTTTTTTCACTGTTCCAATCTTAGAATGCTTTACTTCGGCTTAACTGCTTGCTCGCAAACTTCATCCCACCACGGATGTTTTCTACGTTTTTGTAAAGGGACCAACTTTAAGGCTGTTTTAATAAATTTTTGTTTTAATTCTTGCCAGTTCTATGCAGGTTGTTTATCAAGCTCTTCTGTTAGGGCTGGTTTTATTTTCGTTGGGTCAAACTTTGGTGTTAGCAGCCTCTTTTGAATAAGTTTTCGAGGTTTTAAGCTAAGTTTGATTCTAGTCAAGTAGTGATCCGTGTCTATATTTGCTCCTTTCCTGACTTGAACATTCAAAATCTCTTTATAATTGGGGTACGAAATGGCAACATGGTCAATTTGTAATTCACCCATGTACGTGTTTGGGCACCTCCAGGTCTTTTGTTTTGTTATTTTCTTCTTAAAATGGGTTGACATTATTTTTAGATTAAACTGCGAACATAGTTCAACCAATCTTCTACCATTATGGTTAGTCCATTTATGAGCGGGAAAACTGCCGACTGTTTTCCTGTCCTTTTTTTCTTTCCCTAGTTGGGCGTTGAAATCACCCAATAGGATTTTTACATGGTTAGAGGGAATTTTAGAGATAGTCTTTTCCAGAATTTCCCAGGACTTATTTACTTTTTCAGGATTAGATTTATTTTCTTCGTTAACTGGGAGGTGTGCATTGATTAATGTATAGTTTTTGTTAGCACACTTGAAGGATAGTGTCATAAGTCGATTATTTACTGGCTGGACATTTGTTATAGAACCAAGAATGTTTCTTGAGACAGCGAAAGCAACACCGAGATGTGGTGTATTTTTGAGTATTCTTTTGTCCGTTTTACTTTTAAAAAGTCTGTAGTTGCCGAATTCCAAGGTGTTCATCTATCAATCTGGTTTCTTGCAAAGCTAAAATTTGGATTTTTTGCTGATTTAATGTTCGTCCTAATTCGTGTAGTTTTCCTGGACGCAGGAGAGAATTGATATTTACCGTTCCAAAGAAAGTTTTTTTTTTCGGTTTCAGGCGTTGGTCAGAGGTCTCCGACTCCCTCTGAAAGATTTTGCGTTTTAGCCTGGACGCCCCAAAATCCGAAAGTCCGGTTGTACCAGCAAAGCTGGCAGATGATTGTCTACCTCCTGGGGTAATTTTGTAATTACTAGAACGCTTCATCTTGTACTTTGAATTAAAGGTTTGAACCATGACGGTTCAGAGGTTAAGACTGGAGGGGTTAGTTCCAGAATTTAAATATCAGCCTGGTGAGCAGACGCTGACCACTCAGCCGCTTGATACAAGTCAGACGCTAAGTGGATTTAGTTTTATATATAGTATATGTATATATATATACAAAGACTCGTCTAACTTCGGATAAGTACCAGGTATGATCGAAAAATGGTCATGGTTTATATGGTCATAGCTTTAGTCGTTCCTTCATTCGCTCTTCAGGCGTTCAGCTTGAGCCCAACTGATGACGACTTAAGGCCAGAAACCGGTCTTGGGAGACGCTTGCTGGCGATGAGGAAATGCCAAAGCACCATCATGGAGCACTGGTGAACTTCCTTTGCTTTTTAATATATATATATATATATATATATATATATATATATATATATATATATATATATATATGCATATATATATATATATATATATATATATATATATATATATATATATATATATATATATATATATATATATATATATATATATATATATGCATATATATATATATATATATATATATATATATATATATATATATATATATATATATATATATATATATATATATGCATATATATATATATATATATATATATATATATATATATATATATATATATATATATATATATATATATATACATTATTTTACTATGTAATTATGTCATCATAAAATTTTTATGTTATTAAAATTAAAGTCGTGGTCATTATCTATAGCATGTATTGAAGTTACGTTTGGTTATAGGTTTATAGTTCTGTTTTTATGTTCATTTATTTTGTTTTTTAAATATTGTTTAGTTTGGCGAAGCTCAAACATATTTCATATATTTAAGCTCATACATATTTCATACATATTGCTTAAATTCATACAATTTAAGCAATCGATTTTGTAAATAAAATTTGTTTGCCCATTTTGGGTATTTGTGGTTTTAATTTTGTAAATATTTGTTTAGTATTATTATTGGGTACTTCTACAATGTTTATATTGTATGGTTTAAGAACATAATAACTATCCAAAAAAAATCTACGAACCGGTTATTAAAAACACAATACACAGAATATATAACCATTATATATATATATATATATATATATATATATATATATATATATATATATATATATATATATATATATATATATATATATACCGTTACAAGAAAAAAATCGAAAATTGTTAGGTTAGAATAAAAAAAAAACAAAACAACTCTAAAAGTAACAAATTTATAAAAGTATCAAAGTCAAAAAATATGTCAAATCAAAATTAAACAAAAAATATCATATTTTTCTAATAAATTTAAAAAAATTAATTATTCAAGAAGAGAGTATGTTAAGTTGAGACTTTTTTTAACAACGTATAAAACTCGACAAAATAAACATTTTTTTCTCATTCTATTTTTTAAATATATCTAAAATTTGGCCGCTACTACCGCTTGAAATAAATTTAAAATAATTCAAGCCCGGATCTTTGAATAAATTTAAACAAATTTAATCATCTATGGCTCACAAATTCAAAATGACCAGAAGGTTGAATGTTTATCGTTTTTTGAATCATGCCTTTCTTCTACTTTCTTATCTTGTATTTTACTGTCAGTTTTAACGTGCATTCCTGTCGTGATTTTTGGAAAGATAAAATGGCGCCTGTGTATGAGAACTCGAGAAATAGCACGGCCAGATGAACTGAGCTATAAAAGAAGTTTTTACAACATTGCGGGAAAATCAGTTGTACCCATTCCATGTACAGCGAGTAGAAGCCTTAGAGCCACAAGATCACTCTAACAGTTCTACGAGTGGTTCTTAGCCCAGCGTGAAACGAACCAAAACTTTACCAGTAACATTTTGGCTATGGATGAAGGAACCCATATTCAACATAGAATTTCGGCCAATATGAGAGCGGCAATTGTCAACGGTATTCTTTTTGGACCTTTTATCTTGTCGGATTGTTTAACGGGCGAAAACTATCTCGAATTTTTACAAAATCATTATCCCGGTTTCTTAGAAAATGTGCCTTTGACTGTCATGCAGAACATGTGGTTCTTATACGATGGAGCGTCAGCCCATTTTAGGCATGAAGTGCGGGAGTTCTTAGACATAACTTTTCCCAATAAGTGGCTAGGTCATGGTGGGGTAGTTGCGTGGCCGCCTAGGTCACCAGATCTTAACCCTTTTGATTTCTTTTTATGGGGTTACTTGAAAAGTACAGTTTTAAAACGGCAGTTAATACAAGGGAAGAACTTATTGATCGTATAGAACAGGCTGGTGAGACTATTAGGGGATTGTACTATTGACATTGATCGTACTATTGACTATTAGGGCTGGTGAGACTATTAGAGACCTTTATTATTATCACGCGCACTCTTGAGTCGTTCCACTTTGCATGGCACGGAGCAGCGACCACTTTGAACCTTTTCTTTAATGTTAAAAAAAGTTATTTCAACTTAGGAATTATTCTGTATATATATATATATATATATATATATATATATATATATATATATATATATATATATATATATATATATATATATATATATATATATATATATATATATATATATATATATATATATATATATATATATATATATATATATATATATATATATATATATATATATATATATATATATATATATATATATATATATATATATATATATATATATATATATATATATATATATATATATATATATATATATATATATATATATATATATATATATATATATTTTTTTTTAGAGAGTTTAACTTATATTTGAATGGTAAAAAGTGTGTTAACGTTATTTACCTATACACGCAGGTAAAATCGGGGTTTCCATGATTTGAAACAATTCTAAGTTCAACAAGCTCATATGAATCGGTAGATGGATGCGAAACAGGAAACATTTGAACCAGAGGTCCTTGAATAATATATGAATATTGACCCAAAAGAGTTCCTCTATCAGATGGCGTTTTTAGTCCCTAAAATATGAAAATATTATATAAGTTTAGGTGAATTATTGGTTGTTGACCATATACATGTTTTCTTGTAAAGGGTTGTCTAATAAGAGTGTCAGAACTCTATAATGACCTCAATAATATCTATCTATAATTATCTATACTATCCTATAATTTTTATTTCGTCTTAGAGAACCAATTTTTGGACAAGATGATAAATAGACCTTTCGGTTGGTCGATTATGTTGACTATAAATTTCACGTAAAAGCCCGAAAAGTCTGGCGAACTGAAAACGCATTTTAATGGTATATACGAATAATGTTTTCACGATGTTGAATCGTGTATGTTTTTATGGTGAATTGACACTATCAACGCACAATGTACTGAGTACAATAGTCTATGGGTGACATTTACTTTTTAAACAGTGTTGCCGCTATTATGTTTCAATGTTCTAACACTCTTGGAAAAATCTTTATGTACGATTTTATTGCATCAGTTTCATTTCGGAGTTACTATTAGCGACTTCTTTTCATGAATGCATTTTATACTAGAAAATATTTATTTTATCTTACTATTTTAAGGTATTTGTTACATGTGATATTTTTAGAGTGAAAGGTGTGTAATTCGTTTTGCTTCATTCTTAGGGTAACTTGCTTTTCAAAAATACATGTGGCATTAAAGACCATTAAAAATTGTGATTCCTGTACCAGCCATTATGAAAATGAATGATAAAGATTAGTGAAGAAATTGTTTCCAATCTTTCGTGCATAATGCAATTGAAACATAAGTTCGAGGGTTGCTATTTATGTATCCGGAATAATAAATAAAAACAAATAATTATAATAATTTTCAAAATATTCTCCGCGATGATCGATACACTCTTCTATATGTTTGAATCAATTTTCATAGCACTTTTTCCATTCCGATTGAGGTATCTCCAAAACATGTATTGTGAACGCATTAACCACTTCTTCTGGCGTCGAAAGTCGTTGATCACGTAGTTGATTCTTCACGGACGGGAGCAAAAAGAAATCATTTGGTACCAAATCAGACCTGTACGGCGGATGATCCATCAATTTGATGTTTTGACCGGTCAAATATTAAATTGTTCGATCCGATGTATGAGAGCTCGCGTTGTTATGGTAAAGAATGACCCTGTGTCCCTGGTTGTTTTTTATCATTTCTTCAAATACTTCTGGCAAACAAATTTAGAATTGATCGTTCTACGATTCTCTAGTGGCACTGTAGCCACATACCCATTTATCCCAAAAAAACAAGTCACCATTTGCTTCGAAGTGCTTCTTACGCAAACAACTTTTGTTGGATTTGGCTAATTTTGAAAGACCTATACAGTCGACTGCTGTTTACTTTCGGGCTCATACGCATAGATTCGTCACCTGTGTAGATATTATACACTACTTTTGACCCACCACGATTGTATTTTTTTTGAGCATTTCTTTCAGTGGCGGCTCGTGGGTTTTTAAAGGTGGAGGAAAATAATGCTGCTGAAGATTTTTTTTGCTTTCCCCTTCCTCCTTTTTACTTTTTGTGCTATTGAAACCCTATACGGGAGCTGAACCAGGAAAACATAAAAAAATTGTATTTTTAATACTTACAAGGACATTGGAGGATGGGTTGTTGCTTGTTGCTCAGATAAAGGAATGGATAAGTAGGTACTTACCGTAACTGCAAATCATTAGAGAAAACTGGTTTAAATCAGACACCTTTATGTTTGCAATTAAAAGTTGATTATTTTTATTTAAAAAGTATTACTCAGCGTGTACACACGTAGCAAATCCCAAATCAAAACAAATATTTGCGAGGCGACCGAAATACGCGACGCGAGACACATTAAATGCTCCGTACCCGTCAAATCAGCGTTTAAAACTAATTACCGATAGGCTCGGTCGCAGTGAATCTACGTCCAAATCGCATGTTTTAGAAAGCAGTTAAATCCCCGAATTCTGACAACCAACAACACATGTAACGCCAACGATGAGATAAGATGACGGTGGCGTACGATCGTTGGACGTAAACGTCCGACCAACGATGTAAAAATTGTGGCGAGAATGGAATTTTCATCCGCATTATTTGGTGTGATGGGTCGACAGACGTTCTTCTACATTTGAATATTTTAATTTTTAATAATATCTTAAAATTAGTTAAAGGGAAGAAACTGAACGGAAATAAAATATGGTGTTTTGTTCTGAAAAATTGTTTACTGTGATAAATGCAGGAGGGGTGGCGCCACAACGCCCTCTCTCCCGAGCCGCCATTGATTTCTTTGCATCAATCGATGCGAGCGTTTTTTTGAGCGAATCTAACGCATACAAATCTTTTTCACGTCTAAATGTTCAAATAAAATGTTGTGTATGCTTGTCATACTAATGTCCTAGGATGTTTCACGGTGGCTACGATTGAATTCACTAAACCAGTGATATGCAGTCAGTTTATATGGTGCTTCATCGCTAAAAGTCAAAGTGAGTTGATCGAAGCACTGTTGTTGAGAAAATCCACGTCGAAAGTCGTAATAAATCATCGCATGAAAATTCTCACAAGTTAATTCCATTTTTTTTTACTGAAATTAAATTTTGAAGTCACTAAACAACACAAATAGTGTATATACTTTACAGTGTATAAGTCAGATGGCGCCTAAGCAACACCATTGTTGCCTATTCCGGATACGTAAATAGTAACCCTCGTATTACATTAACAGTAAGTATTATCATGTAGTAAAGTGATCGAATCCATATACAACACAGAAAGTTTTTCACGTGAGTTTCTTAAACCAATCGTAATGTTTAAAGTATAATTAGAGGTAATAGTATTTTTTTTAATTAATTTAAATGGAACTGAAATGTGAAACATGTGATATATGTTTAATAAATCCCAGCTTATACTTACAAAATAAGTTCATGGTGATATTAGATTGGCTGGAAACTTGCTTCAAAGCTTGAAGCTTATTGATTTGGTGTTTATTTTAAGCTGATCAATTCACATTCAGAAAGGAGAAACAATTGTACCAAAAATCAAAGTATTTATGGTTCAAAGTCAATATGAACATATATCTAAATTGCAGGTGCTGAATATTTCTAAAAACCCTCCTTACGACAAAAAATAAAAAATGGCCTAGATGGTTGTCCCAGAGGAAGAAATATATCTTCTTTTGAGAATGTAGTTACGAATGTGAGAGCGATATTAAAAAGGCGAACATTTATAGCCGTAGTATCAAATATTCATCCTGGGAAAAGGATTTTTTTGTAGTATAACTATAAAAATCCTTTTAATTCTTAAAATTTATAATTTTTATTAAAAATTATAATAATTAATGTTATCACATATTGTCTTCCCATCTCATTAATATTGATTTCTATACAAATATATATGAAAGAAAAATTATTTCTCAACTTCGTTTATGTCGCAACAGAACGATCAGGACTTTTTCCTTTCAAAAAGCAGTAATTTTAATGTCTTCGAATAAGGGGTCTATATAAAGGGTCTTTCAAACTGACTGTTTTTTTTAATTCTTGAATAAACCACAGAATTTGCGTTGCTTGTAGAAACTTTTTATTCATAATTGAAGCATAGTGTATGGCATTTAAAAACGAAAGTTAATATCTGCCAATGACCGCCTCTTGCAGCTCCACAGACGTCCACTCTTGTCAAAATTATGGATGACATTTTGAGATATCTGCAGCTCTATCTTACCAATGACTCGAATAACTTTACCCTTAAGTTCAGGAATTCATTGTGGATTGTTTTTATAGACTTGGCTTTTCACGTAACCCCATAGAAAATAGTCCAAGGGTGTCAAATCACATAATCTTGATGGCCAATTAACATTCACCGTTTCTTGCAATAACTCATCCAGGAAATGTTTCTCTCAACAAATTAATTGTTTTATAAACAGAGTGAGGTGTAGCGTCATCCTATTGTAACCACATATCCTTCATATTAATATTATTCAATTCAGCCCATAAAAAAAAGTTATCATCTCACGACCCGATTTACAGTTACTGCTTCACCAGCCGCATTCTGAAAGGAATACGGTCCAATTACACCTCCTGACCATAATGCATCCCAAACACTGACTCGTCTAGGATGTAAATATTTCTCATGAATCAATCGTGGATTTTCCTCACTCCAAATGCGACAATTTTGCTTATTAACCTAGCGACCAATTTAAAAATGTTCTTTATCTGAAAATATGATTTTTTGAGAAAAATCATCTATTTGTTCTTTGAGTCAATTGAAAAATGCACGACGTTTTGAATAATCCAGTGCCTTTGAATAATCTAGTTCCTGGGTTATTTGAACCTTATATGCCTTCAGAGCTAAAATCTTTCATAAGATACCCCATGTTCTGGATTCACTGTAGTTCAAATTGTGAATGCCGACTAATGGAAATTTCTAGGTCTTCAGCAACAATTTCACGTACCAGATCAATATGCTCCTGTGATCGACCACTACGACTATATATTGCTCTTCTTTTATCTTCGACCGAACCAGTTTCTTGAAATTCTTGAACAATTCGATTGATAGTACTTTCAGATTGACTATTGTGTAAACCGTAAATATCAGGTAATTTTCTAAAAACATTTTTCATTGAAAACCCATTGTCATAAAATAATTCAACAATTTTAACGCGTTGTTGAATTGTATACTACTCCATTTTTATAAACGGCATACATTAGACTTCTGAAATGAGACTAGACCTAAGTAAGATAATATATAAAAAGGTATTCTAATCCTGCAAGAGAGGATGGGAAATGTGTCAAGCGGTGGCGCGACCACAAGTGTGTCGGTATCAATTGAACTTTTTATGGCGTGCCGCTTTTTTTGCCCCGCGAGTTTGGGGTTCAAATCCTCACTATAGTTATAATTTTGATAACTTCTTCTCTTGGAGGATACCTTCTTATATATTAACTTAGACCTAGGCAAATTCATAACGCTATCTGTATTTTATTAAAAAATTTAAAAAAACGGTCAATTTGAAAGACCCGTTATATTTATATATATATATATATATATATATATATATATATATATATATATATATATATATATATATGTATATATATATATATATATATATATATATATATATATATATATATATATATATATATATATATATATATATATATATATATTCGTAGTATAATAATATAACAATGTTTATGACTGACACCCCCTTCTACTTTCTACTCGCTTACTGCGGTTGTATGTCAATATGATAACTTTTATGGTAAAGACGTCGCCAGTAGAGTTCGCATATTTAGTTAGTTATTTAGTTATGCACCATAGACACGATATTAGACAATATAAAAGATCTATCATATTATTAAGATATCTGTTTATATTATTAATAATTTAAATGATTACCCAAACCGTAAAATCTTTTGGGGCGGTTGTTGAATCTCCAGATGGAGAAATATTTTTTGATATATGCTCGATACTGACGGCATCAATTTTTATTGCTCCCAATAACTTGATGATGGCACCACCGTTCGATCCTTTGAATGCCCAACATTCGCCTGGAGAAGTACCAGTCTAAATAAAATAAAATTTAATCAGTGGACTATTTTAATAGATAGAATATAATTCAATTTTAATAAGCCTTTAGCATGAACTTTATTAAACTCGAGTAGATTTACTACTAAACACCAAATCACTGAAATAAATCCCAATTAGACGAGGTATTTTTCAGGAAGATTCGCTCAGTTCTCTATGTTTCTGTATGGCCATGAACCCACTCTCAAACCGTCTGAATTCGACCAAGTATGGTTTTGGTTTGAAAAACAACGGTGAAGTTATGAGGCTAAACTATTTGCTCAACATAGATGATATAAATCATTTACCTCATCGAATGTAACAGATGTTAAAAATAGTGAAATAATTCTCCAGTGATGTACGAATCCAATTTGGGCTGGAGAAAACAAACCTCAATAGAGAAAAACTGCTGAACAATGTTTTTGAGACGCAAAACGTAGAAAAGATTGAGGCAATGAGTGCTGTAGATACATACAAGTATCTGAGTATGAATCAAGCACACCGAATTGATCACGGGTGATGAAACAAGAGCTTACCAGTAAATTCATCAAAAGAGTAAGACAATTTTTGAAACAAATTTAAATAGCAAAAACTTGTATAAGGTTATCAACACCTACGCATGTTCGGTGCTTAACTATTCGTTCGGGACAGTTAAGTGGAGCGGAACCGAAGTACAAAATTTGTAATGTAAGTGCTATGGAACGCCTAAATATTCAGCGAAACACGCTTAAGTTTGTTATGAAATGAGTCCAGATTGCATACTGTGTTCTTTATTTTGAATTTAATCCGTTGTTTTCTGTGGAGTAACATGTAGGATTTATTAAAGAGTTATAAAAATCCCTGTTTGATGTGGTTAATGGTTTGGAGGAAGAATCATTGGCTTCTACTTTAATTATGTTAACAATGAGGTCATTGTCAATTTTTTTGGTTCCTCGGTTCTATGAGCGTACTGACTTTGATGGTATTAATTTTCAATTGAATGGTGTTAAATAGAACAAATGATGAAAAAATTGATTTCTTACACACCATTTTTTCCGTACTCCTTTTATAAATTACGACAAAGATTGGACAGATATTGGGATTTGACATTGTTAGGACATTTCACCAGTTCCTGCTGATATACAGCCACATTAATGAATCTTTATTGCAACTGACAGAGCTCTATTGTATAACTTCAGGGACTTGTTGATGATAAAATAGCCTTGACGACAAAAAGTAATTGAGTCTTGAATAATAAAAAGTGGTTTTGGTAGAAATCCGGTTTATTTAAATTTTACCATTTATATTATTCTATGAAACTCTAAGTAGATGATAGTCAATGAGTGCAGAACTCCATATGCATGAAAACATTTCAGCTAATTTGTAATATTTTAGAGGAATGCTTCTTTTAGTCCAGCTAATGGACTAAAAGAGCTAATCGAAATTAGTACTTTGATTTGGTGATAACTTATAGTATTCGGGAACAGTTCACAAAATTATTTTTCCTAACTTAGAAGGAAATATCTGGTCATTTGAAATAATGTTCAAGAAATGTCTTTCAACATTATCTTTAATACAAAATAATCGTTGGGGTCATATCTAGAAAATAGGGGGCTGTTCAAAATAGTCTGAACAAGTGTTGTGGATAGAAGCAAATACTCGTTTTCAATACATTAGCAAAATTAATTCGACGTTCAAGTTTCTTGACTCAAGAACTAATTTCCTAAATGTTTTGAAATCATAATACTTACGTGTCGCCAAATGACAATTTCTATCAATAATAGCTTTGTAGCCATGCCAATAAAATGTCAAAAAATTGAGAGTAACTTTAAAAATGGTAAACGTAATAGTTGATGTTTAGATGTTTAGATAAACATAATAGATGATGATCCAATATCATAAGTATTATAAAGTTGATGAATAAAATGGAGATAATGGAAAATGTTAATTACTAAAATCATAATTACCCGTGGTTTATTTTTGCGCACATTTTGTTTATTAAAATTGGCGTTTTCTAAAAATATTCTAATTTTGTTGATAAAAATGCGCGTCCAAAATTATATTCACTTTCGTAATATTGTGCTCTACCATTTCGAGAAAAAGGAGTGAAACGTAGACTAGCCCCTTTCCGTGGTGCATCCTGGATAACGTGATAATACACGGCTATTTAGTCGTGTAGACTATAGTGTATATACTAATAGTGTAGACTGTTTGGCTACACTCTCGGCAGTCAGGCCTTTTGTTGGACTCCTTTGTTGAAATCAAGCCGTTCAAATACTAGTAAAAGATCCTCTTCAGGGCCAAATGACTAAAAAATTTGGACCTTCAGTCCGAATGTGCCAGTTAAATATAGATGGAATTAGCCGAGCTAAAAGCGAATGTTTGTCCAAATTTCTTTTGAATAATATTATTAGCGTGGTTTTAATCCAAGAAACTCATGCCACAAATGAGAAAGATCTTCGTAAAAGAGGAAAGATCCATGGCTATGAGCTTATTGGGGCTAGTTATCGTAACTCATATGGTGTTGCTACCTACGTTAGAGTTACCATTGATCATCTAATTTCAGCAAATACAACAGATGTAATTCATAATGTCTCAATAAAGCTCGAAGAGATCTTTTTTTCTAATGAAGACTGACCACCAACTGCCCTACCAATCACCGCTTATCCTTCAATATATGCTGGTAATTTTAATAGCCATTATGAACAGTGGAAGTATGCACGGAACAACGTCTGTGGTAATGCTATTGTTAATTGGGCTGAGAATAACAACCTTCATCTTGTTTTTGATGCCAAGAATTTGGATACATTCAGACCAGCTACTTGACAGAGATGTTACAATCCGGATCTCTGTTTTGTGTCCCATGACAGCAAATACCACCCAATCCCTATATTAAGAGAAGTCATGTCAAGTTTCCCACATAGCCAACATAGACCTATAATTTTCAATATCGGACTGTCCATCCCATTGGTAAAGTCAGTGCCACGACCTAGATGGAATTTTCGCAAAGCAAACTGACAAGGCTTCTCTGAGCATCTAAAAAAATATATTGGTTTCATCATCCCGAACTACGGTCGTTTTGTCAGAGCTGTATGTGCTAAGAAACATGTTCCTCGTGTATACAGAAAAGAATATGTCCCAGGGTGGAATGCGGAATGCGAACAACTATATGAAAAATATAACAGAAGTGGCGACAGTGAAATTGCAGATGAACTTCTTCACAGTTTCGATGTGGCAAGGAAAGCGCGCTGGTCTGAGGTGACGGAAAACAAATTTCAAACGTTAAAGTAGAAAGGCTTGGTCTATGGGTGGATCCTATGGTAAGTCTACTATGAAGCCTGGTGCCTCAACAAATCACATTGCTAACCATATAGTAGGAATATCCAGATCATCCAGCGATAAACTGCATACCTTCAGGATCACGGAATAATTAACAAATTTAAAAACTCAGTCTCCAAACGAATTGAATTTCTCCTCACCTTTCCCTCTAGACGAATTGGAGGGTGCTGTAAAACAATTAAAAAGTGGTAAAGCATCTGGGTTTGATAATATACACTTTTAATCCAATTTTTAATCCACCTTGAGGAAAATGCAAGACACTGGTTGACTCGCCTATTCTTCACCATTTTGAGGACGGGGACACTTCTCAATGAACTGAAGAAAAGAAAAATTGTGCCTATTCATAAACCCGGTAAATTATCAGACCACCCCAAGAATGTTAGGCACATTTCCCTGCTTAACTGCTCATATAAACTCTCGGAGAGACTTACTTATTACAGAATTAGTGGATCGATTCTGGAACAAATTTCGGTTGAGCAAGTGGGATTCAGACCTCATAAAACTTGCTGCGACCAGGTGCTAGCTTTGACAATTTTTAAAGAGGCCGGCCTCCAAGAGAAACTTAAGACATTTGTGGTCTTCAATGACCTAACGGTAGCATACGATTCCTTCTGGAGAGAGGATGATGTGTAAACTCTTGAAAGTGATTGAGTGGCGAACAACTGCAGCTCGTATTAATAACATGATAAGTAATAGATACTTTCAGGTTTACTTGGGTGAAAGTAAAAGTACAACAAGGGTATTAAATAATTAGTCAGTCTCTTCAGTCTTTATATTTCTGACTTTCTAAATACTAGTTCAATGCAATTCTTCTACGTAGACAATATTGGTCTTGCTTGTAGATCGGAAGCTTGGTCAGACGGAGAGAATACTCACAAGTGACGTAGCTGTCATTAACTCTAAGACTGAAGTATTTACATTTCATCTTACGCTAAGGCTCTAGGTACAATTTTGCGGAAGTTATGACGGAGAATGCTCCGTCATAACTAGTACCTCAAATATCTTGGAATTACGTTCGATCGCACTTTATCGTATAAAAAACATCTTAAAAATCCATCTGCCATGATAAAACAAGAAACAATATCATTCAAAAACTGTGTGGTACACCCTAAAGGGCTTCAATGGAGACTTTTCTCAGCTGCAGGATACTGTCCTCCAGTGTGGCTGAACAGTTGTCATAACTGATGCGCAACTTAACAATACTATGCTCATAATTACTGGAATAATCAGACTAACTCCTACCTACTGGCTTCCTTTACTAAGTAATATCTACCCACCTACGATTCGTAGTTCTGAGGCTCTGTTCAGAGAATACCGCATTATACAGGAAAACGTGCAACTACCCATTCATTGCGATATACCTATCCTACGACAAAATAGACTTCCATCAAGAAACTCGCCACTATTGATGCTGAATGGTTTGTCACAGGTAACATCAAAGTAAGAGATTTTTGGAATCAAAATTGCAGAAACATTGAAAATCACCAAAAACGGGAATGGTTTGAGAGATACAACTGTGAAACTGCAGGTATCGAACTTAATAGAAAACTGTGGGTAAAATTAAATAAAATCCGCACTTGATGTGGCCGATGTGCTGACTCACTCTATAAGTGGGGTATAGCGGATTCTCCGAGTTGTGATTATGCTGCACTGAAACAATCTATCAGACATACTAGTGGGGAGTGCCCCCTCCGATCCTATCAGGGCAGCTGGAACGATTTCATGAGGGCTGACGCTGCAGCGATGGAATGGATTGGAAATCTAGATATTAATGTTTAATTCGTCTGCGTGTTGTGTGTGCGTTATTTATTTTCTTTTTTTTTCCTTCTTTTGTATACACTTATTATACTATATGATTATATGTTGCATGATGTCATACGAATAAATAAAAAAAAGTTCCGAGAAAGGATGGAATGCAGTCATTCCGTATTTCTCAACGACCTTTTTGGTAAGGAGACAATCAACAAAAATCAATATCAGAAAATATCAGCTTCCTCTTTAAATCATGTCATACTAGCTTGGAGGACAAATCATGTCTTCCTAATTTGTCTTCTCGTCGATTATCGGATTTCGACATATTTGGCAGCCCCGGAAGAGGACGAAACCGTAACAACCCAATCGACAAAAATTTCAATGTCGACTAATACACGATCGTCCGTCGTTTCAAGGTTTCTTGGTAAGGTATAGAAACTGGCTGATTGAGCCCCGCACGACCTTGGGTGAACTGATATTGGTGGAATGACAATAGTTTGTGATATTTGGCAAAAATGGCTAAAAATAATACAATGTTATTAGCGAGATCTATTTGGCTTAGCACAATCGGCTTAATTGCCATTAAAGGATGGGATCTGTTCATCCTCTTTACTCTTCTACCGAAGCTCCCATGGACTACCACCCACATTAACTGCTGAAAAACTGGCAGACGGGCAAAGCTTACTGTGATTTTGATAATTTGGTAACCGATGCCAAAACGTCGTTTGTCTTCAAGCACCAGGACGTTTTTGCCTGTGGAATATATGAAATTGCTGAAGATGATTTAAAAACCATGAAGAATTGTTTTTTTATTACCTTTACATTTTGAACAAGAGATTTTTTGGCATTTTCAAGCTACACACGTTTTCTGTGGTATAACATTATTCATACAAATATCATTCAGAAACTTGGAATTAGGAACTTATGTGTATGTGGTAGGTAAGAGCCCATCATTATTTAGTTTTTCGTTATTATCATTCGTTTAAATAGATTTATTATTGCTATACATATCATGATACGGATATATATGAGGGTTGCTATTTATGTATCCGGAAATGGCAACAATGGTGTTGCTAGGCGCCATATGACATATACATCGTAAAGTGTGACATTATTAACTGTATACGTAATCAGAACGTTTGGTCATACGAACGCTATTTGTGTTGTTTAGTGACTTTTGAAAATTGAAATTTCTGAAAAATCTGAAATTTCACCTCAGTCAAAAAATGGAAGCAACTCGCAAGAATTTTCGTGCGAGGGTTTACTACGACTCTGGACGTGGATTATCTCAACAATAGTGCATCGATCAATTCACTTCGACTTTTAGTGATGAAGTACCATCTAAAATTCCTGTATATCAGTTACTCTGGTTTACTGAACTGGTTTACTGAATTTAATTGTGACAGTCGTTCACTCACGGACGAATTTAAAAAAGGTTGTCCAAAATCAGTAGTTTTGCCACAAAACATTGATACTGTGTGCGAGTTGATAAAGCAAGATCGTCATGTGACATATTGTGAGATTGAGGCATCCCTGGGCATTAGTATGACAAGCATACACAAGATTTTACATGAACATTTAGCCGCTAAAAAAGATTTGTGTGCGTTGGATTCCGCATAATTTGACAATAGCTCAAAAACAGGCTTGGGTCGATTGGTGCAAAGAAATGCTCAAAAAATAAAATCGTGGTGCGTCAAAAGCCGTGTATAACATCTATACACGTGACGAATCTTCGATGTCCGCGTATGAACCCGAAAGTAAACAGCAGTCGACTGTATGGGCCTTTCAAAATGAGCCAAACTCAACAAAAGTTGTTCTCGCAAGAAGCACTTCGAAGCAAATAGTCGCCTGTTTTTTGAGATAAATGACCATGTGGCTACAGTGCCACTAGAGAATCGTAGAAATCGTATTCGTTGTTTGCCAGAAGTCTTGAAGAAAAAACAACCAGCGACGCAAGATTATTCTTCACCATGATAACGCAAATTCTCACACATCGGACCGAACAACTCGACATTTAAACGGTCAGAATATCGTATTGATGGTTCATCCGCTGTACAGTTCTTATTTGGCACCCAATGATTTTTGTTTCCATCGGTAAAGAATAAACGCATCAACAGAAGAATCTGTTAATGCGTTCAAAATGCATGTTTTGGAGATACCTCAATCGGAATGGAAAAAGTGTAATGAAAATTATTTCAAACGTATGCAAAAGTATATCGATTATATCGGAGCAGATTTCGAAAAACAATAAAACCATTTTTAATGATAAATATTTGTTTTTATTTATTGTTCCGGATACATAAATACTGACCCTCGTCTGTACATATATTTACTATTTAGAGTGATTGTAGTTTTCATAAGGTAAAGTTCGATCGAAATTTAACAAAGAAAATTTGCAAAAATTAAGATATCATTTTTGCTCATCCACAGTCTTTTTGATTTTACCGCTTCATATTAACATGACTTTCATTCCCTTTAAAACATTTTTTGCTTGAAATCACGTAATAATCAATTACCCTCAGACATTTTATTGTGACATTTTTAATTTTCTATAAGCGAATACTATTTTTTCAGAGGGATTAAACAATTTTTGAACCAATGGACACATGTAAAGTAACGGTAGGGAACGTATGGCGCTACCATTTTAAATATTTATAACTTTTAAAAGAAGCAAGACAGAATTTTATTTTTCTATAAAATGTTTATTTCGTATTTATGATTTGTGTTGATTAACTTTTCAAAATTAGTATATGTCAATTAAATATGAGCCATTTTGTCAACATAACTAGTGTTAATGTAGCTATTTGAGTGCGAGTGTTATCCTTGAGTTGCTGTGGTATGATATGGAGTTTATTTATGTAAACCTGTTTCTTTAAAAATCTCAATAAAAAATAACACTCGCTAATTCTTAATTTTGCATGAAAATTGTCAATTTGATGGAATTAGTTTGATGTGGATGATTATATTGTCGGTAGGCAACATGTTTTGAACAATTTGAATCTTATAAGAAAACGTGCGCAAGTCCCTTCTCAGAATTCGGTATAAACTGCGTAAAAAAGTTCACTCGTGTGCCATGTCGTCGAATCGACCTTTCTGGAAACTCCTCACTATTTTTATACTATTCAATATTTTTAGTGTTTTGCACTGTTCTTCGACCTCTGCTAGGGATATTATTTCCAACTGTTCCGATTTCTCGAAATTGCTTGAATAAACGATAAATTGTCGTTTTATGAGGCGCTGGATGACTAGGCTATTTTCGCTTTAATTCACGTTAAATTACATTGATTCAAATATTTTTTAAAATTTAAATTACAATAAAATTTACACGTCTGTATTAGAAAACAGCCAGACCTAAACTGGCATAAATATTATGAAAATCAAATGGTGTCAAAACAAAATGTAGCCTGATACTTGTCCTAGCCGATATTTATAGATCAAAATTTGTTTTGTTTTAAAAATATCAAAAATTGTTAAAAGAACGTCAATCTTATACAAAAC
The DNA here is from genome assembly GCA_031761425.1 of Cosmopolites sordidus. Classification (NCBI taxonomy): domain Eukaryota; kingdom Metazoa; phylum Arthropoda; class Insecta; order Coleoptera; family Curculionidae; genus Cosmopolites; species Cosmopolites sordidus. Next base: position 255,531 of record JARFXV010000590.1, read on the forward strand.
AACATTAATTTTTACTGTGTTTTATTTAAAACTTATATTATCTAACGAGGCTGAATTAAATGTTTGGCTAGATAACTTTCAAAACACAACTGGAATTCAAATATTCGCATTATAATTAGCTAGTAAGATTATGCCAAATTTCGTTAAATTATATATATTTTGATACAAAGTATGCCATTATATGAATTAAGGCTATCTCATATCAGAATAACCTCAGTTTGAATTTTTTGCCATTTATTAATTTGTCTCCTTTGAACAGAAGACAACATATCGAGTTGTTCAAAAAATAATTTCTACTAACAATAAATTAAAATAGTACAGATACTTTCAAAAAATCCACTTCACTCATTTCTCATTTCATTCACTCATTTTTTAGTAAAATATCCGTTCCATTATTATATCCCAGATATGATATCTGGGTAGTATGGTGGATATATATTGGGTGCAAGATTCCTTTGAATCTTTCTTTTATATTATGTTAGAGAGTTTTGTTGCGTATATGAAAGTCTATATACCCTGATTTAGGATAATATATAAAAAGGTATTCTAATCCTGTAAGGGACGATGGAAAATGTGTCAAGTGGTGGCGCCATCTCAAGTGTGTCCGAGGCATCAATTTAAACTTTTTATGTCGTGCCAACTTACAGTTTGGGATTCAAATCCTCACCATTGTTATATTTTTTTTTAATAATATTAAAATTATTCAGGTATTAATTTCTGATAATTGTTAAGTTGCAACTTATTTATTCGTGTTAAGTAATTAGTACAATAAAAAAATACAAAAAATAAAAAAATCAAACATTTGTTTTTTAATTGAAAAAGCGTGCAATAACTCTAATTATATAATTTATTCAGAAAATTAAAAAAAAACAATAACATTAAAAAAGCAATATACTTGCCAAAAAAACAATAAATTGAATATATTCTGAGAGCTATATACGATATTCTTAGCTAAATATATAACAGTACAATCAGGTATACAACAGTACAACCAGAATATCGTCTTTTACAGTTCTCGAAGTATATACATGCGAACTTCAACTAAAACTGGTCGGAAATAAATATATTCAATTTATTGTTTTTTTTACAAGTATATTGAATCTTTAATGTTCTTGTCTTTTTTATACTTTCTAAATAAATTATATAATTAGAGTTATTGCACGCTTTTTTAATTAAAAAACAAATGTGTGATGTATGATGTATGATGTATGATGCACATTTTTGTATTTTAATAATTATCAGAAATTAACAACATAATAATTTTAATGTTATTTACAAAAAAATTAACAATAGTGAGGATTTGAATTTCAAACTGTCAGCGGCACACCATAAAAAGTTTAAATCGATGCCTCGGACACAGTTGAGATGGCGCCACCGCTTGACACATTTTCCATTGTCCCTTGTAAGATTAGAATATCTTCTTATATATTATCTTACCCTGAATATAAGAGGTGTGCAAATAATGTAATGAGACTGGTGTGACAATAGTGTTGGGTCGCATTTTGAAGGGGAGACTGACCAATATCTGATGCCTCTTCAGAATGAAACGAATTTAATATAGTATAGAAAATGAGCGACAACGATTTCAAGTAACGGTGTGCTAAAAAGTTGTGTTTCAGACGCGACGGAAACTTTTTCAAAACTTCAACAGGCTTTTGAATACAGTGTTTTGTCAAGGATCTAAGTTTCCAGGTGGTTTAAGGCATTCTCATATAGCCGAAACTTGATTAAAGATGAACCTCGCTGCGAAAAGCCTTCAATTGCAAGAAGTGAAGAAAATTTCCACAGAATCAGGAATATTATGCGTTCTGATCGTACGGATCAGTTGATTGTCAGAATGATCGAGGAAGAGTTGAATCTGACTCACACAACCGTTCATCAGAGTTTGAACAATTAATTGGAGATAAAAAAATGTGAAAATCATTCATAGGATTAAAATGATTAACAGGAGGGAAACATGTCTTGACTTTTTGGGGCGGATTGAAAACGACTGTCATTTTCTGGAACGAGTCAATACTGGTAGCGAGCCTTAGATTTTTTATTAAGACCGGAACACGACGCATCACAGCCAGAAATGACACACTCTTCCAACCTTACGACGGCTAAAAAAAGCCAGAATGAGCAAATCAAAGATCAGCAACATGCTGATTTGGTTTTTTGATAGCCAGGGGATCGCTCATAAAGAATTTGAGCCTCAAGGCCAAAGTTAAAGCAGCATTTTTAACGAGAGGTTCTTGAAATAATTTGAAAAAGGGTCATTCGTTGAGACTGAACACCAAGAACACCTGGGTGCTGCATCACTACAATGTGCCTTGCTACACAATAATTTCAATTCATTTTTGGCAAATAAAAACGCCATTGTGGCTCCGCAGCTCCCTTACTCATCAGATTTAAGTCGTTGTGTCTTACTCCTTTTCCCAAGATTGAAAATTCATCTCAAAGATATCCAGTATCTGAGTTCCAGCACTGCTATGGAGAGTGGATAAACCGTTTTCAGGGTTGTTTAGCTTTCCTAGATAATTGGTTTGAATGAGACATTTATTACAACAAGAGTTGAACATTACAAGAGTTGTAATTTTAACTGAATAACATTCTTTAAAAATCTGTTTCATCTCTTTATTAACCCAATTCGTATGTTGGATTATGGTCGGTGTTGTGTGAATTGAATACTTGGGAAAACAGGAGAAAATGATGTCTTAATGACCTTCTTTGAATCGTTTAAACCACTCGCGGACTTAGTCATGGGATAAACAATCCTCAACATACATTTGATTCGTTAATTGAAATATTTCGGAGAATGTTTTACCAAGTTTAAAACAAAACTTAATATTCGCTCTTTGTTCGACGTTCATTTTTCGACCGATGGTATAAACACACCGACACTTTAAGTGCGATAATTTGGCTTCTAATGATCCGAATGTCATGAAATTTTGTCAGAACACTAGTAAAGGATGCACATCACCGTCAAAAGATGGCGCAACTAGAAATAGCTATTTTTAAAAAGTCGTGTTTTCCGTGAGACACACCTTGTATTATTTTGTAAACCATGCCTCAACGGATCACGTGTGTAAAGTTCTGTTTTGGAGTGTGCAACCTTACTCGTAGGGGAGAGCGGGGTTGATGTTCCGAGTATGTTCATTCTGGGGTTAGTTGTGCCGATTAAGGGTGGAAATAGATGTAGAGGCTTCAAAAAATTCAATTTTTTTTTCATAAATGGATTGTAGAATTATTCGAAATATATTCTGAAAATTTCAAAACAAAATTCCAGGCCGTTTACAAGTTATAAGCGTTTAAGTGAGTGTTGTACCTCGTTCGAACGGTTGGAGCGAGTGGCATGTAGTACGGAGCGGTCCAGCAGGTAGCCATTCATGAATGATCTGAAAGGTATTGGAAAGAAAGAAGAACGTTAGCAGATGTTCTTTTGTTTCTTTTAACGTGCTGGAATAGTTGATTACCTATAAGTTGTTTAAATTGGTTCATTTCTGCCTTAAATTTACCTTTACTGCCACTCTTATTTTCAAACGCGTTTTTCTCGAAACATCTTTTTTCGAATTTGTATACACTCTAGCTCCTGCAGTTTTTGATCAATCGTTATGAAACATAGTTTCTTTATATAAATACGCTTTATTTGAACCTCAATCCTAAACAATATCTTTATTGTAACTATTTTGTATTGCAAAAATCAGTACCAAAAAATTGTAAAAAATCATACTAAATTTTCACATTTCTCAAAAAAATATTAATTTTCGATTTTTTATGGGAAGTAAAGTTCAAATAAAAGAGACACTTATGTATAAAATAAATTTTATGAAAAATTGATTTCAGATGACAACTGTGACCTGTGACAACAGGATATACACAAATTGCCCAGCCGAATGACGACTTACAATGCGCGGCACCTGATATCTCCGTTATTTTTCGAGGAAAATGTTTGAAAATTTCGGAATATACTCTTGAACATATGTTTAAAATGACCCCGAGATATGAATAAAAAAAAAAAAAAAAATATATATATATATATATATATATATATATATATATATATATATATATATATATATATATATATATATATATATATATATATATATATATATATATATAATTACAGAAATCTTTCACCCTTTCTCCACGTGGTGCCACCGATCGCCTGCTTTCCTTGCGTTCGTCTAGAGCTCGGCTGATGACGGCTGAAAGGCTAGAAACCGGTCCGGAGAGACACGTGACGTCGCATGGTTGATAGTTCGGCGAAGGCGATCGGTGGGACCACGTGGAGAAAGGGTGAAAGATTGCTGTAATATTTTTCCTCCACGGTTCCGTTACGCTACCTTGTGGGCATACCTGGTACTATACCCGAGGTTCCAGGCAGAATGTTACGAGCGGTCCTGACTGCTACGAGCATTCGCCGTATGATGGCGTGAGTTGTGTGCGATCACGACCCGTCATTAAAATGGCCAGTTGATCTGGTCTGGCCCCGATTGCCTCTCCGAACTGCTTTCCTTGCGTTCGTCTAGAGCTCGGCTGATGACGGCTGAAAGGCTAGAAACCGGTCCCGAGAGACACGTGACGTCGCATGGTTGACAGTTCGGCGAAGGCGATCGGTGGCACCACGTGGAGAAAGGGTGAAAGATTTCTGTAATATTTTTCCTCCACGGTTCCGTTACGCTACCTTGTGGGCATACCTGGTACTATACCCGAGGTTCCAGGCAGAATGTTACGAGCGGTCCTGACTGCTACGAGCATTCGCCGTATGATGGCGTGAGTTGTGTGCGATCACGACCCGTCATTAAAATGGCCAGTTGATCTGGTCTGGCCCCGATTGCCTCTCCGAACTGCTTTCCTTGCGTTCGTCTAGAGCTCGGCTGATGACGGCTGAAAGGCTAGAAACCGGTCCCGAGAGACACGTGACGTCGCATGGTTGACAGTTTGGCGAAGGCGATCGGTGGCACCACTTGGAGAAAGGGTGAAAGATTTCTGTAATATTTTCCCTCCACGGTTCCGTTACGCTACCTTGTGGGCATATATATATATATATATATATATATATATATATATATATATATATATATATATATATATATATATATATTCCTTATATATTATTTCTTAAATTATAATAATATATATTATTCCTTAAATTGACTTTGAGAACAAAGAGATGGGGACACGGTTGAAGTCTGCCGTGAAAAAATAAGCTACTGCGCCGTCGCGGTAACCAGTGTTGTTGTTTTCATAGTAGTGAAAAAGTGGTTAAATACACAGAGGTGCAAAACTGCCATGTAAGTATTTTTTTTTGTTTTTAAACTTTTTTGCCTACACTGTCTTCTGGATAATTACGAACTTGTATACAAGTTGCTTGCTCTAGCTATAGTATCTTTACTATAGTTTGGAATAATTTGACCATAGCAATTTATATTTTTTTCAAATTTCGAATTGACTTTTGAACTTTAGAATATATGTCTATGTTGTAAAATGAAATTTGATGCTAAAAGTTCCGTTGTCAGTCCATTTGAAGTTTAATTATTCTTAGAAATTTATAAATCTTTTATATTGTTTTAGGATACGAAATTTTAAACGCAAGTCAAAAAGAGGTTTAACCTCCCAAGAACTTATCAAGCATCAAGCAGCAAATCTTGTTATTCATGATGGTAGAAATTTGTCATATGAAAAGATTTGTCATATGACGTTACATCGGTATATTAAAACAATTAAAGCCGATGAGGTTCCTCCAGTGAGTTACAAACTCAGACTAATGTTCAGCTCAGAACAACAAGAAGAGTTGGCCAAATATGTTTTGAAATGTTCCTCAATTTATTTTGGTCATGGCATAAAAATCAACGAACCGGAGCTAACTGGTTCACTGGATTTATGAGAAGAAGCCCCACTCTATTAATATGAACTCTAGAGTTTAAGAAGAAAAAGAAAAGTAGGTAGGAATATCAAAATAATGAAAAGAAAGGAAAAACAAATGTTAAAAAATGTAAAAGAAGGGATAAACCCAAGAAAAAGTAAAAAAACGAGGGTTGCAAGAAAGCGAAAGTGACACTGAAAACGATCTGGAATCATTTTGTAAAATTTGCTGTGATTCGTATTACAATTTAATTAATTCTTAAAAGAGATAGGTTTTGTTTTAGTTGATTGATCTCAGTTATATTTATACGTTTAAAATATAAAACTATGATTGTTGGTTATGATTAATATGATTATTATGTAAAATTGATATTTGGATTGAGAGATTATTAAAATAAACTTTATAATATTGAGTATTCTTAATCTACAAATTACTTTTCTTTGTGACATTTGAAATTAGTAAACTTTGAAAGTAAGTTTAATAACGAATAATGATAGAGAGAGCATATTTATATATAAAATTAGCCATTTTAGCCAATAAATTTAAATTATTTTAATTAAATATAATCAAAAATATGTGGGCGGAACAACGGACCCTAACGACGGAACAACCAGCCCTACAGCGGGGTTGATTGTTCCGCTCCGTTTTTCTCTAGAAAAATATTTATAAATCTAATATAATTTATAATAAGCAAACAATGATTAAATATCTTGAATCGGCGATAAACATGCTATAAGCATTTGTAAGAGTTGTATAACCGAGACTTTATTTTTAGAACCTATTTTTTTTGAAATTCGGAACTTCCAGCCCCGTTCTCCCCTACATCCTATTTTGTCATTTTGTTCACCCAAATGAGATTAACTAAAATTATTGAACTGTTCGCAAGGATGCTGTCTATTGAAATGTATCCCAATCAATTCTGGAGATTGAAAGGAAAGGAAAGGGTTTACGCTTAGAAGCGCATCAGCATTTTAGGCTATTTAGCGACTGGACCTACAGCTTAACGTGGGTTCCGAATCACGGTCATCCGCTACCGACAAACTCAGGCCATCACCCCCCTCAGGCTATAAAACCCTTGGTTATATGCCTACCCATAAGTCTATCAGGAAACCTCGCGACTGGCGAGTGACCAACGTAGAACACTTCCTAGAAGGCATCCGGCCTTACCCAACTTTTAACTGGCCTGACTGAGTTGTCGGATTTTACACTCTTGCCTATAAACAATCACAGACATTTAGGTGTGGATATGTGTGGGGGTGTGTTTGTATATGTGAGTGTTTATAAGTGTGTGTAGAGTAGGAAGTAAGACGAACAGAAGAATTAAAGAAAAACACGCATCCGAGAGCTGGAATCGAACCAGCTACCTTTGGATTCCCATGCAGGCGACTAACCCACCAGACCACCGCGGCTTTGGAGATTGTTTCACCAGTTAATATATCCTACATAAGCGTAAAGAAGCTTTTGCACTTGGTGGAATACATTTATGAACTTAAGCTACGGTTTCCTAAGAAAGCGGTGCCCTTATTTAGTGCCGTGGTAAGTAGTGATTCGGCGGACGTAAAAAAACGGCGATAAGAACGGTGACAAGAGATGTCAACTTAAAAAAAAACAGCCAAGGGACAGTGCGAATATTGCGGTGGAGAATGGACGAATGTGATGTCCAGACATTATTACTATATTTAGAAGATATTTAGTCATCGAAAGACAAAAACTATTGTTTGGAAGAAAGTGAGATATTTAGAAATGGTGCTATATAGGGTGCATTTCAAAAAATTTTTTTAAGTGGGCTTTTCTATAGTCTTTGGCCTTTACATTATATAAAGCTTCATTATTTCTTATAAAATCAATAAATATTTCATCATCTTCGCTGGTCCAAATCACGAAATCACGATTGTACTCATTTTATATTCTAAAATGGTCGCCGCTATACGTTGAAGGACTGTTGTCACCGTTATGATGGCCGCCATTCAAATGGCAGCACCGCTAGTTGGCGTAACGGTCACAACCAAAGCTCTCTAGGAAACCAACGCCGCCCAACGTTGTAGTCTGCTGTGAAAAAATAAGATACTGCGCCGTCACGGTAACCATTTATATTGTTTTCATAGAAGTGAAAAAGTAGTTAAATACATGAAGCTACAAAACTGCCAGGTAAGTACATTTTTTGTCTTTAAACTGTTTTCCTTTTTTCTATTCTGGGTATTATGAACTTGTATAAACGTTGTTTGTCCTAGCCCTCAGGGGGTCCTGGAGGAGCACCTCCGGGACACGGGGTGTGACGTCCCCGAGGTCCGCAGTCACGTAATGTGCACGTCCTGTTTTGCCTCCTTTCTGTCATAGTCCTTAAGCCAAACAGTTCGCCAGAGTGGTGATGGTTGCATGGCATCAGAGGGGATCAGGTGTCGCGAACAGTGCCTCTGGGGTATCTCCCGTTTCCCCAGAGTACTTAGGGTTGCCAGGGTATGGGGCACTGCTCTGGACTTTTATTTCCTTTACTCTCGCGGGAACCACACAACAAAATTCAATTTTCCGCCCCTTAGGGGGTCTAAAAGACCCAGAACTGAGTCCCCGGCTAGGTTTGACAAGTTTTTCGTAATAGAACCAAAAAATTAATATGAATCTTTTAAACAAATGTCTCCATTTTTAACACAAAAAGCGTTACTGGCTCAACTTGGAACATTCTCTGATACCAGAAAGCAAAGTGATGGCACACTAATGATAGAAGTCTCTAATGAAAGACATTCTTTAATGGCAGCTAAACTTAACAAACATCACATTTTTTATGTAAAACTCTCTCCGCATTCTTCCCGTAATATTATCAAAAGCATCGTAACCTGCTCTGACTCTGGCCAACGGCACAGATCAAGAAATAATAGAAAATATGCAAGATCAAGGCGTGATCGGTGTCTATCGTATTTCTCCTAAAAGCTCTGATCAGACTTCAGCTAAAACACTCCTAGTTCTCTCGTTCAAGACTCACTTCCTTCCAGCAAGGGTTTATGCAGGATGGTACTCCCTTCGGGTCCGGCCATACATTCCACATCCTCTAAGACGCTTTCATTGCCAATAATTCGGTCATACCGCTACTCGCTGCTCCTCTCCAGAAATCTGCCCTTTCTGTGGTCATTCTAGCCACAGGGAAGCTCCTTGCACTCTACAGCCTATATCAGCCTCACTCTCCTAGATATAAAGGTTGTCAGACTTACTGCAGAGAATTTGAAATCCAAAAGATAAGGATCACATAAAAGCTTCCTTATCCGGATGCTAAAAGGAAATTTTACTCACTCCACCGAAGCTTCAACATTTCATACAGCAATGCTGTCACCAACCATCTCTCAGCCGTTCCAAGGTAGTTCCTTGGCCGTTCGAGTGTGTTGGGCTCCACGCAATGCGATCTTCCCTCCCTCACCAATCCCTCAACTCCTATCACAAATTTACTAATCTCTACCACCCCCCCCCTACTTACTCGAAAACCAGCACCCTCTGCTTCTCTCCCACAACGATCCTCTCTTCATTATTCTCAATCACCTAGTCCCAATGACCCCAGATTATGTCCCAATGACCACCCATTTTAACTCCAGAACATCTCAGGCACCAGACTCAATGGGTGCCGAAAACTCCCCTACAAATTCAAAATACCCTCCAAAGCCCGATTTAATACAGTCTCTCTCTCTAGATCCTCTTCGGACTACTCTACAAGGAGTACTCTTTCCAACAAAAAATTGGGGAAAAAGGAAATCAATCCATCCAAACAAAGACCTTCTGGCTCTGTTCAGGATAAGATTATGGACGATCTCTCTGATCAGGATATTCGAGACCTTCCACCTAAGGGAACCATTAAGAAGAATTAGATAATCATTCCTATCTCTTCAGATCTTACTCCACTTTTTTAAACTTACCTTTACCCTAATACAATGGAACCTTGGATGTTTCGCCACCCATATTGATGAGCTCAAGCTCATCTCTTTGCAATATAATTCTCTAGTTCTACTGATGCAGGAGACAATCTTTAAACCTCACCACACGTACAGCCTTTATAGCCTTTTTGGGCATGAAGTCCGCCTTTAACACTTTATGGAGATACTAAATCATCAAGTATTTGCACCTTTGGGATTATCGAGGCCTATTAATAAAATTAATCAACAACTTCTTAACTAATCGTCTCTTCTCTGTCAGAATCAGAGGTCCCATGTCTTATTATCATCTACAAAATAATGGGGTACCGCAGGGATCCGTCCTTAGTCCTACCCTATTCAATATAGCAGTCAACAGCATCTCTGAAATCTTCGAAAATAAAGTGCAGTTTCGCTTCTACGCGGAGGATGTTTTGTTCTATTATTCTTCCCCCAGCCCGCATGTCTGTGAGAGAAGAATCCAGAGTGTCTTCGGTGAGCTCTCGACCTGGTCATCCCGCTCCGGTTTTAACTTCTCTCCAGAAAAATCCAACATCGTATATTTCTTCAGAAAAAATTGTTGCTCTAGACTCCAATCCTTCACATTCCTAGATCGAGATATCTTAACTCAGTCCACCGGAAGATTCCTGGGCCTAACATTCGACTACTGCCTAACCTGGAAGGCTCACCTCACTGATCTAAAATCTAGATGTATTAGATCGCTAAGCCTAATAAAGTTTCTCGCACATTCCACTTGAGGAGCTGACTATCGCTTACTTCGTTCAATTTACCTAACAGCCATCCGGCCAAAGATAGACTATGGCAGCATAGTATACCGCTCTGCTCCAACCTCTTTCCTTAACTTGATCGATCCCATCCAGAACACAACCATCAGATTACCCTTGGCTCTCTTTCGAACCACTCCTATCCTTAGTCTGCTCAGTGAGGCTGAGCTAGAACCACTAACACATCGACGTCATCAATTACTTCTAAACTATTCTTACAGCCTCTCATCTAGACCATTGCTCCCTCACGCTTCCTCATTCTTGAATCCTTGACCTATCCCGCCACATCTTATCGGAAGTATGCCTCTTGAGACATTGGGCCACACTTTGTATTAATCCAGGACTAAATATAACTTGCCTCCTCAGGACTGCTATTCATTCTGTGCCTTTTAATTTTTCCCTGCTTCGCTTTGTCAAATCATCCACCCCTGCACTCTCTTTTCAACATCACTTCCATATCCTCCTGAACTCGATTCCCCAAACCAATATTACTTTCACCGATGGATCCAAATCTGCAATTGGTGTGGGATCAGCATTCGCGCTCTTTCCCCTAGGGTATTCTCTTCTTCCACAAACTTTTCGCTATCACCTACGCCCTCAATCTAGCTCTTACACGGCCGAGACCCTTGCCCTTGAAAAATCTCTCCAATTTATACTCACCCAACTCCCATTCAAATGGGCAATATGTTCGCACTCCACCAATACCATTAGAACTCTGGAAAAGAGGTTAGACAATAATCCTCTCACATCCCGCTGCCTGGACCTCATTGAGGATATCCTCTCCATCGGATCCACCCTTCAATTTCTCTGGATTCCTAGCCACTGCGGTATACTTGGAAACGAGATGGCGGACACCGAGGCCAAATTAGCTGCCATAGTTGGATCATCATGTCCCACTCTAATTTCATTCGACCTACCGTCCTTCATCAAATCCCTTGTTCGAGAACAGTTACAAAGTCACTGGAGACTATTAGAAGGAGACAACAGGCTTAAAACAACTCACTTCCTCAACAATTTTCCGACCTTCCCTTCTAAAAGAATCTCCACTATCTGGTTCAGGATAAGATTGGGACATTGTGCTCTCACTCACCAGCACTTCTTGAGGAACGACCCTCCTCCTATCTGCTCTTCTTGTGGTGAACCTCTGACCGTCCGCCATTTTCTGATAGAATATCGCGCCACATCAAACACCAGAACCAGACTCTCCCTCCCCAGTGACCTCCCTATTCTCTTTCGACCCGGTTCCCTGGATGTTCTCCTCCTCTATCTAAGAGAAAAATCCACCACTGATCATATCTAGTCGCTGCTCTCGCTCTTCGTCTTTCATATCTCTCATCATCCATCCTCTCCATTACGCGTTCACCCCTCCACCATCCGAAAACCTGTCCTCTTCTTCAACGCTCACCCTCCTTAATCAAATCCAGAACCCCGAATCTCTAATGTCACCAAACATCTGCCATAGTCGTTCAAAATATCTCAATTAATAGACACACTGTGGTCGCTAAATGGTCCCTGTCACCGATGCGACCCACATCCTAATCTAACTAACTAACTAAGTTGTTTGTCCCAGCTATAATAAACATAGTTAGGAATAATTTGACTACAGCAATTTATATTTTATTTCAATAATTTCGTCAGAACATATGTTTTTGTTGTAAAATGAAATATGAGGCTGAAAGTTCTGTTTTCAGTCCATTTGAAGTTTAATTGTGTTTAGAAATGTATAAATATTTTATATTGTTTTAGGATGCAAAATTGCAAACGCAAGTTAAACAGGCTTAACCTCCAAAGAACTCTGCATCAAGCAGTGAATTTTGTTATTCATGAAGGCAGAATAATTATAACTGTTGCGATAGAACTTCAGATTTGTTATATCGGTATATTAAAAATTTAAAGCTGATGAGGTTCCTTTAGTGGGTTACAAAGCCAGTTGCGTGTTCCACAAATGTTCCTCAATTTATTTTGTATTCTGCCTGCTGTGTGGTTAAGTTCAATATTCCAAAAATTCCAGCTTCATGGAATGAAAATCAGCGAGCCGGAGCTGACTGGTTGACGGGATTTATGAAAAGAAACCCCACTCAAAACAATACGAACTCCAAAGTCTAAGAAGAAAATGAAAAGCAGTAAGGAAGATCAGAATAATAAAAAGAAAGGGAAAATAACTGTTAAAGAAAACGGTAAAAGATGTAAAGCTTAAAAAGTAAAACCTGTAAAAAGTAAAAATAATCCAGTGTTGCAAGAAAGCCAAAGTGATACTGAAAATGATCTGGAATTATATTGTATAATTTGCTTTGATTTATGCTACAATTCAATTGATTCTTAAAAGAGATTTTGTTTTAGTTAATTCATCTCAGTTATCTTTATTGGTTAAAATAAAAATCTATGATTGTTGGTTATGATTAATATAAATATTTTATGTAAAACCACATTTGGATTGAGAGATTATTAAAATAAACTTTATAATATCGAGTACTCTTAAACTATAAATTAATTTTCTTTGTGACATTTCAAATTATTAGACTTATGAAGTAAGTTTAATAACGAACGATTAAGTATAATTAAAAATATGAGCCAAATAACTGACCCTAATAATGGAACAACCAGCCCCCCAGTGGGGTTGTTTGTTCCGCTCCATTTTTCTGTAGAAATATATTTATAAACATATAAATATCTTGAATTGGCGGTAAACATGCTATAATTATTTGTAGGAGTTGAATAACCGATATTTTATTTTGGTACTCAAATTTTATTTTTTTTTTGTAAATCAGAACTTCCAGCCCCGCTAAGATTAATTAAACTGTTCGCAAGGATATTGTCTATTGAAATGTATTCCAATCAATTTTGGAGATTTCTTCACCACTTAATATACTCTACATAGGCGTAAAGAACCTTTTACATTTGGTGAAATATATTTTTGGACATAAACTACGGTTTTCTAAGAAAGTGGTGCCGCTATTTAGCGGCCGTAATAAGACGTGATCCAGCGGACATAAAAAATGGCCGTAAAAACGGTGGCAAGAGATGTTAACTTAAAAAAAACGGCCAACGGACAGTGAGCATATGTGGTGGGGAATAGACGATCTGGACATAACATTATTGCTATATTTGGAAGATATTTAGCCATCGGAAGACAAAAACTATTGTTTGAAAGACTGATATATTTAGAAATGGTGCAGAGGGTGCATTTCAATTTTTTGTTTTAAGTGGGCTTTTCTATAGTTTTTGGCCTTCACAGTATATAAAGCTTCATTATTTCTTATAAAATCAATAAATATTTCATAATCTTCGCTGGTTCAAATCACAAAATCATGTTTGTACACATTTTATATTCTAAAGTGGTCGCCGCTATACGTTGAAGGACTGTTTGTCACCGTTATGACGGCCGTCATCCAAATGGCGGCACCGCTAGTTGGCGTAACGGTTACAACCATCGTTCTCTAGGAAAACAACTGCATCTGGTTTGCATAGACACCGCTTTTTAGGAAATCGTAGCTTTCGTGCTAAACTGTTCCATAAATTGATGGGTATCAACTTGACCATTCCCACATCCATATGTGATTTATTGCAAAAATACCATGAAAATAACACATTTTTGAAATTGGTACAAAAGTGAGATGGACGATACTATATTCACGTTTCAAAACGTACATAGCGTGCAGAACTGGCAAATAAGAAACCAGCATCGTTCAAATACAACAATGCCAGAAAATTAGAGTCTACAATGTGAATTCGAAAGCATAATTTGATAAAACTCAGTGAAATCTTGCCGAAACATCGTTCTGGAGCAGAATACAACAATAACATATATTAACTAGTTTATTGCTCGATTTTTAGCTTCAAATAACAATGTTAAATACAACAGTGCATGATTGTTCTTGAGCAAATTATTATTTTATCTATTGGGTTCATACACGAGAGTATCTGTGGTTAGTTTATCAATGATTTTTTTTACTATTTTTAGATACTTATATCAAGTGGTTTTGTAAATAAATTTCTAATATCTTGGATTTCCGTTAGGGTCAAATTTGGGACTTTTTAATCATCACTAATTTTTTGTTATTTAGTATACTTACATGATGACTCAAATACGCGTGAATGCAACATTTGTTGCTTAACAAATAATGTTTTGGTATCTGGGGGGATTAGCTATAAGGTAAGTTCGGACAATTGATAATAGCTACGATGGTTAAAATGCTACACAGTACAATGCTATACACCTGCAATAGTTAGCAATATTTACATTTACATCATTTAGTATTACCGTCACCTGTAATCCCTGCACGCTAGAAGCTAAATTACAGATCTATATTGAAGGGTTGTCTTGTAGATGGCGCCATTGCTCATTGTGTGAGTAATAATTTAAATAACATATGAGTCATGGCATAGTCAAGCAGTACTATTGAATGTCATTATTCACAAATACTGAAAATGCTGAACTGTACTATGAAAATATACTGAATATGTACTATGATATATTATTTTGAACACAAAATGTTTTGCTTTTTAATACGCATTCATTAAATTCACCTGTATGTATCTATGTAACGGAATCTTTGAACGTTATTTTCACCCACTTCAAAACGTCAGATTAAATTGAAGCTTTGGACACTTATCAAGGACCAATGACAATATAATAATTTAATAAGTGCATCCCATTATCCTGAACAACGATCCTGTTCAGGATCAAGGATTTGCTTTCGGAGAGGGAGCCTGAGACACGGTTACAACGCCCAAGGAGGGCAGTAATTACCCAGTCCCGCCACTGGTAGGTAGTGACGAAAAATAGATAGTAGTTTTAAAAACTAAAAAAACACGCTTTTATAGCAGATCGAACTAAAAAATTAAAAATAAATTATAGTTAAAAAAATTAAAAAACACGCTTTAATGGTAAACCGAACTAAAAAGTATTAAATAATTTTTAGTATAAGAGTAAAGTGATGAACGAGAAAATTAATGTGTCATTATAAAAAAGCGTGGGGTACTTTGTACCATATTTTCATACTAACTCTACTTATAGAAACGGTACTTTGGAATATTTATAACAACTGACATTGAGCACCCCACGTTTTTTTCACAATGACACATTAATTTTCTCGTTCATCATTTTATTCTTATACTAAACTTCCACGTTTTACATCCGTAGAGCAAGACCGCCATAATATTGGTGTTAAAAATACAGAGTTTTGTTTGCGTTGAATATTGTGTTGATCTGCACTCAGGTGCCATAGCGCCAAAAGCTCCTTGAGCTTTTCATATACTGCTTATGACATCGTCATTATCATCACCTGTATTTTTTGCAAGAATGCTGCCCAAGTATGTAAAACTCTCCACATTTTTCATGGGTGTTGATTTTCACTGACTTGGTCTTTGGAACATTAACTTTCAGGCTTAGTTTCTGGGCTTTCGTTGCAATTCGGTTTAGCAAATTGACCATATTATTGTATTGATGCTACATAAGGCATATTTCATCCGCAAATTCAAGGTCCGTCAAGTTAGAATTTAGGGTCCACTAGACTGATCCGAATTGATTTTTGTTGACAATTTTGTATAATATGTAACATAATGTAACATAATGTAACAGAATATTGAAGAGAAGAGGGACAAGACATACTCCTGCATCACACTAGTAAAATTTTCAAATTTATCGCTTTTATATCCAACATGGGTTACACAGCACTGAGCATTCGTGTACATTTCCCGAATAAGGTGTATAATTTTTTCAGGTATTCGTTTTTGATTTAAAAATTTCCATATGGCAAGGTGAACCAAATTGTCGAATGTCCTCGCAAAATCGATGAATAGAAAGTAAAGTGGCGATTTCCATTCAGTTGACTGTTCCAGTATTATCCTAACAAAGATATTATCGGTACACGAATGACTTGGTCTGAAGCCTGCTTGACCCGAACGCATTTCTGGTTCTATATGTCCTACCAATCTCGTTAGGATGATTTGTGTTGCAACTTTAATGATTGTGTTTAGTAATATTATACCACGCCAATTGTTACAAATGTGGAGGTTTTCATTTTTTGGTAATTTAATTATTAGTCCATTCTTCCAATCATCGGGAATATTGTTCCCACTCCCATCTGATTTATTAAGGGTCGTTGCAATTCGGAACACGACTTAGGAGTCTGCCTTGAGTAATTCTGTTGGTGTACTATCCAGTCCAGGGGCTTTGTTGTTTTTTAATGCTCTTGTAGCTTGATAAATTTCTGTTTTCGAAGATGCATCACAGTTAATGGATAGTTGCCTGCTTGTTTTTTGTTCTTCATTTTGTTCGATTTGTGGTAAGCCACTCAACATCTCTTGGAAATGCTCCTTCTATCTACTGAGTTGTTCTGGGAGTATAGTCAGAAGTTGTCCCGAGATTACTTTGAAAAGTCGTGCACCGCTGCTCCTTCTACCTGATAGTTTCTTAGTTATTTGATAAAGTTGTTTGGTGTTGCCGTTTATTGCTATGGTTTGTGCCTCTTGAGTCATTTGTTCAGCCCATGATGTTTTGTCATGCCGTGCAGACCTTTCTACTGCCTTGTTTAATTCTCTATATGTTTCCTGTCTTTTAAGCCTGTTCGATGCTTTCTATCTGCATTAACTTTCCCTTTTCTTCTCGTCTTATCTGAATAAGCTCCCTCGTTTCAGCGGTTAGCCACTCCTTTCGCTGTTTATTCACATTTTCCACGGTGGTTTCAGCTGTTTCTTTTAACAATTCTTATTTTCCGGTAGTACTTGTAAGTTCTTTCTCAGCGTTTGTTTGCAACTTCTCATTCCTCATTCCTTGTGTTGGAGCTAATTTGCTGATGTCGTACCTTTCCCTTCCTAGTTCAATTGGTTTACAGGTGTTTGTTGTAAGTTTCAATCGTATACAACCATTCAAAAGGTGGTGGTCACTAGAAATGTTTGCTCCTATGCTGTTTCGCCCATCCAGTAGCGAAGTTCTCCCTCTTCTTAAAATCATGATGTAATCTATCAGATTTTCAGCCCATTAGATTAGATAAGACCCAGGTTATTTTGTGAACTCTTTAGAACTCTTGAGTGCCACCGATCGGTAGGTTGTAAGTTGAATAAAAATTTGTGAGGAGTTCACCGTTTCACTTAGTTCACCCAATCCGTGTTTATCCACTACTTTTTCCAGATTAGTGTTATCGCTTCCAATTTTCAATAAGGATGTCAGTCGTTAATATTTCTTGTACAGTACGTGAGAGTTTATCATATAATTTTTGTTTTTCATCTGGGTCAGAAACATCAGTAGGTGCCTAACAGTCAATTATGAAGATTTGTCGAGTTTCTGTGTAAAATCTGATAATCAATATTCGTTCATTTATAGGTTTCCAGGAGATAAAGTCCTTTCTGGTCTCTTTGCTCATCAGTATGCTAACTCCACTTTCATGTGGACTACCATCATCTCTTCCCCTATATAACAAAAATTCACCCGAAGAAACACAATGTTCACCTTGTCGATTCCATCGGACCTCTGATAGGCCCAAGATATCCAATCTGTAGGAGTTCATCTCATTAACAGCTTGAGCCAAGCGTGATGTTTTCACATTGTTCGCATATTCCATATGCCAAAACATAATCTTGCCTTTGTACCAGCCAAAGTCGTCAACAAATAATCCATATTTTTTTCTTTTTTTAGCTTTTTTTTTGGGACCTCTCGAAAAGTTAACGTTCAATAGTTTGTATTTATTTTAGAACATTTTTTATTTTTAAAATTTTGTTAGGCAAATTTATTACAGAAAAAAATCACTGAGAAATTTGTCTCCGTTTGTTTTTTCCCCAGCGATTCATTATTTACATAAGATCAGATATTTTTGATATTTTTTGAGTTTTAGATTATGGCGAAAAGCCAAAAAAAAGAAAAAAATATATGAGCCCGCCACAATCATTCAGACATTAACAAATAATCCGTCCAATTTAAGATGAAATTGATTATTGGCCAAACCTATTCGATCCTGATGGTGGGGCTGTCAACTTAAGGTCATTAGGCATGCCTGGTTTATTTTTAGGGTTTTCCTTTCCTTAGCTGAGAGGTTTTAGTTTTTAGGCGCCAGAAACTCGCCTTTCACCTACCGAATTTGTTAGTTTAGCGACCATATCCGCTTGGACTTGTAGATACTTAACGATCTGGAACGAGCTCTGCACCGAGTGTCTCCACCTTCGTTCTCACCAGCCCTGGTATTCTCTTGGCCACTCCTCCTACTTGCATGATAATATTGATCAGCAAGGAAGCAGGACAAGCTTAAGTTCCCCCCACGCAACAATTAGTCTTCCACAATGTAGAACATCTTTCGGAGGAGATACTATGGAATTATGGTACGGCAGGTTATATGCTTGAGAATCAGGTCAATCGTTAGAAAGAGTCTTGTGCTGGATGTCGTAGAGAGTAGACGAGTTTTACACAGAGCTCTCTCGCATGCGCACAAGTTTACGGCGCAGGCAGCGTGACTTTTAAAACCGATACGACCATTAAAAACCGTTACAGTATCGCGACGGTAAAAACGGTTAAGGACAATGGACAGCTCCAGTGGCGATGACGCCATCGTGGTCGAAATCGCGAAGGGAGAGGCAGAGAATTCTGCGATAAGGAGCCTCGAGAGAGAGGTGAAAAACATGAGGGAAAAGCAGGAGGAAGACGGAGTGATAAAAAGGCTGCTCGAGGAAAATGCGAGGCTGCTGACAGAGATAAGAGGAGACCAAGGAGGTAAGAGGAGAAAGAGGAGAGATAAGAGGAGAAAGAGGAGGCCAAGAAAGGTCCCGAAGAAGAGGAAATAAAGGATGTCTAGCAGGGTCAAGAGACGTTTAAGAAACAGAAGAGGAAGAAGAAAAGATCGCCGGTCCTGCAACGGAAAGACGAAAAATCGGGCAGTGAAGACGACCTGGAACCCCAGGCGGTAGGTATGCCCCAAAACCCCAAGAAACTGTCGGAGACCACTCCTGTTCGGTCTCCGACTCCGAGGGTTTCCGTAGTGTACATAAACGCAGACGGAGATCCTCACCGCTGCTGGTTAATGATGTGAACTGTCCAGTTCTGTCACCAAAACCGGCGGCGGGTTCCCCGTCTGATGGGGCATCCAGGTCTGCAAAAAATTTGGCCATCCTGCACGCAAGTGCCAAGCCTCCCCAAAATGTGTTAAGTGCTCAGCCGATCACACATCTAAAGAGTGCCCAAAGCCCAAAGCCCAAAGCCCAAAGACTCCCCGGCCACATGCGCGAATTGAGCCGATACTCACACCGCCAGCTTTCACAAATCCATGGCCCATCCCGCTCCCCGTGCTGCGAAGGCTTCGTCCTCGCAGCACGCCCGCAAGGCTGCTCCACAACCAAATCCGCGAAAGCCCCCGCACCAGGTGGGTTCCCCAAGTTAACATCCAAACTGACGTAGCTCAGATTGTGAACTATTTTTCTCAGTAAATTATGGGCCTAATAATGGCTCAACTAACATCTGCCTTCCCTAATAATGTCCGTTAAATCGGACTCCCTTAAAATAATTTCATAGAATGCCAACTCCGTACGTGACAAAGAGGAGGAACTCGCTCACGTACTTTCGGCATATAATATCGATGTCACCTTGATTCAGGAGGCATTTTTAAAACCCTCCTTCCGTTTCAGCGTCCCGAATTATAAAATATATCGGGACGACAGAATCAACGGTCGAGGTGGCAGCACGTTGATTCTTATCAAACGTAACATTCGGCATTATAGAATTCCTACTCCAGAGCTTGCCACTCTGTAAACCACTGTCATTTCTGTCGAGTTCCGGGACCGACCTATCGTCCTTTATTCCGTGTATCAGCGATATTCGGAACCTAGGGTTCCAGCTGATTACACTAAACTATTTCGTACCGACGCCGCCATTATCTTTGCCTTTCCTGATGAGGCTACCCATTTTGCCAATAACCACCCGCATACGGGATTCAGCCGCATACGGATGATTGACTTCTTCATTTTGAAGAATTCCTCCAGAGCGATTGCCACGTCGGCCGGATGGACTCTGACCATCTTCCTGTCCTCCTCGAACTCGGGGTCGGCCGAATCTTGGGTGCTCCATTTAAGTTGACTTACAAAGTCACTAATTGGAACAGTTTTCAAACCCTTCTTCGCTCTACGGAGCCAATCCCCACGTTTGCTACCCCGGAGCAGCTCGATCTTGAGGTCGGTAAACTGACAGAGGATATCCAAATGGCTTTCGGCCTTGCCACGGTCGACCAGCTCCAGCGAACTTCCAACCTCCCGACGGATTTGAAAGACCCGCTCCGGGCGAAAAATCGCCTGGTAAGGAAAGCCAGATCCACCTTCGATTCCGAGGGTAAAAGTCGGGCAAACCAGGCGATCAGAGAAGCCAGAGAGGCGATGGTGTACAGAAACGAAAACTGGGATTCCCTGCTTTTCTCTGTCGACACGTCAAATCCGAGGCAGATCTGGCATCTGGCAAGGTCCTTGGCGTTTCTATCGCCGTCTCCGACTTGGAAAAAGTTGAGATGCTGGCGGAGTCTTTTAGACTCGAGATGATCAGTCCGAGGCTGACTGAGGCGCAGACGGAAGAATAGGCAGTCGACCGTGCGTACGCACGGCTGACAAACACACCTGAACTTTCTTATCTGCAGGATTACCTCGTTTCTCCCAAGTCAGTAGTGGCTATCATTCGTAGTTTTGCCATTAATAAAGCTCCGGGCTGCGAAGGCATCACCGTCCGGAAGCTCCAAAGTAAGCAAATCGCAGAAATCAGGAATATCGTGAATTCCATTATGTGTTTG
This sequence comes from Cosmopolites sordidus, assembly GCA_031761425.1. Taxonomy (NCBI): domain Eukaryota; kingdom Metazoa; phylum Arthropoda; class Insecta; order Coleoptera; family Curculionidae; genus Cosmopolites; species Cosmopolites sordidus. The sequence goes on from JARFXV010000590.1 coordinate 276,811, forward strand.
CAGTACTTTCCCGCTTCATGGAAACATGCTAATTTAGCAGTTATTCCGAAGAAGAGAGATGCAAATCTCTCTTCTGGTTTTAGGCCCATTAGCCTTCTAAATAATCTCTCAAAGACAGCCGAAAAGGTCATTCTTTCCGCTTTAAATGACTATATAGACAGCAAAGGTATCAAACCTGACGAGCAATTCGGGTTCCGAAAGGGGCATTCGTCCCTGTAGCAATGCGCAAGGCTGGCTGGCGAAATTCACTAGGCTTTTCGATTAACAAAGTGCATTGGCGCTGTGTTTCTCGACATTTCCAAAGCCTTTGATAAAGTATGGCACCGTGGTCTTATTTGAAATACCCTGGAACTAGGTTTTCCTAAAGACCGTACCATACTCATCCGTTCTTTCCTGACTGGCAGATCCTTTCAGGTAAAGATAAGTTCGTCCCGGGCTGGCGAAATTCACCAGGCTTTTCGATTAACAAAGTGCGTTGGCGCTGTGTTTCTCAACATTTCCAAAGCCTTTGATCAAGTATGGCATCGTGGTCTTATTTATAAGACCCAGCATATCAGTGGGTCAGCTAGAGACCCCCTGAAAACAAAAAGTGCCCACCTCAAGGTCGTAATCCCATTGTAAACTAGTAAGAGCCTCCGGGCTAACTAAAAAACCTGGCTGAAGAAGTCGAAGTCGAAGTCTCCATTAGAGAAAGTTTAAATACAAGCCCGTGTGTAGCTCGTCCTTAAGCTATATCTCTAAGCTAGTTCAAATTTTTAAGATACTGTCAGACCGGATGCATGGCGTTTTATCGGGGGTAGAACATGTATGGGATAGCATTGATCGAACTATTGAACTTTAAACGAACTTGGAGGATGTGTACAATGTTGTTTTTAGGGTGACCTTGCCGCAAGAGGATCGATCATCTAATTCACTTTATGTCTTGCAGAGTTATAGAGTGTTAGTGTCCACAAAAATGAAGTTAGACTTTCATTTATAATTTGTTGATATTTTGTAGCAGAAATTCATGGTTAGTTGCTAAATAGCAATTTTTTTATATATTGTATTTTTTTTCAAAAATATTAAGGCGAAATAGGAAGAGCATTTTTAGAACAAAGAACAAATAGTCAGTTTTTGGCCAACTCTATATACTTTTGGAAATATTTTTATCAGTTTGTTTTGGTGCAGTCTTTTTTTATATTAAATGCGTATGTCGTAATGATTATTTAAATGAGGGCATGTGCTTTAATTCAGGCGTTAAAACGTTTAGAGTAGTTACGATGATCTTGCAAATTTGTTGTGGATAGGTTTGTCCCTAGCCTGGATAACCATGACCTATAACCTGTTTTGATTGTTTGGAAACATTGCTTATATATAGTGAGAAATTGTATTAATGAAATATTAGCTTTCTTTTCTCATAAGATTTTTTGTTATAAAGATATTGAAATTTTATATATCATGCAAAAAAGTCAATTAAGATATGTTAAGTTAAAATTTTTATGAATTTCATGATACTCTACAGTATCTCCCTCAAATTCTTTCTGATATGTTTAAAGTTAAAAGTTAAATTAAAGTTTGCAAAATTTATCAATTTTTTTTTATGAATGTTGATAAAGATCAATTCAGTTTTATTATAAAGATATTTGTGAAAAAATATATGGCTTCATTATAACCATTCCATTTTTAGATTATAGACATTTGTTTAAGACTAAGAATTAAGAATAAAATTAAGAATAATAATCATTTTTCTCTCTATTTTTTTGCCATTTATTAGGTTTTGAACTCAATTTTTGGTTTTGGTCTATGTTTCATCAACTTCAGAAGCTATTCGAATGAGAATTTTTTTCACGCCTTACATTTACTTTAAAGCGCTCTGTTTTCTATTTAAAACGAGGTACAGTCAAAGCTTCTTATTCACGGTTCCGTTATTCGCGTTCAGTATTCGTGGATTAAAAAATTGCGACCACTACTTGCATTCGCGGCTGAAAATTTCTTTATTCGAGTATCTAAAACTAATGATACATATTGTATTTTTAGAATAATATGTATTTTTTATTAGTTACCTTTCAAAACAAACAAGTATCAAAGCATTTATAGACAAACAAGTCTTTTTGTCGGTTGGTCGAAAGTTCTTTGACAAATAAGTCGCTCCGCCGTGTTACGAGTGACGAGATGGCTTTTGATAAAAGCCGCCTTGGCACGATCGGTGCCGAATCTTTTGATTTATTGCTTCAACTTGTCATTTGTCGGAATAACTTCTAATGAATAGCACGTGTCTCTTCTACGTTGTTCGCGATTTGTAATGTAATGTCGAATAAAAGCAATGGAAAATTAGTTTCTACAGGCAAAAAAGTCGTGTTGCCACTTAAGGTAAAAATAGCAATGCTTAACCGTTTAGGCCGTTGGCGAGTCGTTTGCATCGCTCACGTTTTATTAATGTCAATGAATCAACTGTATGATCCATCATAAGGCAAAATAAGGAGTTCTACAGCTTCAACCTTTGAAAAAATGGAAGCTGCATTAACATTATGGATTGAAGACTGTAAGCCCGAAGAGAGTGCCTCTAAGTGGTGATATAATCCGTGATAAAGCTAAGCGTCTTTACATACATTTTAAAGAATCTGGTGATGAACAAACGGATGGAGGATTTCTGGAATACTAGATAATCACTGGATAACATCAAAACTGTTGGAGAAGCTGCATCTGCAGACAATTCAGCAGCAGCCCTGTTTTGCAAAAGCAGCGAAACTGCGCTGTTTTGAAAAATAATGCCAAACAAAGCAGATTTTAAGGCAGCAAAAGATACAGTTACACTACTCCTCTGTTCTAATCAGGAGATTGTTTAATTAAGCTTTAGCCCTTAGCATATTGTGAAATCCTCGTGCTTTGGAAAATCAAAACAAGGACAACCTACTAGTGTTTTGCTGTTCAAACAACAGAGCGTGGGTTACAAGTGGTATTTTCTGTGTTTATCTGGTTCCGGGATTGTTTTGTCCCTGAAGTTGACACTGATTTAAAGAAAAATAATTTAGATTTCAAGGCAGTTCTAGTTTTGAATTGCTTGAATAGCAAGATGAGTACTTGTTCGAGTACTTAAAACTTAGGTTGCACTGACCGGAAGCAGAACGTCCGGGAGAGCCAAAATACACAAGCTAAGGAAAATTCAAAAAGAGAGTCGGGTCTTGTATGAACTTACTGCTGAGAATAAAAGTGGATGCTTTGTTGGGTCATTACTCTTCAGATTCAAGAAAAAGAACATCCTGTAACGGCATAAGATTAATATCTGTGACGAAAAGTGCATCTCCTACGATAATCGAAAGAGGCGAAGATTCGGGGTTAATCCAGAAAAGTCATCAACTACTACCGCAAAACCAATTGTCCACGCAAACAAGGTGTTGCTGTGTATATAGTGGGATCAGCTATACATCGTGCATTATAAGAGGCGTTATACTGGTAAGCCACAGCCACATACCGCAAAAAAAAATTTAGAAACGATCACCGAGTTGGGCTGAGACATTTTTATCGTACTCAGCATCTTCTCCAAACTTGGCCCTTTCGGATGTTCATCTCTTCCGATCCCTGGTTTATAGCCGTTTCACATCTTTTAAGGAAGTCGAAAAAAGCCTCAATGATTTTATCCAAATTAACCATCAATTTTTTTTTTAGATCTGGGATTCGATAGTTACATGAAAGGTGGCGAAGGTACTTTGAATTTTATGTATGTATTACTTTTTTCATAAAGAAATGTCAAAGGTACTTAAAAAAGGTTGAGAATTAATTTGAGGGCCTAATATTATATATTCTTTTTCCCTCAACATTTTATACGTTTTTAACTAATCTCCTATTTTAATTTGACGTTTCTAAAGTTGTTTTAAATTTCTTATTATTGTAATATTTTTTTAGATGTGGTAATTAAATTCACTACAACTGCACTTTTTTAATAAATAGGTTTGATAATTACCACAACTTTATACTTTTTATTACCCAAAAATTTAGTAATTATATGATATTTTGTTTTTACAAATTTTAAAAATAAATTCTTCCTCCAAAATATACTAAAATTTAATTTTGTGCTATTAATACACATACCATGTGATCAAAATTGACAGGGACTGAGTCATTTGAACCGCGCGCGATATATGAATCGGTATTGTTTTTTTAGGTTGGTACAATCATATGTGACATACATGGGAAGTTTGAGCGCGATATGTCAATTGGTGTTTGTTTGGCAGATGTTTGTGTTACGAAAAGTTACTCTGGCGATTTTTACTATGGATAAAAAAATTGAACAAAAAATTGTGTTTCCAATAGTATTTCTGCATACATTGAAAATGTTACAGATATCCTATAGAGATTCTGCTGATCTGATCTGATCTCAAAAACCAGAGCATTTTAGTGGCATAGAGCATTTAGTGAAGGCCGTGAGATCGTTGTAAACTTGCTCCATGCCAGCCGGCCATCAACCTGTGTTAACGACGATAACACCGAGTAAATTAAAAAAAAATGCTTGAAAATCATCATGTTGGCATTAGAGGGATAGCGGAAGATCTTAGTATCTCTTATGAATCATCTCAATACATTTTGGTTGGTATTCTGGGCATGAAACGCGTCATCTCATACGGCTCTAATGGTGTGTGATTTGGCCAAACATATAACGAAAATAATCGCTCAAGCACCGTATTCGCGGGATATGGCTCTGTGCGACTTTTTCTCTTCGCCAAATTGAAATATCCGCTCCGTGGAACGCGTTTTGACTCGATTGAGGACATTAAAAAGAATTCGCTGAAGGAACTGAAGGCCATTCCGGTCCAGGTGTATTTCAAGTGCATGGATGATTGAATCAAGGGTTCGATGCATGTATCAAATCAAATCGATAATAACGATTTGTATTAAAATTGCAAAAATATATGTTTTTTACCAGTCCCGGTCAATTTTGATCATATCATATAACCACACATATTATATAGAAGTGTATATTAAATTAAGGCTTTTGTATTTAAAATTTGTTTATGTAATTGAAATATAACCAGAAACTCTACCTCCTTGTCAGTTTGTGGGCGGGGTTAAACATATAAAAAAAATTGATATCTGGTAGAAAAATATGCAAACCTGAATCATAGCTCTGGGTCCATGCATTCCCTCACAAAGTGATATTCCAAGAAGGGAATTTTTAGGTTGTCCGTAATTTTCTGTTCCAGGCGACAATTGTACAATTCTACCCCCTGAAATCGTGGAAGTGTTAGATATAATAACGAAATATATTAAATTAAGTGGGACGAAAACACAAGGATGCTGTCTTGTAACACCAATCAATTCTTTGTAGTGTTCAGAAGGACATTCTTTGTGTTATTCTATTTAAATTTAAATTAGTTATAAAGGGTGATTTTTTTAGTGTGTCCGAACTTTTGATATGGGTCGCTGTCAAACGAACTATGAGTTTCCGCGCCAGTTTGTAAATCTGTATCTCAATAGTAATAGGTAAATCATCATGGAATATTTAACATCAGAGCAACGCTTGCAAATTGTCGAAATTATTCGCCGAATTATCGACAAATTACCAATGCATTTCAAGCCGCTCGATATTTAATTTATTGATTTCAACAATTGAGAATTGGTCACCAAGATCATGTGATTTAATGCCTTTAGATTATTTTCTTTGGAGTTATGTTAAACATTTGGTCTACGCCGACTAGCAACTACTGACACCTTGGAAGCTAGCATTGCTCCGACAATTGCGGATATAAGACCCCAATTGTTTGAAAAAGTGTTCGGAAATTAGATTGACAGAATGCACTTTTTCAGAACTAGCCCACCCGGATATTTGTCCGAAATTATTTTCAAACATTAATGCCACTGACTACTATTACATATAAAATAAATCGTTTCAAGGCATCTAATTTGGTTGTTTTATTTGAATTTAAATCACCCTATACATGAAAATTATAGGTCGTTAAAATATTAAATTTATACAAAACGTGGAACTAATGTTAGTGCTTCTTTCAAAAGTTTTACTATGTAGAATCCATTAATATTCATCACAGTGTTCTTATATCTTTACAGGGTGGTCCGTAATTTTATATTGCATAACCTTCAACGATAAAAAGTATTGAAAATGATGAATATTTTCTTAATTAACTTTTGATCAGCAGGGTTTAGACCCTGTAATTAGTTACAGAGGCCCTTTAAAGTTCTAAAATAAAATTGGAAATTTTTAATAGTTAACGGTTTAAAATAAAAACTAATAGATGTATTTGGGGAAGAGCAGAAGCTTGCCTATAATCGTCTAGTAGCCATTTGGGGTGTCTTGTCAAGAGTGACGCTTTTGCGATGATATTTTTTTTACTATGAATGTAATTTTGTTGTTTAAAGAATTTGAATTTGAATTTTTCCGTTTAGGGGCTCGTCAAAAATGGGGCCATTTGGTAGCCCTTTTTACGGGCTTACATAATATAATAAATTTAAGAATTAATAAACAAATTGAGTATAGTAAATATTGTATAGATCATAAAGTGTATAAATAAAAAGTAATATGGATAAAAGTGTATATGGTTTAATTCCAAATGGAACTCAAAGGTTAACAGGCAATAGGCGTTAATTAGTTCAGTAAATAAAGAAAAATATTACAATAGTTAAACACAAATATACAAATACAAAAATACAAATAATATACAAATAGTTAATAGTCAAAGTATGGAATAGAGCTCTAAATATATATTAAGAGTAGAAGAATAAGTAAAAGTTTTGATAGAAATAGGTGTAAAGATAGGACCAAGGGGCTATATCAGAGGAAAGTAGAAAGAGGTACGGATGGATTCCAAAAGAGAACTGGAGTAATGAAGGGCTAACATTGCCAGAAGGTTTCTGGGAAGTCCATATCTTTGCGCCAGCGCAGATAATGAGGGGCACTCTAGCAATACATGGCCAACAGACAGAGGAGCACCACATAATGTGAGAAGCGACACATGTGAGAAGCGACAGTACCCTATTCTGAGCCTGTTTCACTTTACTTAAAGATGACACGGGAGAGTTGGAGGAGGACGGCCTTCAAAGAATTTGGGCTTCACGGCATATAACTTGGAGGAGTAACCCAAAGTATTCCAGTCGAATTGAGATGGGGGAGAAAGCATCCCACAGATGGTAAAGGGGCAAGATAGGGTGGTCTTCTTTTAGAGCCATTTTGGCGTAGTGTTAGCTCGTTCATTACCCAATATGCCTGCATGGGCACGGATTTAAAGAAATATTGTTACCGATCCTCTAGATTAAAATTCCTGGATGAGCGACAGAATTTTAACGACTAGAGGCGAAGTTGTTTAAAGAGTTTTTTTTCTTCTGCTAAAATATTACATACATTTTCTTACAATAGATAGTTTTGTTAATATTATTGGGGTTTAAATAAATACGTAGATACATTTTTCATTAAATATCGTTCTTCCCCTGCTTACTAATTTGTATTATATATATATATATATATATATATATATATATATATATATATATATATATATATATATATATATATATATATAAAATATTATTATTATTTTTTTATGTATTGGGACTTTTGGTCAGTTAATACATTTTACTTTCTTTATTGCTTTGTTAACGTTCCGGCTCAATAATATAAAAAACACAAATTTATATCTAAAAATCTACCAATATCTAATGAAACAAATTAATTTCCCAAATTTTTTAACTAAGATGTGAGATTTTTTAAAAAATTTTAATTGACATATATCTGACGTTCAGATATTTAACAAATCTTCCAATTTTAAATTTTTGTTTATTATTATAACCTAACTGTTTTGCATTTGTTATGTGTAATGGTATTAGATGCAAAAATAAAAAATTATGAAAATTTATTAATTAATAATGTTATTATATATACAATTATCTGTATCATTTCTGAAAATAATGGTATTATTTGTTTTTTTTATATAAATAATTTCCTTTATATTTCTTTTTTTATATTGTTTTTCAAAATCTAGAATTTTTATGTCGTTAAAATTAAAGTTGTGTTTTTTCTCTATAGCATGTTTTTCAAGCAATTGGGGTCTTATGTTCGCAATTGTCCGAGTTATGTTAGTTTATCGGCATAAACCAAATCTTTAACAAAACTCCAAAGAAAATAATGTAAAGGCATTAAATCACATGACCTTGGTGGCAAATTAACAGGTCCGTTCCTGGAAATAATTTTCTCACTGAATTATTCCCTCAATAAACCGATTGTTGCGTTGGCTCTATGACATGTGGAGCCATCCTGTTGGTTGGTTTTTTGTTTTTTACCCAGTGATTCTTTATTTATATACAACAGATATTTTGATATTTTTTGACTTTTAGACGTGGTGAAAAACCAACCCAAAAAAAACTTACAGTTTGTTTGACAGCGACTAAGATCGGAAGTTAGGACATACTGAAAAATCACCCTATATTTTGATAGTTATACCGCATTATACCGTTCTTTTAATGGTTAAATACAATATTCAGTAATCAGTACTTGCAACTGAATATGTTTAACCATGAGGTGCTGCTATTTTTACGTTTCATTTTAAATTAAGGCAAATCATTTTGTCTTAAGGCAAATCATATCGTCTTCAGAATCATAACCAAATGATTTGGAAGCTTCTGTTGATTTTACCATTTTGCTTAGTGTACAAAGAATCATAAAACTTGTTTCGACACATTGAAGTTACATGATATATTGTAATGATTAAAGAAAAATCTTTACCTGCTGATTCTAAAGCAAAATCTGTTCGACCTGTCTTGTCACTGTACATTTTATTAATCTCTTGTTCAATCATATTGTGTATAGATTGTTTTAAGTTATCTGAAATATTATTTTATTATTATATTGCTTCTTTTATTACATTGTTTTTACTTTGGCTTTGCATTAAATCTTTAACTGAATTGCTAATTTCACTTAACTTATATACCGTATCAAGCCTATCATCTTGTATTGAATTGATTCGATTCTAAAATAAAAGGATTTACTATTAAATAGCTATAGAAAATAATCTTTTGGAAACTTTTAAATCATTTTTTTGGTTTTACCTATTCTAGTTAAATATATTACTTAAGTTATTATTACACCTATCTTTACATACAATGTTTTGCTCTTCATTTATTTTAATCTCTTGATGATATTTTTAATTTACTGAGCATTGTGGCAGCAAATATGGTGGTTTGCAGTTTGATGTAATAAACATTTTATAACATAAATTGGGGTCAAACAAGGATATTTTCATTACTATTTTCAGTACAGCTGGAGGTAGATACAAAAGAAGCTAAAACATAAAGGGTTTCCAATAAGAATGTCAGAACTTTAAAATGAGGTACAATCATCACTACAAGTGATAATCCGGTAATTTTTATTTTATCTTGAAGATTAAATAATGGCATTATGCTTTGAAAATAATGTCGTTCGTATGTTTCCCTTAGCTTCGTCTGATGGAACGCATTCTGGGGACACAATTTTCGATTACTCTTTCACACATATCGCGTGGTATATTTTTAATGATGGCCTGAATGTTTCGTTTAAGGTCAATAATTGTTTGGGATTTATTTCTGTAAACCTGAGATTTAACATAACTCCACAACAAATATTCCAAGGGCGTGAGATCGCATAAACTTGGTGGCCAGTTGACATTACCATTTCGCGAAATAACGCCTCCAGGAAATTTTTCTTGCAATAAATTGATTATCTGGCGCGATCTGTGCATCGTCTTGTAAAAAGAAAATGTTCTTTATATTCACATTTATATTTATATATATCACATTTATTATGTCAAATATATTCTATTAGCATATATCTATAGCGTTCATCATTAACAATAACATGATTGAGGTAACTCATACTGATGAGTTACTGTAATAACTGTAATAACTGATGAAGAGGTAACTTTTGAATCACTCGAGGATTTTCATCGGTCCAAATCTTGCAGTTAAGTCAGCAGTGCGCTTCGTTAAAAAAATTTTTTTTTGGGGGTCGGCTTCGAATTTCTATGCGCTGTTGAATTGTGTCGTCTTTCCATGGTAAATTGACATACTGTATATAACACAGCGGTGACATTTACATTTCAAACAATGTTGCTTTATTACGTTTTAAAGTTGACATTCTTATCGGAAAACGCTTTAAAAGAAAAAACTGAAAGTGGGATAGTGACAAATAGAAGATATTAGACTCAATGAATTATTGTATGTTAGGGATATGGCCATTGTAGCTGAAATAGAAGAATATCTACAATATAAAGAGGAAGTCCTAGACGGAGAATTGAAACAGACAAATATGAATATTAATATCGATAACACGAAAAGTATAGTCATTTTGACAAAAAAATAACCGCATACTATTAAATTGAAAGGAAAACGAAAACTAAAGGTTATAAGGCTAACGATATTTTCATGTAAGTGAAGCCTACATACAAACAGAAAAAAAACATAACTTAATAATAAATGTAATTGATATGAAGTTTTTAAGAAAGAGAAGGAAAAACAGGAAACAGGATGTATAAAATAACGAACGAGACGATTAGAAGAGAATGAAATATAAAATCTATAAATAAGAATGAAATAGGCAGAAGATAGCTGAGGTGGTTAAGGTGTGCCGAATACAGGACGAAAGATTTCCTAAAAGAACATACAAAATAAATGTACAGGGGAAAAATAAAAAGGTAAGATTCAAGAGGATGTGGAACTATATGAATATTATGTTTGACCAACATAAGAAAAAATACTTACATTACTTGATTCTAGTTCTGCTTTTATGTTGATTAACTGCATCCTAACATGGTTCACATACCATCCAATTATAGCTAAAAATAAACACTAAAAGGGTTTACCAATAGTAATGATATGATGTTAAAATATCTGTAAAACTATATTTAATATGTTAAATAATGTATAAACATTATATGTTATTATTTAGTATACTTCGCTGATGTAAAGGTCAGAGTAAAAACTGATGAACGTTTCAGTTTATAGATGGGCGCAAGGATTAGTTCTTTGACAATGACAACTTGGCGTATTTAACGAAAATATTTGCATCTACATCCTTATAAGATTGTATTTAAACTGTTGATGATTGCGGCATTTTCTTGATGGAAACTCATACTAAATTATATAAATAAAACAAAGTTTCTAATTCACTCGGAAACAATGATGATACGTCAAAGGACACCAAGACCTTTAACGTGTATCAGCCATTGATTCTCCAACATATACATTGACGAAATGGTTAGCAAAGGAATTTCAAAATCTACCAAATCCACTACGTTCCTGTTCTGTGATAAACTCAACAACATTAATTGCAAAAATTAAAAACACACATTTACAGAAACGTGAGGTTTCGGCGTCCTTTTACGTATGATCATTGTTTCCGAGTCTACCGATTCCACATACTTTGAAACATCTGAGGGAGTTAATCGAGTTAAAGGTTTCAATAATAAGATTGTTTCTGAAGAACACATTGCCCACATTAAATATTGCCCAAATTAAAAATTTACCCACAATATAACCTTGCTAATTTAGGACTTCTTAAAGTATAAATAATAATAGACTTATGGATGTGTATGAAAGCATTCAAATAGAAAAATTGTTTTTTTAATTATTAATGTAACGCTTCAGTTAACTTCACGGTTTATGTTTTTTATACGCTTCATTAGGTACGGTTGCCATACAAATAGAACATAGTTTAGTTTTAGAATTATATTAAATAATCTCCTGATGATGCTGACATAGTTAGCGAAACGCACGTCCAGGTGTTTACAAAGTGAATTGGTGTTTAATGGTAAACTTTTCCAAATAAAACAAATTCTTTATTTTTATTACACCAACATAAGAAATTTTATGTCAACTATCCGAAGAAGCTACAGTGTAGCGACACGCGTTGTGTTTTAGAAAAAAATATAAGTGAAAATTAGACAACTTTGTTTTATTTATACAATCAAGATTGTATTTACCTCAAAAAATAAAACCAATTGACCATCGTAAGGACCTTTAGTTTTGCTGACTCTGGAGCAATTGGAAATTGTTCGATGCAACTACCTGTTTTTAAGTCGTAATTACTGAAGTTTTATATCATTTGTTTTATTAAGTAAGACATTGTAGTATTGTTATTGTAATTGTTAAAAATTTTGGTTAGCGATTTTTTAAAAACGATGTATAGAAAAAATATATGGAGCAAATTCCAATTCGAGAATTTCCATCAAAATTTACTATTCCATGAAAAAACAAAATTTCATATGTTGGTGTAATAAAAATAAAGAATTTGTTCAATTATTCTATTGGAATTTTCACTGTAAAACACTAAACTAGAAGAGTTTATCACTAAACACCAATTCACTTTTTAAATACCTCGACGCGCGTTTCGCTAACTATGAAGAATTAGAATTAGATTATTTAATCTAATTCTAGAACTAAATTATGTTCTATTTGTATGACAACCGTACTTAATAAAGCGTTTAAAAATCATAAACCCTGAAGTTAACTTAAGCGTTACATTAATAATTGAAAAAACAATTTTTCTATTTGAATGCTTTCATACGCAACCATAAGTCTATTATTAATTATACTTTAACAAGTCCTGAATTACCAATATCTATATTATGGTTATGCTCGAGTGCTTGTTGGGTAAGGCAAGGTTTTTTATTTCTCCCATATTTAATGTGGGCGATGTGTTCTTTAGAAGAAATCTTGTTATTGAAACCATTAACTCGAGTAACTCCCTCAGATATTTCAAAGTATGTGAAATCGGTACATTCGGAAACAATGATCATACGTAAAAGGACGCCAAAACGTCATGTTTCTGTAGATGTGTGTTGAGTTTTTCACAGAACAGGAACGTAGTGGATTTGGTAGATTTTCAAATTCCTTTGCTAACCATTTTGTCAATTTATATGTTGGAGAATCAATGGCTGAAACACGTTAAAGATCTTGGTGTCCTTTGACGTATCATCATTGTTTCCGAGTGTACCGATTCCGTATACCTTGAAATATCTGAGGGAGTTACTCGAGTTAAATGGTTTCAATAATAAGATTGTTTCAAAGTATATCTCCTTAACAAGATTATACATGAAGCAAAAGTGTATTCAGCTTAATAATAGGTTTTACGAACTACAAGAAGGCACGGTAACTGGCCGGCTCTGTTATCATTCCAATTCCAATTATCATAGCCAACTTATTCATGAACAAATTTGAAACCGAGGTGAAGGATGAATTCAGTTACTATTCGCTGGAGTAGCTAAGATATGTGGATGACGTTTTTGCAATTGTCGTTTTAAAAAATTAAAATTTTTGTTAAGAACTTAAATCGTAAATCCAAAATCATAGCCTTCACTCATGAACTCGAAAATAATGATAGATTACCATTTTTGGATGCTTTAGTCATCAGGAACAATAAACATAGGTTAGATTTTGTTATTTTTAGAAAAAACTCCACCACTTCGAGATACATTTCTGACGATTCGAATCATAGCTTCTAAAATATGATTGAAAAGTTCTGGGTACTCCAAAAGATTAAGTAGCTAAACATGAAAAGTAGGGGAATTACGAAATTAGTTGCGATCGAAGCTATATTAGGCAAACTAAAAGTTTCACATTAACCAGATATAAAGAACACATTCTCCACATTAAATATAGTAGAAATGAAAAATCTTGTGTTACTCATCATGCCCTCGAACATGACCATAATATAGATATTAGTAATTTAAGACTTGTAAAAAAAGTAAATAATAATAGGGCTTTAGATGCGTATGAAAGCATTCAAATAGAAAAATGTAACAAAATCATGAACATGTTATAAAGGTTCTATAGTTTCGACTGATTGCGCCTCGCCACCGTTCTCAAAGAGTTCTAGTTAGTTTATATTTATAGCAGAGATTTATAGATAGAGAATAACTTGAATATATTGTCAAACAAATACCAAGTGTTTTAATTATTATCATAAAGGTTCTATTCCGTTCAGTCAACTTTTTCAATTATTAATGTACTGATTAAGTTAACTTCACGCTTCATGATTTGCACATGCCTCATTAGGTACGGTTGTGATATAAATAGACCATAGTTTAGTTTTAGAATTAGATTAAATAATCTTCTGATGATGGTTAGCGAAAAAGAAGTTAGCGTCGAGAAGTTTAAAAAGCAGATTTGGTGTTTAGTGTTTAAAGGAAGTTGTGTGACAATGAAGCTATGTCAAGAAAAAGTTTACAAGTGGTACATGGACTTTAGTAATAGAAGAGAAGTAGTTGAAAATGAACCTTGTTCAGTAAGACTTACCAGGTCAAGTATAGTACAGGGTAGCGCAAAATAAAATGTTCGCGAGGCACTAACTAGGCATTTTGAAGAATGAGGAACTGTTGGGGATGCCAGACACACGGGAATACCTCGTAGCGGTCGTTCAATTGCAAATATTGAACGAGTTTCGGAGAGTATTGCAGATCAACCTCAAATATCGACCAGAAGACATTCTGTTCAATTGCAGATCTCCCATCGTTCCCTACAGCGGATTCTAAGGCCAGATTTGAAACTCTGTTTACAGGATTCAATTGGTTCAAGCCTTTCATCCAGAAGATAGGCTACTTTGTCTGCTATACTCCCGTACATTCGAAATTTTGTTTCCATCTTGATGAAGACCGACAAAGCACATCTCCAGCTTTGTGGCTTCGTCAATAAAGAAAACTATCGATTTTGGGATAGTGAGAACCCAAAACGAAGTCACTAGAGACCCCTGCATTCAGCTCGCGTAACGGTTTGGTATGCAGCAACAACTGAACGAACCATTGGACCTTATTTTTTCGAAGATAAAGAAGGTGTTTCCCAGACGGTCAATGGAGAGCGCTATATAGCAATGATTAATAACTTGTTGTTGCCGCAGCTACCGGAAGGCCACAATATGTGGTTTCAACAGGATGGTGCCACGGCTCACACCGCCCGAGCCACTATGGACCTTCTAAGGCAACATTTTCCGACCGAACCATCATATCGAAAAATGGTGATGTGAGATATTTACCTCGCTCACCGGATCTGACCTTCCAGACTTTTTCCCGTGGTGCTATTTTAAGGACAGTCCCACCCTCCAACTATCCTCCAACCATCGAGGCTATAAAGGATAACATCTCGCATGAGATAGCGACAATATCTCCTGAAATGCCGAGAAGAGTGTAATGTGTTTTTTATTTTTAATAACAATATGTGACTATCGTTACAGCGACGGCAACTGTGCGCCGATGGCATTTGGGTTGCAGATTACGGATGGGGCACGTCAATAGAGCGCCATCCAGTTCCTCAGAGTTACTAAAAATAAAAATAAACCCTAAAACTGGAAAAAGGTTTATTTCTGTCAAAAAGACTCAATAACAGTACTAGATATTTAATAAGCACAAGCACAATTTTAGAGAACAACAAAGAGAACAAAATAAAAAAATAAACAGTTAAACACAAAAAAGGAGCTTCTAAAAAAGGAGTCTGGGTTCTATAATGACCGGGCCCTAAAATCCTCTCTCTTGGAAGGATTACTCACGCGGGGCTACCAGCGGCGTCGACTTGATAGATCTCCGTCCGTCGTGTCGGCGCGGAGACTTTTGTGCAGCTCGAGGTATCTTTAAAAATACTGTGAGAAGAGCACATGTTTGCTAGCGGGAGAACGGTGGTCATTTTGTCGATGTAATTGCGTAATAAAAAAATATCTAGAATAAAGCTTTAATTTTTTGTGTAGATAGTCTATTTATTATGTTTCATTTATATTTTACAGAGCGAACAAACTAGAAACTTTATTTTGCGCCACCCTGTATAATATAATGAAGAAGTCGATTATAAAAACTGTGTCGGAAACTCGAAAAAATGTTGGAATACGTGTATAAGATTTCATTTTAGCTTTATATCATTGCTAATGTTGAAATTTTTACTGACATAAAATGTCACGTGACGTGATTTACCTGCAATTAAAATGATAGCTCCATTTCTAAACCAAAATGTTTTTCTTTCGTTTTCTCCACAAGGTGGTTCGCTAAAGTCCATTCTCTTATTTACTCTAATCAAAGACTTTTTGATTCTTGAGTCATAAAGTTCAAAGTTTTCAATATTTAATAATTCGTTAGAATATTCTGTACTACAAGTTGAGAAACGATCACTGTGATTTTCAAATCTCTCTATAACATAAGTTTCTTCATTGGTATACTCGATAGTTCTAGGATAATCCAAACTTTTTGATATATTGATATTACTATTTGTTTTTTGTAGATTTTCGTTTTTATGTATTCGGGCTAAAATCAAATATCTAATATCACAAATTTAACTAAAATGATACATACCAGAGAGTCTAGTGTTGTAATGATGAAGAGGTGTATAATATATTTCGTTTTCTACAAATTGATATATATGTATATATTTTAAATATATGTATAAAAAACTATATGAAAATTACGCATTACCGATAGATGTGTAATTATTTTCTGACTTTTCTGTGTAAACCATTATGTCACAATGACATTTTTGTACTGGTAGCTGTTTCATTTTGTGATACATCCTACTATTTGATCAAATCAGAAAGATAGGGATCATTAAAAAATAAAGGAAACTATATTTTTCTATTTAATTTAATTCTGTTCCGTTTGAAATCATCTTCTTCAATAACAATACAGCCAGATTAATATTGTAAAAGAGTCTTCTGTTTCGACTTTTGTGTGAATGGTATAAACTTAAAAAAAAAATTCATGTTTGGAAAGAGATAGCAGTCGGAATAGGCCAAGTCCGGAGAATATGGTGGAACCGATATAAGTTTCTAAATGATCGATGAAGAAAATACCTTGCGAAACTCAAAAAACATCAGCATTATTTTTCCGCCCGATGGAAGCTTTTTCGTCATCTTCGAGGTACCGCCAGGTAAAACCGACTGTTTTGCCTGTTCCTTCGTTTCTGGTGTGTTTAATGATGAATTCAGTTTTTCAAGTTTTATCAACCGTCACGAATACTCCAGACAGATACTCCAACCTTTTCTAGACCACCGTCCCTTTTACAAGAAAAAAAAATCTAACGTCCCCTCTTCCATAATAGTTTATTATACCAAATAAATAAATTATTATTGCACATTGTCTATATCTATTCTATTTATCTATTTATCTATTAAAATCACAAAGTATAAATTAATTAAAAATACCGTCAAGTGTAGTAAAGAACTATTTATAAAAAATTTAAAAATAAACACAAAATCAATAAGAAATAAAAAAAAAAGAAAATAATGCGAAGGATGAGGCTGGTGGAATTTTAACAGTTTGTTAATATCACGTTCCAATTTCATTCCAATATCAGTCGCAAATCGCCGCGCTTAGTGTACATCACTGACTTCTGTTGCTTCTCTAGACACTAAATTAGCTACTGCACTGAATTTACGCTCAGCCAAATACGATGAAGGAAATGTACAGAAACATTTCTGTACTATTGCCCACAATCCAGGGTAGGATTGATTTTCGAAGTCAGAACTCTTGATATCCATTTCTGAATTTTACTGTTAGTTCTTCATTAGTTGTGAGTTCTACGAGTTCCTCTTCTAAATTTGATGATTCTTCTGTATCTGCATTTGCAAAATGCTTTAAAATCCAAATCAGTACTTTTATGTTTATGAATTATGAATAACACAATGTACAGCGAGTAAACTTTCTACTGCTTAATTCAAATGCATTATGAAATCTGTGCGGGAAGTCCTCTGTTAGAAACCTCGTCCGCACATTGAGAGATACTAATATTTCCACAGGGTTCCCTGGTTAGCGAAATGGATCTTTGTTTTGAATTAATGAGCAGAAGATACACATATATACATTTATTCACTAAAATTCACAACTACTTGACTACACTTTTAATGGGCAATTTTTCACTTATTGTCTTAAGTTTTGCGAGATTTGCTGTCACATAATACGTATTTAATTTAACTTCGGAATCGACGGGGAACTGACTCTAACGAGCTATTTTAACTCTCAACTACGACTATTTACGTGCAACGACTCAACTCGTACCCTTCCTTTGTACTCTCAACATGAAACTGCTAATGTGTAACTTTCAACTCGCACTCTCTTCTAGTGATTTATCTTATACTCTACACGTGCAACGGGTTAACCTGAACGCTGTTCTTCAACCTTTCAGTTTAAACTCTCGATTCGTTCTTTCAACACGAAACTATTAAACGTGTAACTTTCAACTCGTACACTCTTCTCGTGATTCACCTCGAATTTTCCATGTGCAGCGGATTAACCCGAATTCTCTTCGCCAACCTTTCAACTCAAACTGTCGATTCGTACTGTTTTGGGACTTCTACCTCGAATTACTACTTCTTAGGACTTCTACCTCGTTTTACTCAAGTGCCTCACTTCGCCCCTTTACCCGCTACACAGCCTTTCACTATCACGTTCCTCTGAAATGATGTTTGTTTTTCTGGTGCCAAGTGCTATTATCATTAATATCCACTTTAGGGTACTTTACGTAAATTTTATATTTATAACGAGTGCCTTTTTTATGATTCTCCAAAATGCGGGTTTTTATTTTTCTCGGATGATGTCGTTTTTCAATTTCAGTATGGGTCTAGACTTTTATTAATTGGGTATACATCTGCAGGGTGATTTTTTTTAGTTGTGAATGTTTTTGAACAGTAGCAGCTGGCAAAATATTACAAATAGGAATTTCTTTCTCTCGAAAAAACTTATTCGTGGTATCTGTTTTCAAATTTTTAGCAAATTATAACTCTTGACTCCTTTTTTTCTTCTTTTATGAATCGAATGCATAAGAGTAGAGCTTCATTATTTGGTAAAGTCGCCTTTAGCCATTTCATATATTCTTCTTTGAACTGAATTATTACTCCGAGGAATCTTCCTGATGATATATGACGGTGTCTTAGGATGGAGAACAGTTTTTATTATCCTCAAGTCCATTGTCCGTCCACCTCATTAATTGTGTGTGGTTTTCCCGCTTTTGCGATTAACAATGAATATTATATAAATCTCGTAGTCCAACTTGTGCAAAAAGGGTCAATATAGTTGATTGTTTTAAATATTTCTTTTCCAGTCCTTGAACATAAGATAAATCTTTATCCATTTGATCAGAATGTATTTTATTCAAATGCTCTTGTAGCTTAGAAGGCTTTATGGCTTCATTTGAAAAAAACATTTTGGCAAATTAAAAAAAACATAGGTAATGATTGGTTTGTAGGAGAGGTAGTAAACCCATTTTTAAATATTCGATACTACCAGCATTTTTTCTTAGATTCAGATCTTTTGAAATATGATATTTGCTACAGTTTTAATAAATTAACTTTTTAACAGATTTATAGATAGTTATAAAAATAATGGCTTATCACTCACTAATCACTTATTACTCACAAATATGGATTATTGACGAATCACACCAAAATAATAAAACATTCCTTGAGATATCCATGTCTTTTATAGGTTTGATTTCGTGTACGCATCAACTTATATACCTTTGTTTGTTTGCTAGGCCGGTGCACTTCCTCGGTAAACAAGTCATTAGGAGAAACATGATTGATTGCGTGAACCGCGTTTTTGTTTACTTTGTTTGTTTACTTGCAAAGACTTGTCACCGACAAAATTTTAGATAGCTAGATAAAATATTTATTCATAAAAAATAGTAAGTATTTTCAAAGTCTGTTATTATATAAATTTCCTTAATAGGTAGGTACGCCAAGGCCGCTCTCCTTACTTGTTTTAACGCTCCCCATTAGCCTTTGGACCCGATACCGCGGCCACTGGGTGACGGTGACGCCCCCGTTGGGAATTTATGCCGTAGGTTCATCGTAGGTATTTTTTTTCAGTAACTATGTGAGGATCATATGATCATGTCAGGACTATGTGATTTATCTGCCCAGCTGATAAAATCATAAACATTTTCGGGACATCTTTCAATGACGTTCTGACAAAATTTCATGACATTCGGATCATTAGAAGACAAGTTGTCGCGTTTAAAGTGTTATACCATCTGTCGAAAAATGAACATCGAACAAAGAGCGAATATTAACTTTTGTTTTGAACTTGGTAAAACATTCACCGAAACGTTACAATTAATGAAAAAGGTGTATGGTGAGAATTATTTATCCCGTGGCAGAGTCCGTGAGTGGTCTAGACGATTCAAAGTAGGTCGTGAGGATATCAAAATCGATGAACATCCTGGTCCAAAAAATTCCATAGTTACTCCAAGTAACATTAAAATTGTGCGAGAATAAAAAAAAATCATTAAAAATCTTCGTTGCGATACATGGAAATGGAATTGAACATGTCCAGATATTTAATTCATGACATCTTGACCGTTATTTGAGACTTCGGGAGGTCTGTGCACGTTTTGTTCCACACAAATTGACTGACGACCAAAAATTGCTCCGAATCCAACATAGCAAGGACTTAATTAAACAGTCGAAAAAGGACGAAAACTTCAGGTACAGTATTGTAACTGATAATGAGACGTGGTGTTTTGAATATGATCCAGAAACCAAGTGTCAAAGTACTGAATGGAAGGACCTCAGAGAGTTAAATCCGAATAAAAGTCGTCTCGAGAAGTTAAAAATCAAAACAATGTTGATTTGTTTCTATTTTTCGGAGGGAATTGTGCATAAGGAGTTCGTCCCACCTGGTCAAACGATCAATGGTGTGTTTTATCTTGGTGTTATGAAGACATATTGTCGTGTGAGGGCAGACAGTACATCAACAAAGCAGCTTTGGCTTGTTGTACGAAAAACGCCGTCTCATCGCTCGACGCTCATCGCGGATTTTTTGACCAAAATGGCATTTTAACCATCAATCATTTACCATAGTCGCCTGATTTGGGTCCCTGCGACTTCGACCTCTTCGAAAATCTTGATTTTCCGATGAAAGGACAGCGTTATGCGAACATTGAAGCCATTCAAAAGGCGTCGACCATCTTCCTGAAGGACATATCTTTGGCTGCGCTCAAAAATTCTTTCGTCAACCTAATTGATCGTGCAAAACATTGTGTTGACGCATAAGGAGACTATTTTGAATAAAAATAATGATTTTTGCCGAAAAAATAAATATTTGTGTTTTTTTCTGTTTCTGAAGTTCTGTTTTCAGCTATTCAGCTGTATTCAGCTATTGTCGATCCACTGCAGGATGAAGGCCTCTCCCGCATGCTTTCAGCTTGCGCGGTCCTGGCTTTCCTCTGTCATTCGGGTTCAATACACCTGATGATGTCATCCGTTCGTTGTGTTTTCGATCTTCTTTGTGGGCGTTTGTGATCAAGCGGTATCCATTCCAGGATTGCTTTGGTTCATCTGTCATCACATCGCCTCACTAAATGGCCTGCCCACTTCCATTTCAATTCTTTCATCCATCCAATGCTGTTACATACCTTCGTTTGTTCTCTGATCCATATGCAGGTCCTTCTGTTCCCCTGTAATGCCAAGCATGCACCTTTTCATTCCCCTCTGTGCTACCCGAAGCTTTTAAACTGATTGTGATGTGAGTGTCCATGTCTCATTTCCGTATGTCAAAACAGGCAGCACGCACTGATTAAAGACCTTTCACTATATGGACTCCTTAAACACTATATGGACTCTGTCAAATGCCTGCCACCCACACTTAACACGCCGTTCCACTTTCCGGGCAGTATCACCGTCCATTGAAATCCTTTACCCAAGATATATAGTGGTCCACAACCTCTAAATCGATACCTAAAATAGAAATTGTTCTGTTGACAGCAAATTTGTTAAACATAACTTGACTCTTTTTTTAGGTTTATTTTCAAACCAAATGGTTCTCCCGTCCGTTACAGCTTTAATATGTGTTTTTGCTTATCTGGGACTTGTGAGAGGAGAACGATATCATCTGCGAATCTAAGATGGCTTCGGTAGGCACCATTGATTTTTATATCATCCTGTCTCCAATCCAGATTACGGAATACCCTGCCGTACACCTCGGCCTACGCTGATTTTAATATTCTATAAAAAACAGGGATATCTCTAGGAATATATTATTATTTTTGTGTGCTTCGTCAATAATCCATATTCGTGACTTGAGTGATAAGTGATTAGTGAGGGATAAGTTATTATAGCCATTATTTTTATAATATCTAGAAATCTGTTGAAAAGTTAATTTATTGAAACCGTAGCAAATGTCATATTTTAAAAGATCCGAATCTAAGAAGAAACGCTGGCAGTATCGAGTATTTAAAAATGGGTTTAGGACCTCTCCTATAAACCAGACATTACTTTTTAATTTGCCAAAAAGTTTTTTTCAATTGGAGCCATAAAACCTTCTAAGCTACAAGAGCATTTGAATAAAATACATTCTGATTAAAAGGGGTTATCTTATGTTCAAGGACTGGAAAAGAAATATTTAAAACAACCAACTAAATTGACCCTTTTTGCGTTATCTAAACAGATTACGGAATACCTCTTCAGGGTAGGCTGAGAAAAGAACAGGCGATATTGAGTCACCCTGCCGTATACCTCGGTCTACGTTGATTTTAATTTCAAGGTCATCCATGTGAACTGTAGCTCAAGCTTCCTCATACATTGATCCCAATAAGTTCACATAGGCTCTCTCTATCCCCTGGTTAAGCAATGCATCCCTTTCATAGTCAATAAAAGTCAAGCACAGTGGTAGGGTGTATTCATTGTGCCTTTCTATGAGCTGTTGGACAACCTGGATATGATCCATTGTACTTAATCCACTTCTGAGTCCTGCCTGCTCTCTTGGTTGTGCGTCATTTAGGGTTCTTAATACTTTTTTAGATATTATCTTGGTGAAAACTTTTTACATAACTGATAGGAGGCTTATTGGACGGTAGTTTTTTAAATCTACCTGTGCTCCTTTCTTATGAAGAAGAATCACTTCAGTATTTTTTCATAGACTGGGTATTTCTTGGTCTTTGAGGCATTTTGAGTACAATTTTGCCAATATTTTATTTAAAGTTCGACCACCAGCTTTTAACATTCCAACCGTTACATTGTCCATTCCTGGAACCTTTTCATTCTTCATTGCTTCTATGTCATTTGTCACTTCATCCAACAGGATATCTAGCATTTCCTCTTCCATGGGCATTGCTATCTTTGACTGGTTCTGATTTTCATATAACTTTGAATAACATCTTCTGATAACCTCTAACATTTCGGCACGCTCCTTACATACTGTGCCATCTTCACGCATTAAGGCAAACATTTGTGTTCTTTTATTTATCAGCTTGTGTTTAACTTTGTTTATTCCTTTGTTGTTCTAGTGTTTTTTTGCACTGGCTGCATGTTGAATCGATGCGTTTCCTCTCGAATATCTTTTCTTATATATATATATATATATATATATATATATATATATATATATATATATATATATATATATATATATATATGTGTGTATATCTTATTACAAAGCTTAACGTACTCGACCCTGCCAAAAAAAGTGCTTGCATTCTTTATTGTCCGCCGTTTCTTTATTAAATCAATGGTCTCATTTTTGACTGTTTGAAACTTATTTCTGCTGGTGCTATTGCAGCAGCCGTTTCAAGCAGATTGTCGATGATTTCCATTTCTTCTGGGTCTTGCAACACAGCAAAGTGGTTCAACAAAGCTATCTCAAAATCGCTGCCTCTCTGCAACAGCTTCCTAGAATTTACTTTGTCCTTCTTCGATCTTACCATTCTTGTACGTTCTCTTCGACAGTTTATCCTAACTTTTGCTCGTACCATTCTATGGTTACTTCCAACATTATAACTGATAAGGAGAGTACAATTGCAAATTATTGTTTTATCGTTTGATATGATGTAGTCAATTTCTCTTGTGAGACCAGATGGACTTTTCCATGTCCATTTTCTGTTGATCTCATTCTTGTAAAACGAATTCATAATATAGAGTTCTTGTCCTTTAGCAAAGAAGACCAGCCTGTCACCTCTATTATCCCGCTCACCGTTTCCATATGGGCCAGTTGCATTTTGATCAGTTCTTTCTTCTCCGATTCTGGCATTAAAGTCGCCCATCAGGATTTTATACCTACACTTCTCTTTGTCTAAAAGTTGGGCCACATCATCATAAAATTTCTCAATTTCCTTATCTCTATGGCTTATAGTTGGTGCATAAGCTTGGACTATTTGAAGCTTAAACTTTTTATTTAGCTGAATGACACATCGGGCTAATCTGTCGGATATTCTTTCAAATTTGACTACACTGTCTTTCATCTTTCGATTGATGAGGAATCCAATTCCACCACATCGTCCATTCTCCGTACCTCGGGTGTAGAGTACGTGACCAGTTGGTTCTAATTTGGTTAACTCTTCGCCCTTTCTTCGTGTTTCACAACTTCGTTTTTACAATAATATCTCAATGTATGTTGTCAAGTTCGATTAACAGTTCTTGCAGTCGGGTCTCCGTTTTCATTGTCCGTATATTAAGCGTGGCAATGTCAAAACTCCAATGACAGCCTGATCGAACCAGGTGATTCTTAGCACCCTCTGCCTAGGGGCAGATCCCATGGCGGACAGGTCAAAGCAGAGACCTCAGACTAACTTGATCCAAAATCTGCCAAACGCATTGTACAAGCGTGGCAAATTAAGGTCCAACCCCCCAACATGGCTTTACAATTTTAAACACATCCCTCATTCGCTGGAGGCCAAGAAGCAACTACCTAGGACAGCAGGAAGACCTTTCCCAAGGCAGAGAGTGCTAGGAATAACCGGATTAGATCAGGCTGCCATTAGACTTTGGACATTGCAACTCTACATATTCGGACAATGAAAACGGATGAACGACTGCAAGAACTGTTGATCAAGCTCGACAACATACAGTGGGGTATCATAAAGCTATGTGAAACACGACGAAAAGGCCAAGAGCTAATCAAACTGGAAACAGCTGATCACGTACTCTACGCTCGAGGTGCGGAGAATGGACGATGTGGTGGAATTGGATTCCTCATTAACCAAAAGTTGAAGGATAGTGTAAAATTTGAAAGTATATCTGAGCAACTAGCCCAATGCGTCATTCAGCTGAATAAAAAGTTTAAGCTACAAATCGTCCAAGCTTATGCACCAACTATAAGCTATGGTGATGAAGAAATTGAAATATTTGATGATGATGTGGTCCAGCTTCTAGACAACGAGAAATGCAGATATAAAATCCTGACGGGTGATTATAATACTAGGATAGGAACTGACTACTGAACTGATAGGATTTTGACTGTTTGAAACTTATTTCTGCTGGTGCTATTGCAGCAGCCGTTTCAAGCAGATTGTCGATGATTTCCATTTCTTCTGGGTCTTGCAACACAGCAAAGTGGTTCAACAAAGCCATCTCAAAATCGCTGCCTCTCTGCAACAGCTTCCTAGAATTTACTTTGTCCTTCTTCGATCTTACCATTCTTGTACGTTCTCTTCGACAGTTTATCCTAACTTTTGCTCGTACCATTCTATGGTTACTTCCAACATTATAACTGATAAGGAGAGTACAATTGCAAATTATTGTTTTATCGTTTGATATGATGTAGTCAATTTCTCTTGTGAGACCAGATGGACTTTTCCATGTCCATTTTCTGTTGATTTTCTTCTTCAGCAAAATCAACCTATCTGGCACACCTTTATTGTACCGCTCAACACTTGCACATGGGTCAGTTGCACTTTTACTAGTTCTTGCCTTTCCCATCCTAGCATTAAAATCACCCGTCAGGATTTTATATCTGCATTTCTCGTTGTCTAGAAGCTGGACCACATCATCATCAAATATTTCAATTTCTTCATCACCATAGCTTATAGTTGGTGCATAAGCTTGGACGATTTGTAGCTTAAACTTTTTATTCAGCTGAATGACGCATTGGGCTAGTTGCTCAGATATACTTTCAAATTTTACACTATCCTTCAATTTTTGGTTAATGAGGAATCCAATTCCACCACATCGTCCATTCTCCGCACCTCGAGCGTAGAGTACGTGATCAGCTGTTTCCAGTTTGATTAGCTCTTGGCCTTTTCGTCGTGTTTCACATAGCTTTATGATACCCCACTGTATGTTGTCAAGCTTGATCAACAGTTCTTGCAGTCGTTCATCCGTTTTCATTGTCCGAATATGTAGAGTTGCAATGTCCAAAGTCTAATGGCAGCCTGATCTAATCCGGTTATTCCTAGCACTCTCTGCCTTGGGAAAGGTCTTCCTGCTGTCCTAGGTAGTTGCTTCTTGGCCTCCAGCGAATGAGGGATGTGTTTAAAATTGTAAAGCCATGTTGGGGGGTTGGACCTTAATTTGCCACGCTTGTACAATGCGTTTGGCAGATTTTGGATCAAGTTAGTCTGAGGTCTCTGCTTTGACCTGTCCGCCATGGGATCTGCCCCAAGGCAGAGGGTGCTAAGAATCACCTGGTTCGATCAGGCTGTCATTGGAGTTTTGACATTGCCACGCTTAATATACGGACAATGAAAACGGAGACCCGACTGCAAGAACTGTTAATCGAACTTGACAACATACATTGAGATATTATTGTAAAAACGAAGTTGTGAAACACGAAGAAAGGACGAAGAGTTAACCAAATTAGAACCAACTGGTCACGTACTCTACACCCGAGGTACGGAGAATGGACGATGTGGTGGAATTGGATTCCTCATCAATCGAAAGATGAAAGACAGTGTAGTCAAATTTGAAAGTATATCCGACAGATTAGCCCGATGTGTCATTCAGCTAAATAAAAAGTTTAAGCTTCAAATAGTCCAAGCTTATGCACCAACTATAAGCCATAGAGATAAGGAAATTGAGAAATTTTATGATGATGTGGCCCAACTTTTAGACAAAGAGAAGTGTAGGTATAAAATCCTGATGGGCGACTTTAATGCTGGCATCGGATTCTGGAATCGGAGAAGAAAGAACTGATCAAAATGCAACTGGCCCATATGGAAACGGTGAGCGGGATAATAGAGGTGACAGGCTGGTCTTCTTTGCTAAAGGACAAGAACTTTATATTATGAATTCGTTTTACAAGAATGAGATCAACAGAAAATGGACATGGAAAAGTCCATCTGGACTCACAAGTGAAATTGATTACATCATGTCAAACGATAAAGCAATATTTTGCAATTGTACTGTCCTTAATCATTTTAATGTGGGAAGTGACCACCGAATGGTACGAGCATAGATTAAGATAAACTGCCGAAAAGAGCGCAAAAGAATGATAAGATCAAAAAGGGGCAAACTGGATTCTGGGAAGCTGCTGGAGAGGGGCACAGATTTTGAAATTGCTTTGTCAAATCGATTTGCTGTGTTACAGGACCCGGAGGAGATGGAAATTACAGACCAATATGAAGAAATCGTCAACAATGTGCTTAAAACGGCGGCTTCAATAGCATCAGAAGATAAATGTTGCAAAGAGTCAAAAATTTCCAATGAGACCATTAATTTAATGAAAAAACGCCGGACAATGAAGAAAGCAGACAGTCCTTTTAGCAGGATCGAGTACGTTGAGCTTTGCTAAACTATAAGAAAACGTATTCGAGAGGAAACGTACCGGTTCAACATGCAGCTTGTGCAAAAAATTCTGGAAGGAAACAGGGGAATTAATTAAGCTAGGCAGAGGCTAAGAAAGAAAAGAAATATGGAGGGAACGGACGGAAATGTCAGAGGTTGTCCAAAGATTTTATTCAGGGTTGTATGAGGACCAGAATCAAGCAAGAACAGCAATGCCCACTGAAGAACAAGTGCCGGATATCCTGATAGAGGAAGTGAAAAAGGCTATAGACTCTATGAAAAATGGCAAGGCTCCAGGAAAGGATAGTATAACTGTGGAGATGTTAAAAGCTGGTGGTCGAACTTTACATAAAACACTAGCAAAATTATACTCAATATGTCTCAAACAACAAGAACTATCCAGCTTATGGAAAAATGCAGAAGTGATTCTTTTACATAAGAAAGGAGCACGGGAAGATTTAAAGAACTACCGTCCAATAATATCCATCAGTGATATGCAAAGTTTTCACCAAGATAATATCCAAAAGAATACTAAGAAAACTTAATGACGCACAACCAAGGGAGCAAGCAGGATCAGAAGTGGATTCAGTACAATGGATCACATCCAGGTTCTACTGCAGGTTATAAAAAGACACAACGAATACACTATGCCACTGTGCTTGGCTTTTATTGATTATGAAAAGGTACTTGATTCAATCTCAAACCGAGCCATAATGGATGCACTGCTTAATTAAGGTGTGCTTAATGAAGCTACAGCGACAGTCCACCTTGACAATCTTGAGGTTGGAATAAATGTAGGGCGGGGCGTACGGCAGGGTGACGCAATATCACCTCTTCTTTTCTCAGCCTGCCTGGAAAAGCTTTGCTGGAGACAAAAGCATTTCTATTTTAGGAACGGATTTGGAAGTTGTGGATCACTATAAATATCTTGGGCACAGGGTTTCAATGGAAGAGGATACCGTTCGGGAGGTGGAGCGACGCGTAAATGTGGCTGGCAGGCTTTTGGCAGGCTCAACATAGTGTTTAAGAACAAACTACCACTTTGCCCGAAAAGAAAAGTCTTTGATCAGTGTGTCCTGCCCATTCTGACATACGGAAGTGAGACCTGGACACTCACATCACAATCAGTTCAAAAACTTCGAGTAGCACAGAGGGGAATGGAAAAATGTATGCTTGGCATTACTAGATGGGACAGAAAGAGAACAAACGAAAGTGAGTGACGTTGGAAGAATAAAGCAATTGAAATAGAAGTGGGCAGGCCATGTAGCGATGGGACCAAAGATGGACTAGGGCGGTCCAGGACTGGATACCGCTTGATCGCAAACATCCACGGAGAAGACCGAAAACTCGATGGACTGATGACATTGTTAAGTATATTGGACCCGAATGGCAGAGGAGAGCTCAGGACCGCGAGAGTTGGAAGCATGCTGAAGAGGCCTTCATCCTGCATTGGATTGATACGGATATATATACATATATATATATATATATATATATATATATATATATATATATATATATATATATATATATATATATATATATATATATATATATATATATATATATATATATATATATATATATATATATATATATATATATATATATATATATATATATATACTGTAGCGTTCACAAATTCTTGATCGCTACAGGTAGCATTTGTAAATTGTTGATCACCACTGGTAGGTTTATTTCGGACAAATTCTTAACTGAAAGACCTTCGGAATCGTTGGGACAAGGCAAGACAGTCTAACTCCAAATCTCCAGTGAGCGGACATTTTCGCGCCTTACCCTTCCGACCGAGGTACGTAGGTTTGCTGGCCAAGTCAGCTTGGGTTGATTTTTCTGATATTCTTATAGAAGGTTTTACGACCCGGCAGCAGAGAATCCGATCAGCAGATACCAGGCCACTGAACGACTACCTATTACAGAGCCCGACCATCGTGGAAACCTTACACCTTTTTGGGGCCACGTGGCAGAGTAACCGGTTGGTCAGATCGAGATTATATCGGGACCCCGCATAGGGATACTGGACTGCCCGCAGTCGTACTCAGTGTTTTTGGACACCCAGTACCTTGACAGGCAAGGATAGACAACATCAGGAAATAAGGCCAGATAAACACTTTTTTTATTATATTTTCAACTACCGTTAAGGATTGCAATTACCAGTTATTTTTCACAAATACATTATTATCATAATTTCTTATACTGATAATGGTCACGTTATCATCTTATATTTTGTATCTATTTGCCGTCTGACCATTCTTGGTTACCCTAGCGTTATATATCTATCTTTTTACTATCGTCAGAATAGAGGAAATAACCTCTAATTTGTAAGTATAGGGACGTAGAGACCAGCTGGTGTAATTCAGAGCTGTGTATTTGATTTTTGATTTCTTTCACGGTAAGGTTTGGAGAACCACCTTCCCTAAACCTTCCCGTGTCTTTGGTTTGATAGTTTTAGTTATTCCTTTTTTTTGTGCTTTGTGTCGTTCTTTTTTGAGTGTGCCTTTATAATATATATAATATATATGTATAAAATTCTAGTAAACCGTTTTATTTAAGATAGACCCCTTCCCGGTTCCAGGGTCTTTTCCGATATATGAAGTAACCGGGTGGCGCTCAACTTTTGTCGTGGCTTCATTCTGTCCTGGACCTTCTTCCCGGTGCTCCCGGCGAACAGCTGCCGTCGCTGTGATCTATATATTTTTTATTTTGTTTCAAAAGAGAAAATAATAGGTCACAATACATATATATATATATATATATATATATATATATATATATATATATATATATATATATATATATATATATATATATGTATGTATATGTATTTTTTATTGTTTATTAAAATATTACATAATTTTATATGCTTTTAAAAAATGTTATTGAAATATCATATATAAATAACGTTAATCTAAAACTAATGATAAAAGAAATTGATATTTCATTACCACAATGTATTTCATAAGAATACAATGAACAACAAAACATCCTTTAAATTGAAAATTTTAAAATTTCCTGCATGGGAGTATTTTATATTTGAATGAACCACGCTTACATTTAATCTTGTTGATTTAAATGCGAACAAATATTTTCCAAACCAAAATTAACATTACTTCAATTAAGAAATCGTCATAGGCGTCATTGAATAACACATGATAAGAGCGTGAATCAATAATTTATTGTTTTTGTTGACCCGTGCAACATTTTTCTGTACCCCCAGCAGAGAGAAATAAATGATTAACTTAAAGGTTGGTTTTTCAAGCTGTGTATCTCGCGATTAAAATCATCAGTTTTGGGTTAATATAAGCTCCTATGAAAGCAAATAAAATATATTTTGGGATATCTGGAGATAAAAAAAAGGACCTTTGAAAATGAATGCAATATTAGGAGGATATATAGGATTACTATGTATTGTACAATTCGTAACTGAGTGAAAATTCACATTCTATTTTTACTGAAGTGTAGGTTTATTATCTATTTGAAAGCATTTTATTTACAATGGATCTTGCACAGGTAACAGTATTAAAATTGAAAGAAAAGTTGAGCATGAAATTTATAGGATGTTTTCTTATACTATTTTAAATTTAGATGGCAATTAACTATGCTCCAATATTTTTAGGTATTGGTAATTTCATAGATACACCATTGCCTATAAACGTTTGCTTATTTCAATTGTATTGTATTAGTTTTGAGAACTAAGGCGTACTGAAGAATAAATGAACACAGTTACTTTTCTAACTTGTCTATCTTCAAAAAACTATTTTTGAGAAATTAGATATTTTATATTGAGATACATTGTTAATATAGACAAATATTTAATTGATAAAAAAATGACCACATTTTACGATTTAATTAACATTATCAGTTATGTGAGAAACTTTAGACACAATAATAACAATTGTAACGTATGTAGTGCTATTTCTGTCTAGTTTTATTTTGAAACGAAAAAAATCGAAATATTAGGACGAATTTATTAAGTTTATTTTCTACTTATTTTAGGGTAATTTCTTAGAAGCTTTATCATATTGCTATCTACTAACAAGAGTGGCGCAAGTGTCCGCTACCATTTTAATTAAAATTTTAAATTTTATAACTTTTAAAAGAAACAAAGCAGACATTTATTTTTCTCTATATTATTTTTGTCTTAAAATTTTATATTAATTAATTTTTGAAAAGTATGTCGATTAAATGTGAGCCATTACACAGGTCAACAAATTTAAACTTTTTTGATTTAAGAATTTATGAAAATATGTCACTCGGAAGGTACATGTTCCATATTAAGCTCATTCATTAAACCATCAATCTCATAACATACATATAGCGATCCTTTATATTTTATCCATCTATTTTATAAAAATTTGAAAATGTTATATTCCTTTTTCGGTAAAGTGAAACACTTGCATTTTTATCTAATAAGTTCCACTGTTGAAGACTGAAATCAAGAAGTTCCGATTTTTGTTTTGACAATCCCACATCACGTACCAAATCATTTAATTACCGCATCTACGGTCTTGTGGTAATTCCTTCATTGTCCAGTCCAATGTCAGGTTATAAGAAAAAACAAATAATTTCAAAGAGTTATTAAGTTAGGTTCACTTGTAGTTCCTAAAAATGTTGGCTTACAACTGGTGTTTTCAGGAAGTAGTGGATTATATCCTGATAAAGAATTAGAATCATCAGGAAAAACGTTGTCCAGGTTTAAAGGCGAAATTGGTACTGGTAGTTCCTGGCTATGAGGAACTGGCCTAAGTGCAGGAGGCAAATTTGGATACTGAATTTTGTCCCTTTGCTTTTTTTGAAATCACTTCTGTTTTAGTGATGCAAAAGTAACAATCACTTATATGGTCAGTAGGTTCTCTCCACAGCAAACGGCATAGAATTTTTCGCAATGCATCTACTGCATCTCCAATTAGGCACTTAAAATATAAAATATAGGTTTTTTATCCTCGGATGTAGATCTAACTTGTGATTTTAAAATAAATAGTCCGCATATATAATAAAACTTATCCGCTAGATTTTTGCAAAATCGAGGACTAGAATCTGCAATTTTATAAAAAATCGACTTAAACACTTGACCGTACTGTAAACGAGATAGGAACAAACTAAACTATAGAAAACAATAAAACTACCTTTAAATGTTCGTAGAATACAGTGGAAATACTCCCTCTACGGTCTTGTGGAAATTCCTACATTATCCCCTCCAAGTGAGGTACAAATAATTTCAATGATTACATGACCTAAAGGACTTGAAAATGGGACGTGCTAGGTCATTTCTGTGAAAAGATGTTTTAATAATTATCTAAATGAAACGCAAAAAGAGCATTCTTATCCATGTTACAAAAATCAACTCGACCTGTATTAGCAACAATGCAACTTTCTTGTGTCCAATGTTGCTAGCTCGAATGCTACGCCACCAGTCACATTACTTTATTTACACAACTCGTATATCTAGTTATATATCTTTTCATTACATACTCATTAAACTGGCTTGTAATTCAAAGCTACATAATACATAACAAAACATTTTATTTTTTTTGGAGGTAACTAATAACTTTAAGAGGTACTTTTGATATACTTTGGTCCACTGAGAATACAAGACGAAGTTGCATTTTATGGTTAGTGTAATCTAACGCTTTAATAGAATGAAATCACATCATAACTAATCACACCACACAAAAGCGTCATTAGATCTCTTGAGAGATGATCTCAAGAATTAAGAAATAATTTCTTTTTCCAAATGATAAAATTACCCTCAAAGGTTACGTCCTTGGAGCTTTTTTGTTTTTATTAAAAACGAAAAAGGCTTATCTTCCCCAGACTCTCGCGTACAGAACGTAAATACGCATATTAACCGGGCTTATCGCACCGAAGAAACATAAAAGAGCTTATTTTTGTGTTTTAACATTTCAAAGTGCGATATAAACGTTTTATTTATTCGAACTTTTGATCTCAAAAATGGGTTTGATCTCTGTTATCGGACCCCCTGCTGTTCAACCACAAGCGATGGCTCTTTCGAAGTCGTGATATTGACATGTTTTTTCCTTTAGCAAATTCTGATGTTTATTATAACGGTTGGTATGCTTAACTAATGAGGCAAATGTACCAAAAAACATGTTTTTCTTGTAAGCGATCTACAGGGTGGGCAATTATAAAATTGTTCATTAAATTTATTTTAACATAGAAAATAATGTAACAGAAACATGCATTAGGTTAGAAAAAAAAGTTCTGTGCATTTTTTGAAAAATATTACAAAAATATGCTAATTACTGAAATATTCGTCTTTTCAGGCGTCATGAAATGTACATCAGCCAAGTGCTACAATAGGTGCTATTCGGAAAGTGATATGTGATTGTACGCAACCTGTGGGAGAAGTTCTGAATCCTGAATCCTTTGCTAGTACATAAACCTTTTTTTTAACGCATTGCTAATGACAGTAGTCTGTTGTAATAACTTTATTCGGCCATAATAATTTCACTAGATCCAAAACAAATCCTTCTTGGCGTGAATATTGGAATTTGGCGTCGATGTCGAATGTGTCAAAGGTGGGTATGGTCGAAGGTGTGTATGGTCAACTTATAATTTCTTAGACGTCTTTCATACCGCAAGCGGAGCCAAACCGAGCCGAGCGAGTCCGATTTCGCTTCGAACAAATCCATGTATCATTATGGCTATTTACACTGAATCGCTCGGCCTGGTCCGAATTCGCTTGGTGTTCAGTGTGAATGGTCACATACTGATTCATTCGTTTGTTTCTCAAAGCAAAATCGGATTCGCTTGGCTTGGTTTGACTCGGCTGGCAGTGAAAGTCGCGTAACACTTGGGTTATCATAAAAAATATGATTGATTTATGATTTTGTGCTGAAAAATTCGTTTGCCGGAACTTTGAAATGAATGTGAGTGCAGCGTCATGCCATTGATTTTTCTTGTCTTTGGATAATTATTGATTCTGGATCTTGTTCATTGCATACTAGCGTATGAATATGGTTTACTCTTTATGGGTTTGGGCACAGTTTTTGTTTAGCAATGTTTGAAGCTCGCTTGTTTCAATCTTTGAGAGCATTCAGCATGAGGACTCAAATCTTTAACGACATTTTTGATGCCACCTTTTATATATAACGTTACAAGGGTTTGCCTCATATGCAGCACACATCATTCCAGAAGTAACAGTAACATTAAGTCGATGGAATATTCTCTTTTTTATTGTTTTTATCGCCATTAAACGTCAGACAACAACGCTTTGGACCTGGAGCTTGTCATCTTCTGTAATCTGGTGTTGCTAGTTGCATATGAATGCACATGCTAGTTCTTGGAAGTTAACTCTTTGAGGAGGACTAGGCTTCCGTAGTGCATTTCGACACAAAACGGTGTAAAATCTGACAAAGAATTGCTCCTCAGTCATACCTTCTGAGAAGATGTAGTTTATGTTGGTCACTCGTCAGTAGGTAGATTTCTCGAGAGAATTAAGGTTAAGCACAAAACTAAAAGTTGATAGTCCGAGGAAAGTGCTGACCGGAATTAATCGGTAGCTGATGACCGGAGTTCGGAGTTCATGTTAAGCTGTAAGTGTGTAGGTAGTTAATAGCCTAGCGGATCTCTGAACGTTAATATTGAATTTTGTTAATTCACTCATGATTTTTTTTTCTAATTTGTGCTATCATTAGGGTCGTTTAAAAGTTAAACAAAAATATGCATTTTTAAGAAAGATTTTCACTATACAGCGCTATATCTACGGCAACAATATTGTGTTTCTAAGGTGCCTTATGTAGTCGATTTCTGATAGTCGTCAAATAGATTATCTACTATTTTAATTGGGAATTAAATTGGAGTATACAAAAGTTGTAAAATAATAATTTCAGATTTTTTGGTCAGAAAATTTTTTACTTAAGAGTAAGTGTGACTGGACATTTGGTTTTATCTCAGATTATCAGCTGTCGATCACTGAGTATCAAATCCTTGATTGCATTCACTTTCTATTATAACATGAAACATATTTTAGATCTCGTCTTGTTTATTATATGCATTCTTTATCTTCATTTCCATAAAGGAGTGTTAATAAAGATGCTTGTTGTTGTTTTTATAAAGTTGTTTGCAAACATGAAGTCTTTGAACTCACCATCAACAGCACAACTTCTCATAGAACACAGTTTTAAATACAACTATCTTGATCAATTTTTTTATTGGAACCTTTGGTGTGAAACACCATATTCGAAGAAATTTACCACTGAACACCAAGGAGATGATTCAATCTCAAATTGAATTTAGTGATTGGTGTTTAATGGTAAATCTCTTTGAGATTACAACTATGATTTCAACGGACAATTCTTGCATTAAAGTTTACAATTGCTAGAAGGAATCAGAATGTTTTCTTTCAAAATTTATTAAATAATTTCAACAAGTGTAAATCGCCATTAAATAAATTTTGAGGAGAAATAATTATAACAAAATAGTTTTCTTTAGATATTTTATAGTTTTTCCTTTAGTTTTCCCATAAAAAGGTAAGGTTCCCAAAAAGTTTTATTTTTTCATACATGTAACTATTAATGTATAAATCGGTGAAAGGTATGCTTTACAATATCATAATGGGGTGCTCCAAAAATTGTGAGCGGTATTATATAATGTGATATATCCTTAATGATATATAGTTCGATTGAAATTATCTAATCGATTTCAAAAATAGAACAGAATAATAATTCTTTTATAATTTAATCTTTGCACAAATCTGAATTCATAAAAATAAATTGAACTGCGGCAATACGTATTGTTCCTGTACGTAACATGATTTAAAGGGAACTAGAACCCTCCAAATTCACAACAGCTGATTTATTGATTATAGGTTAGGTAAATGACAATGTATAACCTATATCTTTTTATAATTTTTAACCGGAATTAAATGACGGTGATCAAAATAACAACTCAAACTCATATAGGCGATCAAGAGGTGATCATTAACGAAGACGAACTTTTAGCAGATGTAAGTAGAATGGGACAAACAAATTAAAATTGGTAATTATACGAGGTCAATAGGTCAACACAAAATGAATATTTTTAAATATTATCCTTTTGATAAGAGGGGGTCTGCAATAAATAACCATTAACTGTTATCAGTTGCCTTGTAACAAGTTGTATAAAAGGTCAAAATTATTGGAATTAACGTATTTAAACAGTGTCCAGCTTAGTGTTAATGTGTCCGGTCTAGATAAATAAATTGCGACTAAATTTTTGTGACAGTGTAATATTATTTGGTTATATTATTGGCCATAATTTGTGAATTTGTTAAAATACAAGCAAGTTAATGTTTCTGCTCATCAAGGAATTTAATTCCCCATATTAAGTTAATTTTTTTACTTGGGAACTGATAGATACAAATGATTTCATTTCTGCATATGGAAAGGATGTCTATTGCTAACAAATTCCGTGTTAACCCCATTTACTATTCGGATTACTCTGATACAATTGTCTGTTGATAATTTAGAACATAGAAAAGTTCTAAATTGCTTAAAAGGAAACGCAAGACTGCGACAAAAGTGTGATTTTTTAAAAATTTGATTTGTACTTAAACATGGATATCGTTAGTAGTGTAAGTATTAGTTTATTCTTCAAACTTAACTTATAGTTCAAACTATAAGTAAAAAAACTCTGCAATGATTACTGATTTCTTAAGTATTATTTTGTTCTTTTACAGTATCCCTTAGTTAAAGCCTTTTTAGCTGGTTCATTTTCTGGAACATTCTCAACTGTGTTGTTCCAGCCCTTGGATTTGGTGAAAACAAGGTTGCAAAATACATCAGCTACAATAGTAAAGTGAGTAAAAAAATCTTGATATATATATTTAAATTATTCAAATGATATATCAAATTTTATATTGTAATTATATCCAAGTAAAATCAAATATTATATATTGATTCTTAAAAATTATGTTTCAGTGGGCAACATGGCACTGTTAGCATGTTTAACATTTTTTCCAACATCATTCAACAAGAGCAAGTTAGAGGATTATGGAGAGGCATGGTTCCAGTGAGTATTTCTATTATTATACATATATTTTCATTTTCATTAATTACGTTATATTTTAGTCTATTGCCAGATGTGTCCCAGGTGTTGGTTTATACTTTTCATCTTTAGACTACATAAAGTCCCACTATTTAAATGGAAATACTCCCACAGCTTTAGAATCTGTGGCAATGGGTTTCTGTGCTAGGTCGATGAGTGGGGCCATCCTGATACCCATTACTGTAGTAAAGACAAGGTCAGTGATTTATTTTCGGACTTAAAACTTTTTACATAACTAATGCTAAATAGATATGTGCTGGTTTGATATATCATAGGCACTGTATTAAAATTATTAATTATTGATGGGTGAAAAAAACTGATTAAAACTCGTTTTTATAGCCTCCACATTTTTTGATGAATTACCATCCAGAAATTTTTGGAATGCTTTATCAGAATTTATTGTTTATTGTATTATGCGATAGGTGTTGATTGCGGTTTATCAGTTTTTTTAACTATTCCAGTATCATTATATGAAACCTTTGAAGCTATAAAAACTGTAAAGTTTTCCATTGACGTGAATCAAGCCTTGGTGCATTTAAAATTATTTGATCCCTTGACTAAACTCGACTATTTTTGACAGACATGTGCCATATGCATGGAATATTTCACGATGTTCCTTCCACCATTTTTACACCCGCTCATATTTATAAAAATATACCGGCTGAGCGTTTATTATTTATATTTTACATTGCTAAAATATGTGACAGTTTTCTTCAATGATGATAATGCCCATGCCAGCTGTCAAAAGATCAACAGGGGTGTTACATATAAATGCATAAGTGACATGCAAAAAAAGTACCATAGAAAACTGAATGCACATCGATATATAATTTTACATTTTCTCTTCAAAAAATAAGAGGTCGCTAGTACTTTTAAATTATTTTGATTACTAAATTGATTAACTTTAGCATGTTCTTTAAATTATTTTTATATGCTGTAGAATTGATAATAATTGTTTTAGTAGATGAGACAGATATAGATATACAGTTTCTTTAATTTTTCAGATTTGAAAGTGGAGTATATGGTTATGATAGTGTGATATCTGCGTTGAAAGAAATTTATCGCACAGAAGGAATTAAGGGTATGACCTGTGGCCTTGTTCCAACCTTGTTCAGAGACGCTCCATTCTCTGGCCTTTATCTTATGTTTTACACACAGACAAAACAACTTGTACCACAAGGTAAGGTATTCATTCTATTCTTGGAACGCATTTAAAATTTTCTATCTTTTTCTATTCTTATTCTATTCTATTTCTATTCTATAACATGAATGCCATTGAATGAATAATAATTGTGTTGTATTTTGAAATTATTTTTCTGTTTTATGTGTTATATTTTTGAATATTTTTATTCTATTGTGGAAATTTGTGTGAACTAATTGGCATTTTTGGGACATTGTGGAAACAAATGGTGCACATGCTGCAACAATTAGAATATGTAAATATTGGTTTAAATGTTTCCAAATAGATTAATGGAGACATGCCATTAACATAAACTAATCTTAATCGTTGATATCTTATTAACGTAACGTCATTTATTTTTAGTCTCTTGATGAACTTTTGCAAACCATGTTAGTATCACGAGGAGTTGATGAAATAAATTAGTCATAATCCCCTGTTGATACTAATATGGTAATTTCATTTTAGTAATGTGGTAATTTGTAGAAAATGTTTTCAAGTTTATAGTTCAAATTATAAAACTGAAGGTTTTAGATTAAAATAAGTTGAAGCACTAACTTACCATAAAAGATATTCTGTAGAAATTTTGTAACATTAACAGGAGAAATATTTTTTTGTTGTTTATTATTTGCCAATTAGAATTACACATATTCTATAAGCATAAGAACTGATTAGGGTTTTTTAATTTTTCCCTTAAATTGACGTGATCACGCGAAGAGGTAACCCCCATCAGTGACTTCTCTTAACTTAATACATGGTTTGTGGACAACGTTAAGTCCACTTTTTTAAAATTTTTGTCGAGTTGTAATTGACAAAAGAATTGGGCATCAAACGGTATTACCGTTTTTACTCTGTTCCTTTTAAACTCGAAGAGATTTACTACTAAATACCAACGTGCGTCGAAAAGTTTAAAAAATTGATTTGGTATTTAGTGGAAAATCTCTTCGAGTTTAGTGTTTCCACCGATGGTTCCAATAGAAGAATTAATCTGTTCTTTTTGAAAAGTCGAAACTTTTCAACTTATATATTCTTGTAACAGTTCACTTCAGTTAAATTCCTAATCAGTTTTATTTTTTTATTAAAGCTACGTTTGTTCAGAGGAACATTAATCAATATATCTACCATAAACTTAAAACTTGCCATCTTATTGTGGAAGTTATGATTTGATTCTTAAGGAATTAATAGTATTAACGTCAGCAACGTCAATTTTATATGCAAACTACAAATTCCTTTAAATATCTCATCTTATCTTCCCTTATCTCATAATCTCTAGTCCTTTACCCGTAGGTGTCGGGATATTAACCACGACCGACTTCGGTAACTTCAGTTATTGAGAACTGAAGCTCGTTGCGGCGTGGATCTGTCCTATTCCTTTAAAACATTTTTTTTTCTAATGCAAGATCAGTGTATTTTTCTAACCTGGTTTGTGGTATACTAACTTACTGATAACTGTTATTTCAATAAATTTTAAAATACTTTTTATTTTTTTATAAGAAAATGGGTCCATATGGTAGCCAGTGATATAATGTGTATATTATATATAGTGATTCGTTGTGAAGCATAGTAGAAGTGCTGATAGGCAATTAGTTGCCGAATTAGAGCTCTAGATGCTAGGGCATCGTCTAGTAGCACGTTCTTTGTCATTTATTGTTTAATAACTTCTTTGGTAAATTTGGTATTAAAAAAAGTCTTAGATAATGTAGTTCCATCAAAATGTTACTTCTGTCGTTTGATATACTGATATTTCTACATGCAAGGTGTGTAAATAAAGTAACGAGACTGGAGGCGTGGCGTTCGATCTGGCAGCACTGTTCACTTACCTTTCGAAGACCATTATCTCATGCGTCTTCAGTACAAGTTTGAATTTATTAGAGTCACTTAGTGGTCCATAGCAGTTCTATTCGTAAACCGGAGGATATTTTTATTGCAGTCTGAAAATGATTGACAATGAGAGAGAAGGATAAGCAATTTCGATCGACGGTGCGCTATCAAGTTTTGTTTCAGACTGGCACAGTGCGACCGAAACTTTGGAAAACTTCAACGGACTTTTGGAAACGGTGCTTTTCAAGAGTCTTTGTTTTTAGGTACTTTATTCATACAAGGGCGAGACTCGATAAAAGATGAATCTCGTAGCCGTAAGGCTGCGGTGAATTAATCAGTGATGGTCAGAATGATCAGGGAAGAGTTGAATTTTACACACACAACTGTTCATCAGATTTTGACCAATTAATTGGGAATGAAGAAAATCAGCATGAAAATGGTTCCGAAACACCTTGGCAGGATGAAAAGGACAAAAGAATGGAAACAGGTCTTGACTTTTTGTGGTCTTGATTGAAAATGACTGTACTGAAGACGCATCACACGTTGGTCTGCCTCTCCTCCAAAGGGGAAGCCAACGGTATTTTCAGATCGATCGCTACGCAACCAGTCTCATTACTTTATTTACACACCTCGAAGTTCCGAGCTTATGTTTAAATTATTTTAAGTTATTCTTGCTTAGCGTCGTATTCATCTGTATTGCGTTAATCGTACTTAATAAACTAATAAAATGTTCTAGTTTTTTGACTTAATAATACTTTTTTTTAATTTAATAAGTTTTGCTCCACAGTTTTTTGGTGAGGTTTTTAGGTCGATACTTTATAATATCCAAATTTGTTATTTAGACATATTTTTCTTTTGCAGATCTTCTAATTTCTCACTATAGTTCACCTATACATTTCACCTGCGGAGTTACAGCAGGCATAATGGCTTCGATAGCAACACAACCAGCTGATGTATTAAAAACCAAAATGCAACTGTATCCAAAAAAATTTAACGGTTTATGGTCTGTAATCGTATATGTCCATAATAACCATGGTGTCCAAGGGTATTTTAAGGGTATGGTCCCTCGGATGCTTCGTCGTACGTTAATGGCTGCCATGGCATGGACAATCTATGAGCAGATATCAAAGAAAATTGGATTAAAGTAGTACAGTCTAAATTATAATCGCTGGTTCGGCTTGGAACCCCAACTAGCCATAAATGGTGTATTAATATAACTAAGAAATCTTAGTTCATTTTGACAGTGATAATATAAAAGGGTAATGAGATCATGCAGGATATGTAACTATATTTTATAATTATAGAAGTAGTTTACTTTGTAACTTGATTCATTTTGCAGTCAAAGTATGTGGTTTATTGTTATGTAATATATTATTAAATAATACGTGATATGGGGTCAGTCGTTGATTATTTCTGGTGATGCGTATAGGGATACTGTACTATTTTAGGAATATGAGTATATTTTAAGCTATATATTTGCCATTGATTGACTTCAAATATTTTTGTAAAGAGAAATTTCTTACAATAATATATTTAGTGGGATCATATGTTAAAAATATTTTTTATGGAGGCTCTATTTTGGGATATTCTGCAAACGATATTGTATGGTAACATACAGTATTGATTTGTGATATATATTATTTTTAAGATTATATATTGTTGGGTATATGTTAATAAAAATATTAAATTTGTTATAAAGATTTTTAATTTATTCCCATGAGTAATATTACTGAATGGTAACTGATTTAAAGCTAAACTTAATTTTTGCGTTGATATTTTATAATGGCATGCTATTTTTGTTTATGGCTTGGTTTTAGAAAAGTCTTACTGTGAGAATCTGAGAATGACTAATTGAGTTGATATATATATAATGACAGAGAGATGATATATACGATATTAACAATGTTTTTTTTAGCTCAATCTTTTATGTTAGTACGTAAGTGTGTTATGATGTTTACAGTTTAATGAAATATAATTTATTTAATATATAAAATAAATTCTAATAATTGTTAAGCATTCTCAGAGTTTAATAACGCCAATTTAACAATTTTATTTTGATGATTGATATACGGAATCTGGCGTTGAATGGTGAAACCCCAACCCTTTTTCAATTTGACAGTTTTGGATGTTTTGTGTGTAATTATTGGACCAACTTTATAATCTCATACGATATGTATGATGTTTTTCGAATATAATTCCACTTTTGAGGTTGTTTGTAGTGGTGGAGTCTTCTTCTTGTGCCATTATGGTTTTTTACGGATTGCTTTATCGTAGTCGTTTACCTAATGTAACTTTCTACCAAAAATGGTTCAAGTTGGCCTCGGTCAATTTATCTTCGCGGTTAACGTATTCCATCAAACCATGCTTTTCTACATTTTTATTGAAGTGATTCCTGATAATAAAGAAACAAGACAGAATTTTTTTCTATATATTTATTTCATCTCTAAATTTTGTGATAATTTTAGAAAATTACGTCAATCAAATGTGAGTCATTAACACTAATGTAGTTTTATGTTCTTTGTAACACATTTTCCATGTCTTTTGTTAACATGTCTGATGTTAATGCGGCAATTTCAGTACGGATGTGGTGCTTGAGTTGCTGTATGGTTTGGGGCTGATTTATTTATATAAACCTTTTCTTTCAAAAATCCCCATAAAAATATTTCGGGGCCGTCAAATCCATTTTGCATGAAAAGTATCAATATGATGGAAGTGGTTTATGATGGCATTATATCCTTCTAATAGTTTATTATTGTCTGTACGCAATAGATCTGGAACAATTTACATCTTATAGTGAAATATGTAAAGTCACTTCTTAAATTTTTGGAGACTTCTCCACACGTGCAGTATATTCAAGCTCTTCACACTGTTCTTCGACCTCTGCTGAGGGGCCTATCCCCAACTGTTTCGAATTTTTGAAATTGCTTGAATAAACGATAAATTGTCGTATTATGAAGCGCGGGATGATTAGGATATTTTCTGCTAAATTCACGTTGGGTTACAATAATAG
The DNA here is from genome assembly GCA_031761425.1 of Cosmopolites sordidus. Lineage (NCBI taxonomy): Eukaryota > Metazoa > Arthropoda > Insecta > Coleoptera > Curculionidae > Cosmopolites > Cosmopolites sordidus. The sequence continues at coordinate 320,296 of JARFXV010000590.1, forward strand.
AATCTTTTTTAACGCAAAATTACAATAATTTTCCTGTATTCTTTTATCCATAATAAATGTTGTACGTCTGCACAATACAACAAACTCAATACAAAAAAATAAAATGGCAGCGTAATGCTTGCCTCACCCTTTACATGAATTAATGTCCGTTGTCTGACCTGATATTAATGTTTCAACATTCAAAAACTACCTTTGGTGTAAGCAGATTTTTTTATGAGCCTCGGTGAGTCGTTTACCATTTCTGAAATAACAAAGCAAAACATGATGAGAATCAATGGATACGTTAATAAGCAAATTTGCTGTATTTGAGGCAAAGAAAATCCATAAGTGATTCACGACAGGCCGTTATGTGCTGCGAAAGATAGTGTTTTGTGTGGCTGCAGGTGTCATCTGAAAGCACTTTTCCAAAAATTGTAATGGAGCGACTGTTACAATATTGTCGTCTATTACAGATAAACTGACTGGAAGATATGTGGTTTCAATAGGAAGGGCTATATGCCATATAGCTGGTGAGGCATTACCTATATCGCACTAAAATTTCGATATTTGTATAATTTTAAGATAATAGATTTTAAGATTTGGCTAATTTAAGAAACGCGTGGGATATACTTCATTTATTTCGTTTGTCACGTGAACGCCCATGGCGTCATTTAGAGGTTCGTTTGACTTGACACCGTCAGATTTTTTTTTTTGAGGTTATACGAAAGGAGGTGTATACACTGACAATCCGCGAACTTTAAATGTGGTTAAAGATAACATCCTTAACGTTATGGGCGAGGTAAAGTCCGAAATGTTCGAAAAAGTAATTGAAAATTGACTTTAGGTGATCGTGAACTGCTAGATTGCTCGGGGAGGTTATTTGAATGATATTCTGTTTCACGTGTAAAAACCGAATTATTGATTGAAATAAACATGATCACAAAAAGTTTACGATCTGTATGTTTTATTAAAAAAAACAGTTCGTACCGTAAGTCAGATCACTCTTTATAAAATGGTTATTTTGCAGACGATATTGTATGGTAATGTATAATATTGATTTATGATTTAATGTTGTTTGTATACATATGTTAACATTATATCATCTTTTGTTGGTGTAGTATTCTTTTAGAAATAACTTAACTGCTTTTATCGGTATAACTGAAGTAACTCAAAGTCTAATTCTAATGGTATCAAATTTGATCTTTGCATTTTCAAAGCAGCAAATTTCGATTTCAATTTGTTCAGTTATATTTAGGGTAGCAGAAGATACTTTTTCACTATCCCGGTGAAAGACAAACCTGGTCACGGAATTGGCGACCCTGCCCTTACAAGCTCTTAATTCCTCTTATACCAATCTTGGAGCAATTCTGCCCTATTCTCCAAATCCTGCACATCTTTACTATTATCTTAGTTTTCATCCTATCTCTGCAGGAAACCACGATGAAACCGCATGCCAACTAGTCCGGTCGTCTCAGAGCTCCTGTGCCATCGGATAACTATCCGTTTACTAAGTAAACTGAGCATCTGCCTTGACTTTCAACTACGCTGGCTCAACCTTCATGAAAACCCTCTCACTCGGAACACTCAGAAAGGTCTGCCTTTTTTTCCAAGGACTTGGCGCGATCTCTGCGAGCTTCATGATACTAAAGCCCGCATCGATGTGGGGCGCTGGACAGACTATCAATGAAAGTTCACCCAAGGCACTTGCGACCCCGCAAATTGATACTAATAATATAACTATATACCAATAAACTAACCGATGTTGGTTAAATTATGAAATTGCTTCGTTGTGTCCTGGAGAAACTTGCCCAGGCTGGAATAGAAGGGGAGAGAAAACTTGACTATTATTGAAACAAATTCAAGGAAATTGTTTTCGACTTCAGCAGCGATATTCTCAGTCTCCAATCAAATAATCTCAATCTCGATCGCGAAAAAACGAAATGAGTTGATCGATTCCAAGATACTGCCAACAACGTAGAGACAATTCTTAAGCAAAAAAAGCCAGACCTTCAAAAATACCTTAAACAATCCCTATCACAGAGATGCTTACATCACACAGATTATAGGCAAATAGGAAGTACATTATATTATATTTTAATGAACCAGTGGTGGGGAAATAATGTCAAGGTAATCCAAGAGTTAATTCCAAGAGCAATTTCTTCCAGGCAATTAAGGAAGTATATGGTCCTGCAAATAACTTTTCTCAAATTAGGGACACTCATGGCCGTTTATTCAAAGATGCCAACGAGATTAGTTGTAGATTAAAAGAACACTACTTCTTTATTCTGAACTAGAACTCGCAAGCGGATGTGGAAGCACTTAACATGTTGCCGCAATACAACTGTGCCGATGAAATAACTATGCCCATAACGTCCGATGAAATAACAGCAGCCATTGCAGCTCTAAAAAAAAGGCGGCGGGTATTGACGGAATATCGTAGAAGTATATAAAGCCCTCGTCGACCATATTAGGCCCCAAGTTAAACCTTATATGGGAACAATTTGACCTTATATGGGAGCAGGAGAAGGTGCCCCTATATTTCAGAGATGCCATTACCATTAGCATTTTATGTTAGCAATAATTATATGGGTATATCCTTGCTAGCAGTAGCTCACAAAATACTTGCTAAAATCGTGACCATCAGATTACTCCTCTATATAGATCAATTTATTCCAGACACAGAGTAGCTTCAGACCAAACCTATCAACAGTAAATATGGTTTTCTGCCTCTTTCAGTTACAAGAAAAAGTTATTGAACAGCCACAAAAACAGCCACCTTTGTTGATATTACAAAATCATTTGATACAGTAAACAGATATGTCATGTGGCTGATTATTGCAAAGTTCATCATTCCTCAGAAGCTTATCAACCTTTGTAAAATCTTTCATAATAATAACAGAGCTATGTTATGGCTCCAGATTATCGTTGTCAGGCCTTAGACCAAAATCAAAACTGGAACACGCTACATTATCGTATCACGCGGATGACTGTACTTTATAGTACACGATCCTAATACGTTTTAACAAATTCTTGATACAAATATATGGGAGTATGAAGCATTAGGCCTTAAGATTAACGCAAGTGAGACTAAATTCTAAAATTATGGGTGTTCGTAGTAATTTATCTCATAACACCAATATTTATATTGGTGTGATTTAAATACAATACATTTAGCTCTTTTCTGGAGCCTGTGAAATAATGTGAATAAAATGAAATAATCTTAAACTAATTGGGTAGTGTTATTGATTTTAAGGGGGATCTGGAGTAGGAAATCTTCAATTGAATTAGAGCCCTTTGGAAACTTTGCCATATAGTTTTCGGACATTATGATCTGACTTTGAAAGTTAAGGTGGCCGTGTATCGAGCTGTGATCGTGCCTTTGTTTATTTACGGTTATGAATCGTGGGTTCCCTACCGGAACACACATGGGAGCTCCCGAAAGCCCACAGTCACTTGAGACAGATAAGGGAATCAAATGGTAGCTTAGAAGATCAAATATGGATCGACTAAGAAGTTTTCAGTGGAGCAAATTTTTTGGCGATGAGATCCTCATGGGAAAAGTGCGTCTACGTTGGGTGGACAATTTGGCTTGGCTGGACGATTAGAAAAGTGTATATAATATAGTGAACTGAGCAAAGGCGAACTTAGGCAAGGGGGATAAAAACTTCGTTAAAAAAAATGCTCTCCATGAAACATTAAGCAACGTCAATGCTATTCATCAGTGGGAAATGATTGTCCCCAATAGAACTCAATGGAGACAATTTGTGCGGCAGTATCAACGACAGAGGCCTAGAACCAGACACGTCTCTTGACCATTTCGAATGTCCGGAGTGTGGTCGCTCAATTTAATCTAGAATTGGTCATTTCATCCAAATAACATGACAGGTCCCCTAATCTTGGATGCCAATCAAAATAAACTCGGATTTATGTTCTAGGTTATATATAGTATTCTTTTAATAAAACATAAGAGTTGAAAATAAGTATTTTTATTTCTGATTACTTCAATATAATATCAAAAAGTTAAAGAATATATAAAATCCTGATATGTCATTTTGAAAAGGAGTGATATATTTCTGGTTTTACTTAATTTCGGCAGACCTAATGCTAGATCTTTTCATGCTTGCCTTTTTTTCAACTAAAGATGTAATGTTAATTACGAATGAAAAAAATATTAAAAAGTAGTATACCATTTTGGTCCGTAACCATTTGTTCACTGCTGGTTTTTGGTCTTGTCTTGGTTACACTGCCCTCTTGAGACGCTATAAAAATAATTAAATTGGCATTTTTGTCATTATTTTAATTATTGTTAGGTCTTTAAAATTCAATTAAAGGTAGGTCTTCAAAATTCAAAGAGTACAGCCACTATGAGAAATGCTAATCGGTGTTGGGAATTTGACTTTTACGATGTCATTATCGGGTGGGCTAGATATTTACATCTCGCTATGAATTTCTACATAATGGAATTGAAAACTGACGATTCGTCGTCTTAGAAGTAGATATCCTAAAGTCGTTTGTAGGATTTGGTTGAATTTTAAGACACTAGACAAGGTATGGATCGTTCAGCAGTATTGTTGTATACATTCACACTTACATGAGTATATTCAAGTATGAAGATAACTATGGATTTTACAAAATATATTCGTGTGGATTTATGTATTTGTTTAGTAAGTTGTGATGTTATGTGATCATAAATATTAAGATTTTTATTTACTAATGTTTGGAAGGACAATTTGTATTTCTTTCCTTTGTGCTTATATCTATATACAAAGTTTATCGAATGGCAAAAGTTATTGGCTGAATTTTCGCACAATTAGTAGCGCCACTTTTTGATGATATATTTAAATTTGGATCTGGATAGATTTTATGGCGCTACCATATATTGTTGTTTTATACGAGGGCTGTACTATAATTACCTGGCGTAGACCAACCTTTCACAACAATACTACCAAACTGTCAAGTCGCTACGTGGTTTAGTTTATGAATGGCAGCCATTTAAATAGAATAACTTTTGTGATTTTACAACAATGGAAAAAACTGAATATCGAGCAGTGATAAAATACTTCGTTTTGAAAAAGAAAACAAATGATGAGATTAAAACGGAGCTCAGCGAAGTTTATGGGGACTTTGCACTTTCGTTATCGACCATAAAATATTAGACATAATTCAAACGTGGCCGTACAAACATTTTTGATGAAGATCGTTTAGGTCGTCTAAATGAGGTTACCACTTCAGAAATGATTGAAATAATCCACGATATCGTGATAAACGATAGAAGAGTGTGAGATTGCTGAGACTGTGGGCATCTCAATTGAACGGGTGCAGAATATTTTAACAACTCATTTGGATATGAAAAAGCTATCCGCAAGATGGGCGTCGCGATTGCTCACAATGGACAATAAACACACATGTAAGTCAACTTCAAAAGAATGTTTAGCGATGTTAAAACGCAATCGGAATGATTTTTGGCGTCGGTTCACAACTATTGACAAAACATGGATTCATCACAGCACACCAGAGACCAAAGAACAGTACAAATAGTGGGTTTTCCGAGGCGAATCTTCGAATTTCTCTCATCAAGCCAATGTACGCGTGCACACTTGCGTCGTCGCCATGGCAAAATCCATGGTTAGGATAGGAATTGCTTCCGCATCCACCATATTCACCAGATTTAGCACCCAGGGATTATCTCCTATTTCCAAATATGAAAAAATGTATTTTGCAATCGTATTTTTCAGAGGGAGTACAAAAGATAGAAAAACGTTGGACTAAGTGTATCGAACTGAAAGGTGATTACGTTGAAAAATAAAATAAATTTTACACAAAAATGTTTTTTCTTGTCGAATCCAGGTACTTATTATACAACCCTTGAATTATTATGAATGAACAAGGGCTGCTACCACCTTGAAATGCGGGAAAGGTAATGAAAGCTTAAATGCTTTTGAATGTCTGTTGAAAAAGGAACAACTTGCAAACATTAAGGTCTGTTGACTAAAAGTGCCACAGAATCTTTTGAAGTTGTTCAGTGATTTGTGGTAGTGAAGCAATAAGCCATAACAACATTTTTAGTTGGCTTGCAAGATTTCGTGGACCCATTATCGATGAGGTCAGTGCCATTTCTAAATCTACTTAAATTGTATTTTAATGGAACATTTAGGATAAGGGAAGGTTGGAACTCGTTTTGTACAACATACAGAACTGATAATCATAAATATTTTAGAGTGGAGCATTGCAAATACATGAAAAGGATGACTGATATGTATCCTCAATTCATTTCAAGCATTGTAATGGGTGATGAAACATGGTGTTTTCAATAGGAGCCTTTAGGAAAATGAAAAGCTCGAGAAGAACAAAAATCGAAAATATACGAGGAATACTGGAAGCAGCGGACATGATCTTTGCTGCATGATAATGCACCGGTGAGCAAAAATAAGACTATATGTGATTTTTTGGGTAAAACATTTCCTATATTCACCAGATGGCTTCGTGCGACTTGCTTGCGACTGGCTGTTTCCAAAAAATGGCAGGAGATCATGACATGAAAAAAAAAAATCCATGGCGCCGTGTTAAGTGATAATAGGCATATTTTTGAAAATCTTGAAATTCGACACCCTAGGCTATATCTTTAGGTGCTGTGATCACAAATTTCCCAAGTTTTCAGTGTTATTTTTTATAACGTGATCCTAAATAACCATGCTATTAGTCGCAGTCAAAAATCAAATAATGAACAGTGTTAATTTAGTAAAAAAAGTTTCATTGGGTTGTGGTTTAAAAAATTATGTCAGCTAACAGTATCCTTTAAATGGACACCATCCTTTAAAAAAATGTATTACACTACCCTGGGCAAGTCATTTCAAAAGATGGCCCATTTAGTCAAGATTTGTGCCAAATGCCAAATGGCCAAATGGTACAATTGGCACTTTTCTTTCCACAAAAAATATTATTGCTTATTTTTTATTGCAAAATAAACACATTTCAAAAAACTCATACCATGATAAAAAATACTTTTTTGTGCTCAAAAATGGTCTTCACCAGTGTAACACATGATGGACAGATGTGATAGAGTGAGATAGATAGTGACGCTGTTCGACGACGAATTCGAGAGGGACGGATTGACATTCAACTTTAAGATGGCTCATTTAGTGAAGATTTCAAAATGATATAACAATTGGCATTTTTCTTTTCACGAAAAATAATATTGCCTTTTTTTAGCAAAACAACCATATTTAAAAAAACTCTACCCAAAGGCGATGTGTGTGGGTCAAATTATCAATTGATCTATTATTTTATTAAGATAAAACTTAATCAAAATGAAATGAAAGGAATTACTGCAATACTTTTATTTATCATAATACTTTTCTTTAAAACTAAATCAAATGTTCAAATTGTTTGCATTCGGCCCGAATACATGTTCTGCATCGACTCAAAAAAGATCTTTTCACCAGTCGTGCAAATCTCCTTACATTTATTTCTTCTGCTGTTTCCAACAATTCTGGGACGCAGTTCGGTTAGATTTTGTATGGGTTTTGAATAAACTTTTTCTTTTATACAGCCCCATTAAAATAAATCAAGGAGGTTTGGGTCCGGAAAACGAAGAGGCCACTCAATTGTCATTCAACTACGGCACACATTGTCATTCAACATGGCCATTCAACTACGGCACTCAATCCACCTTTCGGGATACTCAATGTTCTAATAATCCTGTACAGGACGAGCATAATGCACTGGACAACCACCTTGTTGAAACCACATTTCTCTGTAGATATTGAGTGGTACATCTTCTAACAAAGTCTGCAAATCGTTTTACAGAAAATCTAAATAGTTGGCGCCATTGAAAGTTTCAGGCAGCTCAAATGGTCCAATTATTTGTCCATTTAAAATTCCCGTCCACATGTTAACTTTAAATTGATACTGGAACCGGTTTTCACGCGTTGAATGAGGGTTTTCCGTGTGCCAACTATGTAAGTTATGCAAGTTTAAATATGATCTCACTTACACTGGTGAAGTCCATTTTTGAGCACACAAAAGTATTTTTTGTCATGCTATGAGTTTTTTGAAATGTGACCCTTTGCAGAAAAATAAGCAATAATATTTTTTTTGTGGAAAAAAGTGCTAATTGTACCATTTTGAAATCTTGACTAAATGGGTCATCTTTTGAAATAACTTGCCTAGGATGTAATACATTTTTTTTTAAAGATGAAGTGGGAAAATTGGGAAATTTATGATTACAGTACCTGAAGATTTAGCCTAGGGAGTCCAATTTTCAAAAATATGCACATTATCACTTAACACAGTGACATGGATTTTTTCTTATTTTTGCCAGAACTGGTATAAACTGGCCTTTCGCTCGGCACTCGCTTGATGTAAAGTTTCGGGACACCCTATATATGCCCTTTCCTTCAAAAAGTCTCATTAAATATAATATATTAGATCATTATTAGTTATTTCATGAAAACTGTCTATTTGATGGAAGTGGTTTATAATGGCAGTATAGTATTTTAATCGCTTATTATTATCTGTAGGTAAACAGAAGACCTTTCAACAGTTTGAATTTTATAGAAAAACGTGCAAATCACTTCTCAAAATTCTGGGTACACTGCGTTCCCGATTCCCGATTTTCTACCACGTCGTAGAATCGACGTTTCTGGAGACTCCACACTTTGCTTCATACGTGCAAAATTTTCATTGCTTCGTACTGTTCTTGGACTTCTATTGCTGGGACTATTCCCAACTGTTACGAATTTTTGAAATTGCCTGAATAGATGATACATTGTTTACCGGACGATTAGGATATATTTACCTAAATTCACACTGAGTTGCTAGCCAAACTCAAACTGTCATAAATATCATGAAAAAAATGACGACAAAATAAAATGGTTGGTAAATGGTATTGGTAAACAAATATTTTTACCTATAGCGTCAGTTTTACTTTTAGGAATATCAATGGCTTGTTGGGATTCTAGTTTAGTTTCTTTATATTGGTCCTTTCCATCTTTGTTAGTGTAATCTGTAATCATTATAGCGGGAGCCTCCACTTTCGTGGACGGAGCTTTTTCGTTCGCTAGAGTTCTTAACATTGCATCATCTCGCCCCTTGTACAACTAAAAAATAATAATATTTATAATAGCAGTTTTATTTTATTAGATAATGGTTAAAAAATGGTAACGAATTTACTATTTGGTTGATTGTTGGATACCTGACCATCAGTTCCTTTGATTAATACTTCATTGAGTGGTGATATTTCTGGACCCCATTGTTCCATGAAATGACCGATACGCATGACTCTTTGTTGTGGAGTGGTGATTGTGTGACTTCCTCCACAATAACGATTGCAAAGATGATCTTTTTCACTAAAATACATATTTTTTGCGGTTCATAATGTGTGTATATTAAATTAAAAAATCTATTTATGTTACGAAGTTGATAGTAAAGAGTTGTCCAATAAGGGTTCAGTGTAAAATGAGACACAATATGTCTTGTTGAAAGAAAACATTGTTTATATCCACATTTATCTGTTTAGGCCAAAGATATTCTGTTAGCATATTCCTATAGCCTTCCCCATTAATAATACACATTTCCATCAGCTGCCCAAATCCTACAGTTATGTTTGTTCGCAAACCAATTAAGCTAGAAGTGCGTTTTGTCGGAAAAGATTATTTTCTACTACTTTCCATGTTAAATTGACACAATGTACTGAATACAACAGTCTACGAGTGATATTTACATTTCAAACAGTGTTGACGTTATTACGTTTTAAAGTTCCGACACTCTTATTGGAAAACTCTTTAGTAATGCATTTTACAGAATAATAAAGAATATTTTAAAGTTTTTATTGTCAAAATTTTGATAATTTTAATACTTACGCTGCTTTTGCTTTTCCAAACTGCATTGCACTTTCAAACATATTAAGGTTTTTGCTGTTTGGTAGACTAAAAAGGAGCAGTTATTGTTTTTATTACACAAATATAAAGTGCGAGTTATTTTTACATATATTCTCTGGCACATTTGCCAGGTGTGGGGATTAATAATTCTTAACTTTTTCTTAAAAAAAATCACGTTGAATTTGGAAGAAAGGTAAACAATGGTTTATCCAAAGTATGCGCAATCGCTAACTGCATATTTTTCCATCTCTTTGGCAATTTATGGATGCCCTTCCAGAGAAACCGTATATCTTTTGAGGATGTCTAGTCGTCAAGCCATTTTTCGACATTTTTGTAATTGTTGAAGTGTTTCATGGAAAGTGCGTGAGACATCGTTGAAAATAAGTGGTAGTCGGAAGAGGTCAAGTCTAGCGAGTATGGCAGATGGGCGAGAGTCCCCAGCCAAGTGCTGAAATGGTGCCTCTACACGATGCCGCTGTGTGTGATGGGGCGTTGTAGTGCTGCAAAATCACTTTTCCGTGTCTTGAAGCCCATTCTGATCGCTTTTCGATCAATGCATGGTTCAAATTGATCATTTGTTGACGATAGCAAACGATATTAACTATTTCACCTGGTTTCAGAAGCTCATGGTACACGACATTCTTCTGATCTTACCAAATGCACAGCATTGTCTTCTTTCCAAAGCGATTCAGTCTTGTGGTCGATGTTGTTGGTTGTCCTGGGTCAACCCATGATTTTCTGCATTTTGGTTTCTTGAAATATATTTATTTTTCGTCTCCAGCCACGATTCATTGCAAAAAAGCCTTTCTTTCATGCCGAGAAAGCAAAATTTCGCACACCGTTTTTCGCTTTTCCATCTGTCTGTCGTTCAGCTGATGTGGTACCCATTTTACTGCCTTCTGGATCTTTCCTGTGATATGCAGATGATCACAAATGGTTCGGCAACCAACATTTAACCTCTCTGAGCGTTGTTTGTTTTTCAAGTCGAAATTACCACTTTTGAATCGTCTAATCCAACGCCCCCAAGCGTCTTGCGTTGGGATATTGTCACCGTAAGTTTTTAAGGAAAGCAGTACGTGCTGCAAATGCTCCTTATTTGGCTCGAAACTTGACATGTTTATCACAGGGAAAAACAAACGACTCTACCTGAAAATCATTTAAACATCAATGGCGTTTTGAAAGGTACTGTCGTAGCAACGAAATTATATAAGATATGAGATTGTAAACCGACTCTTGTTTGCAGCGCCATCTCTTAAAAAATAAGAATTATTAACTCTCACAAATGGTGCATCGCGACATCGTTTTGCTTTATAATTTAAAATTTCATTTCAGTGTTGCACGTTAGCTCAACATTTGATTAAAACAGAAATACCAGTACGTATTTCTGAGCTAACAGCGAGCATACACTTTGAGACATTTATTATCGAATTTCGAAATTTGACATCCAGTGGAAGGTGATTATCGAAACTAACTCGCCTAAAAGTATACCAGATGCTGTATTCAAAGTTCCCTTTTAGAAAGTTGTCAAACTGAGGGAAAGTAGCATCGAAAGTTTATCAGGATTATTCTGGGGTGTTACAAAAGTATTTGCGTTTTTGCTGTATCGATAGTGCCTGGAACTATCCATTCATTACTATATACCTATCCTACGACAAAATCAAACTTCGATCAAGAAACCCCCCACTAATGCTGAACAGCTTGTCACGGCTAACACCAAAGTAAGAGATCTTTGGGCCCAAAATTGCAGAAGCATTGGAAATCACCAAGAGCGAGAATGGTTTGGGATATACAACTCTGATACAGCAGGCATCGAACTTAACTGAACACTGTGAGTCAAATTAAATAGAATCCTCACTAGATATGGTCGATGTGCTGACTCACTCTATATATGGGGTGTAGAAAAGTCTCCGAGTTGTGATTATGGTACACTGAAACAATCCATCAGATATATTAGTGGGGAGTGATCTTACGATCCTATCAGGGCAGTTGGAGGGAGGCTTTCATGAGGGCGGACGCTGCAAAGATGGAAACCTAGATATTAATGTTTAGTTCGTTTGCGTGTTGTTTGTGCATTGTTGTTTTTTTTTCGGTTTTTTATACACTTATTGTACTATATATTTATATGCTGCATGATGCCATAGGAATAAATAAATGTATCTATAGTTCATGAGGGATGCTTCTACAGCAAATGCGTTGCGAAGGTCGCAAATGCCTCACCTCATCATACCTCGCAAATGCCGGTTAATATGCAGCTTGAGCAGTCAAAGTCTCGGTTATATTCATCACATGGTTTCATTTTTATTGTCGATTGAAGCAAGAAACTTTAATTAGAAAAATGGAAAAAAGAGAGTTTCGAGAGGTGATTACACATTTATATAATGTAATAATGTAATATATAATGTAATAATAATAATAATAATGTATATAATTTATATAACATGGTAAGATATTAAAACTCAGTTGGATGAAGTTCATGACACGTCTGTTCCTGTGTTTGCAACTGTTTATAATTTGATAAATTAGTTTAAACGTGACCGTACATCCATAAAAAATGAACATCGTTCGAGACGTCCAGCGGAAGTTACTACTTCCGAAATGATTGACAAAATCCACGACATGATTTTAAGTGATAGATGAACGAAAGTGCGCGAAATAATTGAGGCCATAGGCTTGTCGAAAGGTACAGTGATCAATTTTGCACGAAAAATTGGATGTGAAAAAAAATCGCCAAGATGGGTGACGCGTTTGCTTCCAGTAGAGAATAAACGCAATCGTGTGGTCGATTCTGGCGCTTTTTCGTTGCAATCTTGATGAGTTTCTGCTTCGATACATAACTGTGGATGAAACATGGATACACTACTACACTCCAGAGACAAAGGAACAATCAAAACAGTGGGTTTTGAAGGTGAACGGGCTCTGAAAATGGCGAAGACCGGAAGGGTATGGCCACAGTTTTTTGGGATGCACGCGGAATCATCTACACCGATTGCTTGGAAAAAGGAAAAACAATAATTGGAGAGTATTATGCTTCATTATTGCACCAGTTGAGCTAAGAAATCAAGAAAAATCGTTCTCATTTGCACACCTGTACAGTTTCAATGGCCAAAATCATGGAATTACAGTTCGGATTATTACAACATCCACCGTATTCGGCTCCCAGTGACTTTTTATTTTCGAACTTAAAAAAATGGTTCTGCGGGCAACAGTTCACATCGAAATAGTTTACTTTTTAGATGGCTTAAAAAAGTTGGGGAAACTCTTATACTTAAAATAATTTGTTTTTCTATCTTTTTATAAGGACTTATTCAACGACCCTCGTATAATCCGAAGTTAAGGTGAATGTATGAAAATTGCGTTTTTCAAGGCGTATAATCCAAATACCAAGCTTCTTGAGGAAGGCATTGACTTTGTCTGTCATTAGTAAAATGTTTTTGTTACGGCTTTGTAAACTCGTATTCGTCATTCAGATGTGAAAGATATCACTCAAGTAAGCCAACAGCAATAAAGTTTCTCCATGTTGTAAAAGTTCTGAAAATGATCTATTTTTATATGTAAAAAAGATTATCAATTCAACTTGCAATTCAAAAAGCCTCGTTAGAGCTTTTCCTCCCGAGAACCACATGACTTCAGTATGGAAAAACAGTGAGTTGTATTTGGCACCCATTTCTTCGTGTAATGTGGAAAACAGTCTAGTCTGCAGTGGTCGGCTTTTAATAAAATTTACATTTTATACGGCTTTTGACGGAACATTTTGTAAATTATCTGGCTTCTTTTTTTAGCAAATGCATTTCTGTGAAGAAAGCAGTGCGTCGATTCCATATATGGCTTAGTGTCTTTTAATTTTACTATCATACCACTGTTCTTTCCCGTTATCACTTTCGCGCCATCAGTATATGCTGGAATGTATTTATTAAAGTTCAAGTTTTCGTTTTGCATCAATAAAAACTTTAGAGTCCTTCGCCAGTTGCACGACCAGGGATTGATTTGTAAAATACCATATTTTCTTCAATTGACCCTTCGCAGTCGAATCGGACAAAACACAAACATTGCGCCAAGTTCTGTTGACTCGTCAAGCTGAATAGCAAAAAATTCACTTAATTTAACCTTTTCAAATATTTGATCGTGAATATCATTGGCCATTTCATTAATTCGTCTCGATATTGTATGATTTCAAAGTGGTATAGTTTTCAACTTTTTTGCTTCCTCCGGACTTGTGTGGGGCTTAGACTCCCTGGCTACTCTTAATGCTACTAAATAGGCTGCTTGAAGTGCTGTGGTTTCATTATGGCTTGATTTGTTGATAGCTATTTGTTGATTTTGCAAGACGAGTGACTTATGCTCGAAAAATTCTAATAGTTTGTTTTGTAAAGAGGAGTGTTTTGTTTCAAGATGGTGAATACATTTTGAAGGCTTCATTCTTTCCGCGGATAGAACTTGATAACAAACAATATATCCATATTTTAAATATGTTGGATGAGAGAAATACGAACCTGCCTAAGCGCGTTCAGGATGAATGATCAGTCTTACAAGCGCGGGCGGGTGGCGCATTCACACATACACCCGTCATTGACGATTCGTCATTTAACAGAAATACAAGTAGCTAATTCCTTTTTTTGCGATTCGTATGTATGTGAAGCTGCTCGTAGGAGTTTATAAGCCATTTAAAAATAAAAGCGATTCTTCATAAATCACGATACAGAAAAAAAGGACGAATCGTCGCCGTCTTAACCGGCCAATGTAAAATTTTGATAAACGTTAAATAAACATATTGTAGTGAGGGGGTCGCAACGTTTTTTACTTAACTATTTGGTTATTTAGTGGGTCACGACACTAAAAAGGTTGGGAAACGATGCTCTAGAGAAATGTTAGTGTGTGAACGTGAACTAGCACCAACACTGAATGTCTTCAGGACTGATCAAGACTGATTCAGCTCTTCAAAAAACCAAACCAGGTATTCAATAAATCATGCTTAACTTTTAGACTATTAAAAATTTGCACATGGAGCTCATGGGGAATGTTAAAAATATTAAAAAAAAATAAGATTTTTTTTTCCCGTGCCCCAAGTAAAAATTGATCAATCTTTCAGCTGCCATCAAACGTCAGCAAGCCTCTTTTGAGACCGGTCTCTGGCTTAAACCGTCATCAGTTGGGCTCGAGCTGAACATTCGAAAGTAACTGAAGGATTGACCAAAGGTTCGACCAGAGCAGAAACTGACCTCGGGGGACGCTTGCTGACGTTTGATGGAGACTGAAGGATTGGGAAATTTTTACCCGGAACACCGGAAAAAATTTTCCTCGTATTCTTGAATATTTTTGGATTCTCCACGAGCTCCCTGTGCATTTGTTCAGTGGTGTAAAAGATAAGCAGGCTGGGTTTTAAAATTCTCTCTTTCTGACCTTTCTGTATGTCTTTTTATGACCTTTCAATTAATATTTCATTAATTTAAATAAGGTTGAGTTGAGTATTTGAGATTGCCGATAAAAATGTTTCATTATTTTATCTGTAATCTTATTGTAGTTATTATTTACGATTTTTGATGTTTCCTGAGTTGATCTAACTCATAAGCTAAATAAGGACCTGGGCTCTTAGGTGGTGGCATGGCATATGGTTTAGGGAATAATGTAATGTCAGTCTGTTTCTTCATTATGACATCGGCATCGCAGGAGATGCAATTCACGTTTCTGCAATAAAATCGAGGGACGTTGTTTTAATTTCCAATATTTAAGCGTAAGCGTAACCTTAAAATTTTGCATTTCGTTCCAGCCGCTTCATGTTCCTGTTTCAAAGCCGATATCTTTTTGACTTTGTCTTGAATGCCCTTCAGTTTAGCATTAATGAAGTCTTTGAGTGGCATTAACTCCATTTTGTCCAGTTTGTTGCCGATCTCTCGTTGAAGATCATTTAGTGATTGTGTCCAAATTTCTTCCTAGAAATAATATTGACCAAGATAATTTCTTTAGGATATCATGATAAAAATAGTTTTACAGTAATTATCATTAACTAATTAATTGCTGTTTATCATGGTGCCTTGGGTAGCAGAACATCTCAGCGTTGGTGGAAAAATTCAGAACGGTCATTTTTATCTTTTGGAAGTTATAAAATCTTAAATACCTGTTGAGATTGATAAGGATTTATTGACAGGTGAATTTAAGTTAATTTTAAATAAACCAACCACGAATTAGCTACAACGCTTAAAACTGCATGGCCAATAATACAATGGTGTTTAACACACCTGAATGAAAAGAGCAAAGAGAAGGAATGCAGGTGTCATATAAACGTTCAGTTGAAAACTTTTGCGTCAGATTACACTTTACCACCACTTTTGTTCAGATTACGCAGATATTTTTTTCAAGAAACTGTTACTGGAGACACAAAGTGAATTTTATGCAGCAATCCACATAAAAAAAAAATTGGTTAGCATTAGGACAACCACCTTTGCCTACTCCAAAACCAGGTCTTCACCGTAATAAAATATTACCTGTCAGTATGGCGAGATTGTACAGAAATTATTCACTATAAGGTTCCGAACCCTAATGAAACCATAAATGCTGGATATTATTGCACTCAACATGATAGATTAAACATGGTTTTGATTCAAAAACGTCCAAAACTGATTAATCAAAAGGGCGTTATTGTGCAGCGTGATACTGTCATGTCGCAGAACCTTAAGTGCTCATCTTCATAGTGTTCAACCTTATAGTGATGGAGTTAGAGAGACTCAAGAGTTTCTGCACCGTCAGATTACCAACTTTTCGGATATATGGAACATTTCCATCGTACCGAAATATATATAGTTTTATAATGTTCAACTTTAAGTAATGTCTGAATGATTGTGGCGTGTTCATATATTTTTTCTCCTTTATTTGGGTTTTTCGCCACTGTCTAAAACTCAAAAAATATCAAAAATACCTGTTCTTTTTTAAAGAAAGAATCACTGGGTAAAAACAAAAAACCAAACGGAGACAAATTTCTCAGTGATTCTTTTTTGTAATAAATTTGCCTAACGAACAAAATTTTAAAGATATAAAAATGTTATAAAAAAATGTACAAACTTTTAACGTTAACGTTTCGGAGGGTAATCTCCCCCCGTTTTCAAAACTGAACTAAAAAATAAATTATATTAATTTGTAATATATAAAGTAACGAGTGAAAGTAAATATATTTTTTTGTAACAAACTTTTTTTGTAACTCCGAAACGTTAACGTTCAAAGTTTGTACATTTTTTTATAACATTTTTATAGCTTTAAAATTTTGTTCGTTAGGCAAATTTATTACAAAAAAAAGAATCACTGAGAAATTTGCCTCCGTTTGGTTTTTTGTTTTTACCCAGTGATTCTTTCTTTAAATAAGAACAGGTATTTTTGATATTTTTTGAGTTTTAGACGGTGGCGAAAGACCCAAATAAAGAAGAAAAAATAAATGTTCAACTTTATTAGACTGATAACAGTAGATAAATTTTAATATATTTTGATAGCTGGACTGCCTTATGGTTCTGACAGCTAAAAGATCACTTCAATAACAGTGTGGAAAGTATGTTGGAACTAAACCAACAAAAACCTTTTTGAAAATCTCTAGGCGTCCAAGTAAAGTATCATTTTTTATATTAGAATCAAATATAAACCTCACCTATATATATATATATATATATATATATATATATATATATATATATATATATATATATATATATATATATTTTTTTTTTTTTAGTATGTCACTGTCATTAAAACTATTATTGTCAATGTAAGTATCATTGACATATACTCAAAATATATACACCCTTTCTTTTCAGTATATATAGAAATTAATATAATTTATTTTTTAGATTTGTTTTGAAAACGGGAGAAGACCTCCCGAAACGTTAACGTTCATAAGTTTGTAATTATTTTAGAAAATTTTTGTATTTTTAAAATTTTGTTCGTTTGGCAAATTTATTACAAAAAAAAAGAATCACTAAGAAATTTGTCTCCGTTTTGTTTTTGTTTTGTACCCAGTGATTCTTTATTTACATAAGAACAGATATTTTTTGACTTTTAGGTCGTGGTATAAACCCAAAAAAAGAAAAAAATATCAACACGCCACATTCATTCAGACAATACTTAAAAAAAAGTAGTATTGTACATAGAAAAAGAAAAATTGATTGACTATTTAAAATAACGTCTTCTTCTTCGCATATCTAAGAATATAATACAGGAACGTACAAACACAATGATATGACAACAATGATTTATTTTTTTTTATAATAAAAAACAAAGTGTACTGCGATGATGATGACTCTCAATTCGATACAAGTATGACCTTTGTCATGGCTATTAAATTTGCTAAGCTATTACTGAAGAATTATTGGTTTTGTAGCGACTCAAATAACTCAGCTTAAATCTGCATGGTCTTTCGCAGGCTGGACATTTAAAGTCAGGAGGATACAGAATCGGTACATGCAGTCCAGCTTGTTTGACTTTTCGCGCCTGCCTTTTGACTGCGGTTTTTTGGTGATTATTTTCCTCATGGAGATGCTTAGCTCTATATGTCCCCTCAAGCATTTGGGTCTGTCGTTTGCCATTCAGACACGCTTGACATAGATTTCTTTAGTGACGATTGTGTTTTGTTTTTCGAGCTTCTAGGTTTTGTTTCTTGTTCTTTAATTCGGCATACAGGATGTACTTCGGTATCCTAGTATCCTGCATCCTTTGGCAATGACCTAACCATCTCAGCTAAGCTTTTATGATATCCCTGTCATTAGATGTCTAAAATTGCCACCAGCACACTTTATTCTATAAACATGTATACAGTATACTGGAAAAATGTCGGAAGTTTTTAAATAAAAAAAAATAGTTATTTGCCAAAATTATCGACCAATGACCCAAACTCAAAGTTTCTATGAGCAAGGAATTATCAAGCTTCCAAACCGCTGGGAAAAATGTGTAGAGCGTGGAGGAGATTATGTCGAAAAATAATAAACATGTATAAAACAATTCCGGTTTATATTTGATTCACCCTTGTATTATGTATTGTTCGAATAACTTACTTGGCTCTTAAGTTTCGCTAAGTTATCTTCAAGTGCTTTGGTAATTTCATCATATGCTGCATCAAACTGTTCGTGTGATACTTTTCTGTTGATCTGACAGGCATCTGCTTTATCAGCCAACGCGTCCTCAAGATCTTCTTTGTCGGCCTTCACCGTTTTAAGCAGCTCTATTTGTTCAGCCATTACCTATACTTAAAAGCTTTAATTTTATATCGATTATCGTAAATTAACTTACTTCTAAAGTATTTTCTCGCCCTTCCTTCTCAGTTATTAGTTTTTGTGCAGTGTCAGCCATCTCGTTCATCTCTTCTTGTAATTCTACCAACTTATTGTATAGTTCTGAAATATTCTGTCCTTCAATTTTGGCCGATGTTTCACCACCTGGCAATCTATTTAGAACATTTTTATATGACGTATTAAACTAGATGATGCTTTTTTAATAAGCAATATAACATTACACAGGTCGACATGATTTTTATAAAATTGATGAGAATGTTCTTTTTACGATTCATTTAGGTAGTTATTAAAACATCTTTTCATAGAAATGGCTTAGCACGTCCTATTTTCAAGTATCTGCTTCACCTTTATATCATGGCATCATTGAAATTATTTGTACCTGACTTTGGACTGGGTAATGTAGGAATTATTACAAGACCGTAAAGGGGGTACTTCTACAGTATTCTACGAACCCTTAAGGACATTTTTATTGTTTTCTATAGTCTAGTTTGTTTCTGCCTCGATCGCAGTACAGACAAGTATTTAAGTCGATTTTATATAAAATAGTAAGTTCTAGTCATCGATTTTGCAAAAATCCATCGAATAAGTTTTGTTATATATGCGAGCGATTTATTTTTAAGTCGCAAGCTAGATCTATATCCGAGGAAGTTAAAAAATCTTTTCTATTTTAAGTGCCAAATTGGAGATCAAGTTAAAAGTCAAAATCAAGATAAGACATTACTTCTTTTGTATCAATAGGGATTTCCCTATCAATTTGGATTTTTTCCGGAAAATTTGGCTGCAGTAAGCGACGAACAAGGAGACAGGTTTCATCAGGACGATGGAAGCAAGATACCAGGGATGCGGAAACCATCTATATATGGCGACTGCTGCTGGTTTTTAAGAAGAGATGATGCTACAGAACACGAGAAAAAAGTGAAAGTTCTTGTTACGGTATGACATTTTATGAAATATATTTTTTATTCGCATAATCCTCAGTAATGTCTTTGTATATATTTAATATTAGATTGTAAAAATTCATTGTAAAAATCATTGAGCCCTGTAACAAAAAAAAAACGGTGCGTGTTACAGCAATTAGTACATCATTTTCGGATTTAGGGCTACAAAATAATTCATATACATCTATTTTAATCAACGTTACCTCAAAAAAGTTTAAATTTGTTGACCTGTGTTATTATACAATAAGTAAATTAAATTAGACAAAAAATGCATTTGTCCATTTGTATATTTAAATGTTTATAAATTTTATTTTATCTTCAATTGTTGGAACTTTTACCCACTAAGAGGCGCATCAGCTACTAAGACTATTTAGCGACTGGACCCACAGCTTAACGTGGGTTACGAACCACGGTTATCAGCTACCGACAAACACAGGCCAGCACCCCCCTCAGGCTATCAACTCTTCGTTATGTGCCTACCCATAACTCTATCAGGAAGCCTACCGACAGGCGAGTGACCAACGTAGAACACTTTTGAGAAGGCATCCGGCCTTACCCAGCCTTTAACTGGCGTGACTGAGGGGTAATTCGTTGTCTGATTTCACACTCTAGCCTAGAAACAATCACAGACATTTAGGTGTGGATATGTGTGGGCGCGTGTGTGTATAAGTGAGTGTATATAAGTATGTGTGTACGTAGGAAGTAAGACGGACAGAAGAATTAAAGAAAAACACCATTCATCTGTGAAAATATTCGATGTAATATGTAATATATATATATATATATATATATATATATATATATATATATATATATATATATATATATATATATATATATATATATATATAGATATATTGTACTATATATGTATACTGTACATATACGTGTCGCTTCGGCGAGGGGTGATATATCATATCATCATTATTAAACGATGGTTTTGGTTTGGCAGTGAAAGTCGAAAAAGATCAACGATGTAAACAGTGGCGTAACTATCCCATCTGAGGCCCGTGGCAAATTCATTGATAAATTGAATGGGGCCTCCCAGTAAAAATCGTCACATTGTAATTTAATTTTAAGAAATCACTTAAGTAGTTACCCAACAATATTACTAATATTGTGTGCATTTTAGTTAAATATCTAATAAATTTTATTTTCAAAAGCTAGGTATAACATAATTTTAATGAAATAACAATTTAATATTAACAAGATATTTATTAATAAAATTCTTTTCTCCGAGCTTTCTGTTCCGCAAAAGTATCAATAACATCATCAAAGTTTAAAGATCGGGCCATATATTCTGTATATCTATTCTGTATATCATTCAATATACAGAATAGCCAAGTTACGTAGCCGGTTTTGTCCTATAGAGTTTCTTAAATAGGTTTTTATTAATTTTAGTTTCGAAAATGATCTTTCAGCACTTGCTGTAGTCACAGGAATTGTAATAAATAACATTAATGTTAATTAATTAAACTCGATTTCAGTTGATTAATAATGTCCAATACAATAAAATATATTCACTTGGAATATATTTTATCGAGTATATATTCACTTTCCGGATCTTCGCAAAGTTCGTCAAAATGGCGTTTCACCTACCTCTGACAAGTTTTAGAAAATTCAGGGTTGATGGACCATTTTTCTGCTAGACTATTTGCTTCCTTTTTTAAATTTTCAAATTCATGTCTATACCTTTCCAATTCTTCCAGACAAATTTTTAAACGTTTTAAGGCATTTGAAAGATCGGTGGCTTTAGACTAAAGCGCTTTAAAGGCTGCATCAATAGCTTGTAGAATTTTGCAATGGAAAACCAATAACATAATAAAATTGTAGTTTTCGATCTCCTTCTTGAGTGAAATAGCTTCATTTCTTTCATCTAATCATCTTTGTAATTTAACAGAATTGTTTTCGTTAGTGCTTTTTGGAGTTCAACAAACCGAACTTTTAAAGCAAAAATAGCGTTATAACGTCCTGCCCATCTAGTAGGGTTTAATGTTTTTAATGTTATCGAAGTTGAATACTCCCTTTCTTTATCAGATATAAAACTTAATAAGATATTCCATCTTTTGATACTATGCCCAAGAAAATTATACATTTGTTGAACTGTTTCAAAAAATATTGCATAATAACAATTTAACAAAAATGTTGCAATAACCTCTCTTACTGCATCATTAAGTACCAGATTTAAGTTATGAGCAGCACAGTGAACATATATCGCATTTGGCTCGATATCTTTTATGAGTTTTTGAACTCCACCATTACTCCTGAGCTCGCGGCCTCTCGGACCGGTGACCCCCGTCGGGTCGGGGGCCGGTGGTATTTTGCTAGCCCTGCCACCCTCTAGTTACGCCACTTGATATAAATGTTCTGCAACATTTTCTTTAATTTTTTTTTGATTTTTGCTATGATATGTGATTTAATAATTTTTCCATTTTTTCTTGGGAACTCTTGGGTTTTTGACTCTTGTTATAAAGACTTTTTTTAAATGAGTCAAATTTATCAAAGTTATTTCCCTTACATTAGGTATATCCAATTTAAAGATTTAAATAAATGACATTGAATTTAATAATAATTTACTCTATCGCTCAATACGCTTTACTTACCCAATATTTATGCGTTCCCATACTGCTGAAATTTCCCGATCTAAATGATCTATTTTTTCTTTTATATTGGCAAATTGTTGATGATAGACTGTATCCAACGTTGACACTTGTTCTTTAAGTTCATGTAAGCGTAAATCCATCTAAAATATAATGTATTAAACTTATTTTTACATTTGCCAAATGAAATCTATGTGTACAAGTGAGTTGAATTACTAGGCTAACTGAAAAGTTCATCGAGCGACACCTATAGAGTAGGAAAAGAACTATATAGTCTACTATATTTTGAAGTTTCATCCTTCATATGAACATATGTGAAGTTTCATGTCGATCTGTCAATTCATTCGTACAAAAACAGCAGCTTAAAATAAACGTGTCAGTGTTATTTTTTAAAATGGGATATATTGAAAATCATGCAGTATTAAATTCTTTGTAAAAAAAGGTTTCAAGGTAATGGAAATTCATAGTGAAATGATAAATGTAATAGGGGAGTCTGCCTCTTCAGTGCCTCAGCAGTGCTTTGTAAGTGAGCAGGTGAGTTTCGAAGTGGTCGTGCAAGCCTGGATGATGATTCTTGTTCTGGACGTCCATTATGCGCAACTACCGAACAAATAATTAATTCTGTACATGATATGGTTATGGATGATACACAGTTGACTTTGAGTGAAATTGCTAAATTGCTAAGGCCATGGGCATCTCATTTGAACGGGTGTTTCCAGTGGCGGCTCGTGAGAGAAGGCGTTGCACAGAACAGTTACAGCACAGCACAGCACAGTTACAGCACGAAAAGTAAAAAGGAGGAGGGGAAGCAAAAAAATTCTTCAGCAGCAACATTTTCTTCTACGCCCTTCCACTTTAAAAGCCTACGAGTCAGCACTGGTTGAGTCATATTTTGAAAAAGGGATCGGGCTTGAGATGGGTGCCGAATTTGTTAAATTGTGATCAAAAAAAAAATCGAAGAAAACTTTATAACAAACATTTGGATCTTTTTCGAAAAAATAAAATAATATTGTAAATAAAAAAGTTTATGGCATTAATTTTTGGGACGCAAAAGACATTTTGTTAATTGATTACCTTTAAACCGATTAAAAAAAATAACAATATTACTCAAATCTTTTGGATCAATTGGATGCAAAAATTCCTGAGAAAAGACCTGATTTAGCGAAAAAAAAAAATCATCAAGACGATGCACCGACTCACTCAATTTAATTTATATGTTTTATTTATTTATTCATTACTTTAGAATGACATGTCGGCTTGCGCTCCGTAGGACTCTGCGACCGGATACCACGCACTTTTTGTACCCCCGTGTAAAACGGCCCTGCTCCGTTATTAAGTAATTCTGATAGAAAGTACCAAATTTCCTGATCCGCGTATTAAAATAAAAGGTACTTTTTACTTTTGATTAATTTTATTTGAATTTATTTTTGTTTTTGTTTTATTAATTATTTGTTATTTTATTTATTTAATGTTATTTTTATTTGGGTAAAATGTGTTGTGAAGTAGAACGGCAGGAAATCAAAGCAAAAGACAGGCAGCCACCTTTGGACCGACTGAAAAAGGCTACCTCAGTTTCTTTGCAACTAGATCCAGCATTATTAAATCAGAGTTAATAATGTATTTGTATTAAATGGCGTATTCCCGATAATTTTATTTACCAACTTTAGTTTTCTTGTTGGTGTTGCTTACATGAATTCAAAAAGCGCTACAATATAAGTTCTAGTAAAAATTAATGGAGAAGCTGCGAGTATAAACTATGAAAATGGGATGGATTGGGTTAAGTTAAGATGAGTTCCACATGTTAGAAACTATGACGCTAGCTATGGTTTTAACGACAATGAACTTGGTTCATTCTTGCAATAGCCATATTGAAGGAGTTATACTACGAATTGTTGGAACATCCACTATATTTACCAGATACCCCCTCGGATTTTCATCTATTCCCAAACCTCCAAAAATTCCTACGTGACAAGCGTTTGTCATCAAATGAAGAAGTTATAGCAGCCGTAGATGAGTATTTTGAAGGACTTCCCGAAAATTACTTTAGAGATTGAAAAAATGAATTGGAGAATCGCTGGAAAAAATATATTGAGCTTAAGGGAGAATATACGGAAGAATAAAGTTATTTTTTCAACTATAAACTTGTTTTATGATTTCCGCTACGCGAACTTTTTAATTAGCCTAGTAATGTTTATATCTAATTAAGGGAGATAAATACCTGTCCAAATTTCACATCAGGTGGTAAATTTTGCTCGCCCTGTTCTGATAGCAGAGCGTCTTTTATTTCTAACACTTCTTTAAGGGCTTGAGCACCAGCATCGTTATTCAAAAAAAGATCTTTTAAATTAATAAGTTCTCTTTGGAGAAATGCAATTGCTTCTGTGGGAGGAATTTGCGATAAATCGGTGCTGAAAGAAATAAAAAGGGTAAAATACGACAAAGAAATATATTTTATTCGCCATAATTAAATTAATTTTGTGTGTAGTTATTGTTTATCTACAAACTATCCAGGTATTCCTCGATTTGCATTGTATTGTTAGTCATAAATGGTTGTGGTTGATAACTGGAGTTAGTTCGAATTACTGCATTTAGTTTATTATTTTTTAACATTATTTAGAAATCTGTCCAAGGGCAATACACTTTTTGATATGATAATAATTAAAACATTTGGTATTTGTTTCACAATGTATTTAATATATTCTCTGACATGTTTCGGTCTCGCGACTATTCTCAAAGAGAGTTATGTCTAAACTAAACTAAACTAAACTAAAGTTTCAAAGTTCTGTCTAATAGAGGTCGTTTTTTTTTGTCTCGATACATTTATGACACTTTCAATAGTTGGGGTATTTCCGAAGTCTAGCTGGGTGTTTGTTAAGTTTTTACCGTCGTATATAGCTTTTTTAATTTCGGAAATTTCCAAGTAATTTAACAGCCTGCTTTTATTGCAGCTATATTAATTTGGCATTACTGGTATTAAAAAAATGGTTCTGATTTATATAATGTTCGGAAAAGCCCGTCTTTCTTTGATTATGTAAAATTGAGTATTTATGTTCTTTTAGCATATAAATAAATATATTAGACTATTTATTCGGGAGTACATCGTTTGTGTCCCATTTGTTGGGAACGTGCAGACGTTTCGCCAAAGTCGTACTTGGCATTCTCATTGCTTGTCTGATTACAGACATTCACAGAACATTGACAGCATTGATTGAGAATGCCAAGTGTGACCTAGGCTCCCCTATTTACTGGCCACATATTCGTTAATATGTGGCCAGCGGGTTGCCAGTTTCTACGTCCTCCATTTCTCGTCCTCCTTCCTTATTTGACTATCACTTCTGTGGCAATACCACAACAAAAAAAATGTTTTGAAATTTGTCCAGATCCAACAAAACTGGGTTGCCACCAGGTGAAAAATGGTGAAAAACTGAAAATATCTGCGACAGTGGCGGCTCGCGGGTTTTTAAAGTGGGAGGGCGAAGAAGAAAATAGTGCTACTGAAGAATTTTTTTGCTTTCCCCTTCCTCCTTTTTACTTTTTGTGCTGTTGAAACCCTATACAGGAGGTGAACCGCGAAAATAATTTTAAGGCAAGAAACTGAACGGAAATAAAATATGGTGTTTTGCTCTGAAATATTGTTCTCCCTAACGCCCTCCCTCACGAGCTGTCACTGATCTACGAATATTCTGAGATTTTATTGCTGAAGTCAGATAAATTGGTATTATTTTAGAACCGAACGATGGAATAAGCTCTCTATTCTTTAGAATTCAGTGGCAATCTACAGTGTGGTATGGCCACAGCAGCCAAACGAATATACGGTCAACATAAAGGCGACACCCGCACACCTCAAGTAAAAAAGTCTGTCGCATATATGTGGCATCCGCAGCGAAATGGTTAACTATGATAATATTCTTAACAATTTCGGTTGATTTTTTGAGTATGTTAACATAACATTTTTAATAGTATATTATAAATACTGCTAGACATATTCGAAAGAAAAGTGCTCAGACATATTTAGGGAGTGATGTAGACGATACAACTGTGTAACCAACCAAATAATTGGTCAAGTCCCAATAGACAAGAAATCCCAAGGAAAGACCTAAACCAAGTTTTATTGACCAAATATTAGGCGACATGAAGACTCTTAAAAATAGCAAATTGGAAAACAAAAGGCAGGAACAGGAACCAATGGCGTGATATTTTACGATAGATGAAGAACCTTTAAGGGTTGTAAAACCCCAGATGATGATAATGATAATAGTTCTATACTTGAAATATATTACCTTTCTAAATCGATACCTCCTTCTGGCATGACAAAGTCAGATTCAATAGCTGATGTTTTCTTTAGAACAGGTTTCGATGATGCTTCATTAGCCATAGAAGAACCGCTGCTTCTGCGTCGAGAACCTACAGAAAATATCCCAAATCAAAATAGTGAATGTATTTATTTAAAATATGTTTAAATTTACCAGTTTTTTTAGCACAAACATTTTCCAATTCTGAAACTCTGTGCTCTAAATCTTTCAAATGATTTGCAAATTCTAAAATATTGTTGCCACCTCCAATGGTTCCATCAAGTGACTGTCTCAATTCTTGAGATTTTACCAGTAGTTCCATTGCTCCTTGAGAAGGTTGCGATGGGACTTCTTCTTTAAAACCAACTGCTGACTGACGTCCTAGAATATATTTAAATTTAGAATAGTTTTAGCTTTTCAAACGTTTATCTGTTTCACAGTCTGAAATAAATAAGTTATAAATATTAAAGGGTCAAATAAATAAGGGAGTTTCGAGATGTTGGCACATCTAGACTGCAACAAATGCCTGAGCAAAGCTCACAGTTTAATAAAGATGTACCAACAAATCCTACCTACTACAAATCCTGAACTACAGAGGTAATTCAGACATGATGATATGTCAATGTAAGAAGAGATGCTGAAGAACTATGGTACATCTAAAAATATTGGAGGTGAAGGTTCACTAGTAATAACCCCAAACCGACGGTTATCGCTTGCCTAGCGCTGACTAAGGCATTGTTATAGTATATAAGTAAAGAATTGTAATGTTAATGTTACTCAATATTATAGTGTCAAAGCTGTATTGCTGTTCATAATATTGTTTCATTAGTTAAGTGCCCTTATTGTAAAATAAAGTTTTTTAAAAGCAAAGTTGTCGGTTTTCACATTTAACTCACTAACGAATCGTAGCACCATAGGAAGAAGAATATACTAACAAATCACAAAGGAGCTAGGTAGATCTCTTTACTTAGTGTTAAAAAAAAATGCGAAAGATTGGATTTATCGCATGACTATTTTCGTGTTATGAATTTTTACGATTGCACCGCTTAGAAATATTCAAAATTAAATAAAATTTATCCGCACTACAAATAAAAATTAGCGATTCTTTCAGCCGTCACCAAAATCTCAGCAAGTGTCTCCAGAGACCGATTATTGGCCTTAAACCGTCACCAGTCGGGCTGCCGCCGAACGTTCCGAAAGTAACTTAAATAATGACCAGATGTATGACCATATATATCGGTCATGTTGGATGCTAGCTGTAATCACATGCAGCTTATGCCATCCTGTTGTGAACGTCTGCAGTAGTCAGATTATGCGAAACCGTCTATGACCCGCCCAAGCTCTGTTTAGGTGCCTGGTATAAATGAAGAGGTATGCATGATAATGCACCCGTGGAGAAGAATATTAAAAATATTTAAAAACAAGGCAAATTCATCCGTGCTCGACGTAAAAATTGCCCATTGCTTTTTTTTATCTATCTCCTGTGAGTACAGGAATCTGACCGAAAGCAATAAGCATTTGTTATGTTAATGATACTTGACATTTAGATAATCACTCCAATGAGCGATCTCTTTAAGAGTTAAACGTAATAATAAAGTTTATAAGTTCTGGCAATGCGAATTAAGTCATATAAATCACACGGGAGTTCACTTATCTAGTACCCAATATTATAACCGATGGCTGTAGGCGTTTCAATTTTCATACTTGATTGTCGTCATGCGCATTTAACTTGTTGGCTAACACATTGCGATGCACTGACATTTTATCACTGTATTTCACACTTTATTGGTGAATGGCTTCGTTAATGGAGGGCGGTAGGATGCCACGCTGTATAATGTTATTGGAGACATAATAGGGAGCATCAACAATGTCGCGCCCTAGTCCTATTTTGGAATCTGTCAAGTATAGATATATTGGAACTACTGGCAGTTCCCTACAGTTGGATTTCATAAGCCCAGATAGATTTCAGAATGGTTTTGTAGAGTAATATCTTGTTGTCTAGAGAGAGCTTCGATTTGCGGCCTATGACCCAATACATTTGACTAAGTTTTAGACCAAGTTGTTTTCGTTTAGTGAATATATGTTTCTGCCTCGTTAGTCGCCGATCAAGGTGTCTGTTGTTAATATTCACTGGTGGGCAGGTATCTCTACGCAAGGTGAATGTTACATGCATTGACTTGGAATCACTGACTTTTATACGCCATATTTTCATCCAGTTTTGGATATTTTCCAAGGTTTGTGTGCCTCGAGACCTGCGATGGGTCAGCATGTGATGCTAGCATCGCTGTTTCGTCGGCAAATGTCGCAACATCGGTTGATCTGGTCGTTGGTAGCTCTGCGATATAAAGCATATATAAGAGGGGTTCTAGGACACTTCCCTGTGGTACGCCGGATTGTACAGGTTTTAACTCGGTATATTCACTATCTTGTTTGACGAAGAAGTGCCTTTCTATCAAATATGATTTCAGTAACAGGAAGTGTTGGTATGAGAGGAGGGATTTTAATTTGACCATCAGACCATACTTTATCAATGCCATACCTTGTCAAAGGCCTGGGACATGACAAGGAAAGCAGCCGAACAATATCTCAGGTGTTCCTGTTCTATTGTACCGTGCTTATTGCAAAAACCGAATTGGTGGTCCGGAATTAGTTTTTCTTCTTCTGTTAGCGACTTCAATCTTTTGCTGTACATTTTTTCGAAAACCTTGGAGATCATCGATAACAAACTTATTGGTCTATATGAAGCCGTTTCCTCGCCTCGCCTGCTTTTTTCCCAGGCTTTTCGATCATAAAAATTTGTGCAACTTTCCAGCTACTTGGAAAGCGATTTATGCGTAGTATTGCGTTAAATAGGTTTGTTATTAATTTTATGCATTTTTGTGAAAGTTCTTGTATAATATACCCGGTTATTAGATCGAATCTGGCTGCCTTCTTGATGTTAATTTCTTTCATAATGACTATTTTTACTTTTTTTGCTTTGATTTTCGGGTGTGGAAAATCCATTTGGAAGGATACCTCTAATGACTCTGTTGTTTTGATTTCTTCTTCGATCGGTAATTCGTGGGGTAAGGGTTCAAATACTTTTTGTAGGTGTTTGAAAAACACTTTGCCCTTTTCTGTATCTGTTCTTGTCCGCTTATTATTTTCTTTAATCGGTGGATTAGATTGATGAGGTTTTTTAGCTTTCTCGTCGCTTTCCACAGCGAATAATCTGTTGCGTCTGTTGACTCAGGCTCTCGAGGTATTCTTGTACTCCTGAATTATGTTGCCCTTTTATTATCTCTTTTAGTTCTTTTATTATCATATTTAATCTCATTTTTGTCATCTGAAGTTCTTGCTTGCTGGCATAGTTTACGTAAGTGTCTTTTTTCTGAGTTTTTTTTCCTTAATTTGGTGCGACAATCTATTTCTTTTTTTGGAGGGCTGTAATCAGGAGTCACAAACCATGCAGCTTCTTGAATAATTTTTGTTAGATTTAAAATTTCCAAATTTATATGCGTCGATGGTTTTAGAGGTTAATCTAATGATGTAAGTTCATCCAATTTGTCTCTGAATAGTATCCAGTTGGTTTTATTATTATATAGAGACGGTTATTCATCAACTGTGATATTTTTTGGGAAGATGTCTATAATTACAGGGGAGTGGTCAGACAATAAATCAGAATACGATTCTACCTTGCATTTTTTTGAATCACCACCTTTCATAATAGCAAAATCTATAGCGTCGGGATTTTTTTTTCTGTTGGTAAGCAGATGTTGGTTGTCCCTTGGCATGATAGCAAACATATGTTATAGGTTGTTAGTTTTCATTGTTTTGACCAGTTCTCTGCTTTTTGTGGTAGTTATTCTGGGTTCCCATGTTGGGTGTTTAGCATTATAATCGCCCCCGCTATAAATTTACCTTGTTAAGTGTGGTGAAAAATTCTTTAAAATGTTTCTTCTTATTTTGATGTTTCGGCGGGCGAAAGATTGCCGACGTAGTTATATGCTTATTTACGTCTTCAACAGTAATACTGCTGGCTTGCAGATTATTTTTGGTGAATTTCTTCCTTTCATGATGTTTAATATTATTTTGAATTATTATGGCAGTGCCTCCATAAGCTTTACCGCCTGGATGTCTTGTATGATACAAGTTATATTCTGGAATTCTTAGATAATGTTGGTCCGTGAAATGAATCTTAGATATCATCATAATGTCGATGCTTTGGTCATACAGGAAAATTTTAATTTATTAAGCTTGTTGGTGGAGGCCATGTGCATTCCAAATGGCTACCCTGTATTTGTGTTTGCTTGCGTTGTTCCTTGCTTTTGAATATTTTTAACATTCTTCTCCACGGTCCCACTATGCAACTTTTCATATATTACATAGTTTTTTGTTTTTTCTGATGAAGCAGTTGGTGTCGCTTTAGATCATCATTACTCAACCTTTTTAGTGTAGCGACCCCCCATTAAATAGCCAAAAAGTTTAGTGAAAAAGGGGGTTGCGACCCCCGTAATAATATGATGATTTGACGTTTATCAAAGTTTTACATCGGCCGGTTAACACGGTGACGATTCGTCCTTTTTTCAGTATCATATTTGATGAAGAATCGTTTTTATTTTTAAATGGCTTATAATCTTCTACGAGCGTGATTACACGCTTACGTGAAAAAAAAGAATCATCTATTTGCTTTTGTATTAAATGACGAAACGTCAATGACGGA
The DNA here is from genome assembly GCA_031761425.1 of Cosmopolites sordidus. Taxonomy (NCBI): domain Eukaryota; kingdom Metazoa; phylum Arthropoda; class Insecta; order Coleoptera; family Curculionidae; genus Cosmopolites; species Cosmopolites sordidus. The sequence continues at coordinate 351,948 of JARFXV010000590.1, forward strand.
TGTATGTGTGAATAGCCCGTTACACTTATACCGATATACCGCACACAGCCACAAATACCGAACTACGAGACTTGTGTAACTCCTTGTTCTTATATTACTTTCACTAGTTCGAACCTGTGCTCTGCACTTGCACGTACTTGTAAAATGACCCGCCCGTGCACCTCACCGGCCTTGCGAGACCGATTATTCGTCTCGAGCATTGTTAAGTACGTTTTAGGAAAAGAAATACTACTTTTTTTTCTCACTCAGTGTTAAATCTACGATTAAGAGAAGACTCTTACTCAGTATTAAATAAATTAATAACTGTGTGGTAATAAAATAAATTAATAATATTAAATAAAATGGACAAATTTGTGACACAACGAAATGCATTATCTACATCTGCTAAAACAGTAAAGAAAAAGACCAGATTGTACAATGAAACATATTTAAAATATGGATTCATTGCCTTGGATGACAAGCCGCAATGTGTCGTTTGTCATCAAGTTCTGCCCGCCGAGAGCATGAATCCTTCAGAATTAAAATAAATCACTCTTAAAGTCTTAAAAAATCAACAAATTGTTATCGTATTGAGACGCCATCACTTCAAGCTATTTTACTATGTTACTATGATTACATTACTATGTTACTGTTTAGTAACATTAAGAGTGGCCAGGGAGTCTAAGTCCCACACGATTCCGGAAAAGCTCATTTTACCCGCTGTCATTGATATGGTTCATGATAAGTCCGGAAGAAGCAAACAAGTTGAAAACTATAACACTTCCAAATAACATAATATCGAGACGTATTGATAAAATGGCCAATGATGTTCACGATCAAATAACTGAAAAAGTTAAATCAAGTGAATTTTCATTCATTTGAGTTCGATGAGCGAACAGACGTCTCGAACCTGACGCATTTTTTGTATTTTGTCCGATACGAATGCGAGAGGTCAATTAAAGAAAATATGCTAATTTGTAATCAATCCATGATCGTGCAACTGGCGGACTCTTTAAAGTTTTTATTGATCCAATACAAAACGAAAACTTGACTTTAATAAATGCATTGCGGTATATACTGATGGCGCGAAAGCGATAATGGGGAACAATAGTGGTGTGATAGTAAAATTAAAAGACATTATGCCATATATGGAATGGAATGGTTTTCTTCACAGAAATGCGCTTGCTACAAAAAAGATGCAAGATAATTTACAAAATGTTCTGTCAGAAGCCGTAAAAATTGCTAATTCTAATAAAAGTCGACCGTTGCATTCAGTTTAACTTTAGATTATATTTCCAAAAATATGGATTTAGAAAATTATGTTATTAATCGCGTATTGGAAAGTATGAAAACGTATTTACGCTAATTGAAAATTCAGTCACCGGAATATTTTCCCGATAACATCGATGATTTGTCCAAAAGATGATTTCTCAATTCGTTTGATGAGACTGTTGTTGCAGCTGCTGAATTATCTATTGATATTCACAACCAACTTATTGAAATATCGGCCGGCAAAGCTCTACAACTAGATTTTTTATTTCAAGCTTTGGAGGCGATGTGAAAACGGAAGCCTACTTATGGAAGCTTTAAAAACATTAATCGCTTCGCTCCTTCTTACTTAAAATAAATACATAAATAGTCTATTATAACTGGAAAATAATTTGCTTATGATGATCCACGTATAGAGAAACTTTTACGTGAAAAACAAAATCAACCGTCGCATTAAATTATTATTTCAAACAACTTTGGCTATTACTTTATTTAAATTATTGATTGATTTGTCCGTTACTTTGTGATAGTTCATTTTTTAAAAAAGGAATAAAACAATTTTTTACTTTGTCTGTTTAACTTATCTATCACTTTTATTTGTAAACAAAATTTGTGTGACTATAGTTTCGTAAAACGACTTTAATGGGTAGTGTTTGACTACTGTGTAGTGTTTGAGAATGTAAAGTCGTTTTACGAAACTATCGTCACACAAATTTTGTTTACAAATAAAAGTGATAGATAACAAAGTAAAAAATTGTTTTATTCCTTTTTTTTACTTCATTTAAGTTTATTTTAAGTTATTATGGCCTGGTAATATATAATTTTCTAAAACTTGTTTTTTAAATTAAAAATACTTGAAATACTTTGAACATATTGTGAGTCCCATTTTGAAAAACGATGCTTTAGATAATTTAAGGACTGCGAATGCTGATTGGTATATAATAGTTTTTTCTTCTTCTACTTCTTCTTCCGTTTGCCGGCGCGGAAATCACAAAAGGATTTCGTAAAAAGAATAAAAAATCATAAGAATGTCAGATCACAGATAACTGTTAATTTTGAAAAGAAAAAACATCAAATTAATATGTCATTTGTCGTGTAGTTTTAATATGTCTATCAGTAATAAATCGCGTAGTCGTCGATTTTTAATACCTAATTAGGCCGTTGAAACTTTTGTAAATGAGATTTCTGGAATCGCGAACTGGAATGGCATAAATGTTTCGAAAATTGGTTCAACATAATGCAAAAGGAGAATATTTTAATTTCTGTTTCTTCTTATGCTCTTCAGAAATTTTTGCATATTGACCAGCGTAGTAAATATGCAGGTAATTCCACAATTACAACTGGGAGGTTGACATTTCCTGTCAACAGGCCACTCGAAATGCAGCATTGTTTGTTGCGGTTAATACTTGGATGGGTGAAATCTAGCAAGAAATCGCCCTCAGTTATGTTAGTTCGATGCTGGGTAAGGCTGGTTACCCTCTGAGAGGTAATCTAGTCTGGTCACTGACTTAGGCTTCTCGAGAGGCTCAAGATTAAACAGAAACCCAGGGTTGGTAGCCCGATGGGGGTGCAGATCAGTTAATCGGTGGCTGGGGATAATGGTTTGAATTGTTAAGCTATAAGTTAATATATATGAGCATTTTACTGATTGCTTGACCGGGAATGGGCCCCACCCATCCCTGCAATTGGAGGGCATATGTTTAGTCTCTTGATGTTCCAGACTCTTCAGGGTACCTTCAAGGTACCATTGGACGCTGCAATTTCAATTTGCCATATAAGATGCGCTATAGCGAGCGTCGAAACAAACCCAAAGTTGAAACATGACGCTTAGTTGAGCACCTCGGATTCTGAGAACAGAGCTCCACACTATCTCAACATTTTCTGTAGACCTGTTGATTTGCTCTTCATAACTAATCAGTTATGAATCAGTTGTACGGCACCATTTAACTCATTGAAGTATGGGGTTACGACCAAGAATAATTGCCTCATTACGTACAATCTTGAACAGTCAATGGAAAAGACCTGAACAGTAAGAAACTCTCCAAAAGACGCAATGCTACACGACCTGGTAAAACCTGTAAAAACGCAATGCTACACGCTATCTTTCAAGTTACTTCCCAACTAGTATCTCTATTTCAAACATGCTTTCTTTTTGTCCCATCGTATATTAGAAAGTCCCTAAAGTTGACCCATATCTTTGACTTTTAGTAGTTTTTGACTCACTTTTAGTATTTCGAGCTTTTCTTTCCGACTTTTTTAAATGTATTTTTTTCTTCTAATTGTTTTAAAACCTGGCTCTAGTCCTTTCGTCATTCCTATATTAAGTACATTTTTTTGTATGAGGTGTACAAATAAAGTAATGAGACTGATGGCGTAGAGTTCGATCAATTAACACTGCCGGCTTCCCCTTTGGATGGGGGTTAGGCCAATATCTGATGCGTATTCACTACAAGTTTGAACTCCCCAGACTCAGTTGGTGGTCCGTAACAATTCTATTCGCGAATAGGATTTTTTTAGTGCATTTTGAAAACTACTACTATATTTATACACCTCGTATGTCATTCATTTAATTATTTTTTCAGGTCTTTTTCCGCGTATTTATCCATTTATAAACCATAGCTAGTGAAAACACTATTACATTATTATTCTTACTTATATTTCTTATTCATTAGAATATATGTTTTATTGAATTTTAATAGGTGGGGATATTTTCCAGCTTTAGTTTTAATACACGTGCAGATTACAGGAATGGCGATATTGACGAAATTGTTATAGTGAGTAATTTTTGCTCCTTCAATATAATTCATGTAAAATGGATATTCTATCCTATCTATCACCCAGTTTTAAATTTTATGTCATTTATCAGTATCAAAAGTTACATCATCCAGACGTATTCAGGGAGAATCAGGGTTTAGCACGAAATGATTTCCCTATGATCATAATTGTTTTAACCGGAGTTTTTTGATAGAAAATTTAATGCGTATACTGGTGAAAATAAAAGGTTTAGGCACATCAGCAACTGAAGTTATTTGATGACTGAAACTCCAGGTTAATGTGAGTTCTTAAGTATGATCACCAGCTATTGATTAATCCTACAGTCAGCAGCTCTCAATGGCTATTTATCCTTGGATTGTGCTTAATCTTTCGGTCTCTTGAAAAGTCTATTGACTGGTCAGTAACCCACGTAGAATTTCTCTCAAAAGACATCCGGTTTTATAGCATCGAACTAATATGCCTGGGGGCAATATCTTGTCGAATTTTACCATTTTGCCTATTGAAATGCAGTGTACAGGCTTGATATTTTCTCGACTGCAGTCGTTGATCTCGAGTCACCAGATTACAGAAGATTCTGGCCGCAGTGGTAAATAAAATTTTCCTTTTTTTATCTATTATTACCACACTATACCATTTTTTAATATGGTATAGTGTGGTAATAATAGGTTATGTTAAATAAGCTGTATAGTAGTTTATAGTTAAAAATTTTATATAAAAAAAGAGTAAAATGACAAATAACATTTCTTGCCTGTTCCCATTACTAAATTCGCTTGTCCCTTCGCTAAATCTTCCATCATGCTCGCCAACTTATTCATAGCAGCTTCAGTAGCGTCTAACCGTTTAACTAGCGTTAGAATCTGGAACATGTCCAATATTGGTGAATTACTTCCATCTTTACTTGACCTAGAAGCAATACTTTATATGAATACAGCGCAATTTCTCTTGGTTATATATACAAGATAGTAGATAGATACAAGATAGTCTAATTTATTTCCACCTCTCCCACTCAAAAAATAAACAAATAACACATACAGGGTGTTAGTGAAATACTCTGTCAGAGTTTTTTTGACAAATTCTACGTGACAAAATAAAACAAAAAGTCCTACGAACATAGGTACGGAAATCCTTCGTGTTCGAGATACAAGGGGATGAAGATTTATTTTTTTTTTCTTTTTTAATTCATATCTTTCGCATAAGGAAAGGTATTGGACCGAATTTAATACACATTATCAACCTTCCGGTTGTCATAGAGAATATCAAGTCCTACAAGCAGTCAGTGACGGAGTTATAGGATCTTGCTATTAATTCATTTAAAACATCATTAGTACGTTAGTTACTTATTCCTAACATATAATGTTACATTCGAACAATTCAGGCAGATTCTCGCGGAGAAATCTTGAATACACCTGCCTAGTTAGTGTAGTTAGTAAAAAATGGTCCGATTAATCGGTTGCCAATTATTCCAGCTCAAACACTGATGGCAAACCAGTGTTGGTGTTGAGTTTGAATAATTTCAATTCTTATGAATTGAACCTTATCAGTATCAACTATATGTTCAAGAATGCAATGACAAAATGCCAATCGGGGTAAAAAATTGCTTGAAAGCAATGCATGTACCCTCTGAATATGGTAATGGTACAAGTTGTGTTCCTTTAAAACTTTCCACACAGTGACATGATAAATGCCCATATTCACTGCAATGCTCCTTGTACTTGTATTTGGATTTTCGGTAATTGCGTTTAAGACATATTCTTCGGTATCTGGCGTTCTATCTCTATTTCGGCCTATATATTGTTCTTACTTGCACAATTGTGCTTTCACCTTGTTCCCTTAAATGCCCATGAGCATCAAGAAACATACTTCTAGTAGGACATATGCGTAGTGGAAATGCTGCCTGGTAAACAAGTCTTAGTTTTCTGCATTGCAATTGGCCATTTCGTAATTAAGGTGAATATCGGTTAATTCTGCATTAGTATACTTAAACATAGTTCTGACTTGCCCCCTAATGTAATGTAAAGTAATAATAACGCCAAACTATTTCGGTTGCTAATGTCAAAAACTAAGTGCCACTGAATTTTTGTCAATCTGACGTTTAAGTAAATTATTTATCTTTATAGGTAAGTTGTATTAGCTATTTTATTATGCCAAGTTTACCATGAAACTGAGGCAGATACGAAAAAATTTCAAGATATGCTTTTTGTAGAGAATAATATTCTGTTTAGAAAAATGTATTTAAGTATAATTTTGAATAGGACCGTACTAATTATTTTTTAAATTAATTAGTAGCAAAATCCTATAATTCTGTCACTGCTTGTAGGATTTGATATTCTCTCAGATTATGACAACTGGAAGGCTTATATGTATTAAATTTGGTTACAATACCTTTCTTTATGCGGAAGATATAAATTAATCTCGAACACGAATCCCCGGAAACATGTTCGTATAACATTTTTGTGTTATTTTGTGACGTAGAATTTGCCTTGAATTGAAAAGTCTTGCAGAGTATTTCATTAACACCCTGTATATGAGGTATGTAAATAAAGTAATGAAACTGGTGGCGTAGCGTTTCATATGGAAACCATGTTGGTTTCCCATTTGGAGATGAGCTAGGCAACTTCTCATACGTCTTCAGTACGAGTTTGAACTCCCTAGAGTTATTTGGAGATCCGTTGCAATTCTTTTCTGAAAATGAGTGACAACAATTTCGAGGAACGGCGCGTTATCATGTTTTGTTTCAGACTTGGACGCAGTTCGATGGAAACTTTTGCCAAACTTCAATAGTAAACTCGAAGACCACTAAACACTAAATCACTTTTTTAACTTCTCGACGCACGTTTCGCTAATCATGTGTGGATCATCAGGACTTCCAGGTTCCAGGTTTTCAGGTGATTTAAGAGATTTTGAGAAGGCCGAGACTCGATTGAAGATGTCACAACCTTCAACTATAAGAAGTAATCAAGATATCCACAGAATGCGGAATCTTGTGCGTTCTGATCGACGGTTGATGGTCACGATGACTTTGGGGAAGATTGAATTTGACTCACACAACCGTTCATCAGATTTTTGCGAAAATGGTTCCGAAAAACACAGGATTAAAAGGAAAACAGAAAGAAAACATGTCTTGACTTTTTGAGACGGGTTGAAAATCTCCTAGTGTGAAACAAAACTTGATAGCGCACCGTTGCGAGAAATTGTCTCTCATTTTTAGAACGCAGTAGAATAATTCGGTTCAAGAAAAGAATTCCTACGGATCATCAAGTGATTATAGGGAGTTTCAACTCGCACTCAATATGCATCAGATGTTGGTTTGGCTCCTCTCCAAAGAGGAAGCAAACAATGTTGCTTGATCCAACGCTACGCTACGAGTCTCATTATTTTATTTACAGACCTCGTATATACTTTAAAGGAAGAACTTTAAAACAAAAACAAGACAAAACGCCTGCCTTAAAAATTAAAATGAACATATCGTCGTCTTAGAGCGTAAACCTGCTGAATCCGTTTTCTGTCTTTTATGACATATTTCTACCGTTTGAAAGAGAAAGAGATAGCACATCGGCTAGGCATGGTCATAAGTTGTCCAAATCGCAGCGCAAATCGCATGATGAGTAAAACTTGTAAATATTTACATGTGCAAATTGACAGCTAAATGCGTGACTCACGCCATTTTGTACTGGTTTTTGTTATTGGCAGTTTGGCTCTTAATTATTTCAATTATTAATGTTTGTGTGGATTCGAGGGTTTAATGATTGAAATATTACATTTGATAATGCCAGCAGTGCCCGTCAATCACGTGAAAATGGAAGTTCTGCTTCAAAGCCATTTGATAAAGAACGTCGCGAGTTGGAATATTTTTTAGACTCAATAACCTCAAACTTTTTTGCAACAACCGAGAAGAAATGTTTACTGCCAGTGTGGAGCCATGTGGAGCCTCCCTGTGTAGGCCAGTGTGGAGTACGAAAAAAGCTTAATTTGATTTTTACAAAAACGATTGGCGTGTATCACGAGACGTGCAGCCTCTATCCATCGCTGTTTTTCATAATGTTTTTAATTCCAACAACTTTGCCCAAGAAGGATCAATGCCAGAAATGTGCTTTATATAAAGTTGAACATGACTGAAAGTGGGACTGATGTTACAAAATGTTCCTATTTTTGTTTTAGGTTACTAATCAACAAGGAGAAAGTCTAATTTTATATAATAGCTTTAGATGTTACAATATGTTTCTATTTTTGTTATGTTGCTGATTCTTTATGGATTAAGTCTAATTTTTATATAATTTTTTGATAATTACGGATACACCTACCTTTTGTTAATGTTTCAAATGTTTATTGGTAAAAGTATAAAGTAGTAGATTTTTATGTTTTGTTATTGTATCTTGAGCCTTTAAAGATTTCAAGAACAATTTTGTTTCGGATTAGTAGTTTAATTTGATATGTAATTAGTTTCTAACAAGTTTATTAACAAAATAAACATTAACCTATTTATTTTGTCTATTTTTCTATTCTCGTGATATAAAAGCATAACATAAAACTTTGTACCTACCATACCCAGAAAAGTCCAGCTAACTTCTTTTAAATATATTAAAATCGCCGACAAAAAGTACCGACAAAACATTAATTATTTATATCTGCTTCGTTTTTCTGACTTGATTATAGAAAATAATGCAAATAAACAAATTATAAATTTTACTTTTTTTTTATCAAGCAATGCGAATTAATTTTATGAAGATTTTTGTTCGTCCTAAAGTTTCCTAATATTGATTTAGCAGGTTTACACTCTAAGCCAAAGAGATTTTTTATTTTTTCTATAAAATATCACTTTATTTTAATAAGTATCCATCCACTGCAACCTGATATTTTGAAAATGTAAATCTAGATTGGATAGTATTTCCAAAGATTTATCATACTTGATATTTCACAAATATTTTAAGGTGCTTGGTCAAGTTCATAGTATTATTATAATTAAAGATGGTGTTTTTTGTTTCTGATACAGGTAGGTCTTCTTCAGATTCATCGGAAATGTCTTGTAATTTGTATAGTTTATTGGATAGTATAGAAGTTTCAAATATACGGTTGTCCGGAAAGTTTGTCGGGATTTTCTATTAGTTGTTCTTTTATCGCTTGTAAAAAAATATATGTTGGATTAGTAATGTTTACTAATTGGAATTGGAATTGGAATTGGAATTTACTAGTTGGATTAGTAATGTTATTCGTTTCTTTGGTATTTACAATACTTTCAAACTAAGGGCGCATTAGGCCTATTGAGCCTTGCATGTATCTGAGGTTGCATGCATTGAGGTTCCATGTATTTACAATATTTGCTTTCAGATTCGTTTTGATTTAATTTCGGTTAGTCAAGTCGATTCAAATTGAAAATCGGTTGATAATTTGCATTTACGCGTATCATGTGCATTATGCTTTTTTTATTTCAAAAAGGTCAAGCACACTGCCAAAACAAAAAAAAACAAGATTTGTGCCGTTTACAGAGAGGATTTTGTTGGGGAGACTCCGGTGCAAAAGTGGTTTGGTCTGTTCAGGGGCGGAGATTTTGACCTGGAAGACCGGCATCGCTCTGGCCATCCTTCAACCCTCGATGTCGAGGAAATAATGACCATACTAGTCGAAGATCCATGCACCATGGTCCGTGAGATAGCACATAAGTTATACAAAACAACATACCCAAAATAATGGGTATGTCGGCCGATGCGATGTGGGGGTCTCTCACGAACTTAATAAGCGAAATCGACTGGACTAAATCTCTTTTGCTCCGATTTCTTGCTGAAAAATGTATCAGGCTCCATTTCTGAAGCGGATGGTAACTAGTGACGAAAAGTGGATTGTGTATAACAACGTGCCATGAAAAAAATCATGGGGGTAGCCAGGGTCAGCCGTTTTATGTATGGCGAAAGACGATCTTTAAAATAGAAGAAAATTATGCTCTGCATTTGGTGGGATAAGAAGGGACCGATACACTTTGAGCTTCTTCTATGCAACCAAATCATTAAAGACATCAATTGAAGAAAACCAATCATAATTAGTAAGCAATGTGTTTCTTTAAGATATTGCACGACTATCCGTTGCACTTAAGACATGGCAAAAATTGTTGAGCTTCAATTTTTGCCCCATCTACTTCAATCACTGTATATTGCACTCTCGGGTTACCATATATTCCGCGCCCTCTAAAATTGTTTAAATGGGAGATTTTTAATTTGAATTTTTTAGTTTAGGGCCGCGTCAGCAAAGAGAATATATCAGACAAGAAGTAATCAAAAAATGAATATAGTAAATATTGTATATAATAATAAGCAATATGGTAAAGTGTATATGATTATATTCTAAATGCAACTCAAACGTTAAAACGTTAATAGGCAGTAGGCAGTATATAAAGGAAATGTTACAAATCGTCAGGTCTGCATGGAATAGAGCTCAAAATTTATATTAAGAGTAGAGGAATAGGTGACAATTTTAAGGGAAAAAGTAGTTTCAAGATAATAGCGATGGGCTATATGAAAGGAAAGTAGGAAGAGGAACCGAGGAATTCAAAAAGAGAACTGGAGTAATGAGGGGACAAAATAGACGGAAGGTCCCTATATCCATATAATGGGAGATCTATTAAAACGGAAGTCTCTTTAAATCTTCTTCTCTTTGATCTCTTTGACCTGTTGACATTTTTGGCAATAAATATGCTAATTATTAACAAAAGGGCATTATTGATCTACCAATATGTTGGCAAAAAGTTGTGAATAATAACCCAGGCCTACAAGAAAAAATTTTTTTTTGGTACCTATGATTTTACAACTGATTTTAGCTATATTTGGGGTTTTAAATCTAAATATGAAATCAGTATTTCTTTGTCTGTTTTACTTTTTTAAATACATCCGCTTATTTTTTTTCGTTAATTTGGGTTTTTCGCCACTATCTAAAACTCAAATAATATCAAAAATACCTGTTCTAATGTAAAGAAAGAATCACTGGGTAAAAACAAAAAACCAAACGGAGACAAATTTCTCAGTGATTCTTTTTTGTAATAAATTTGCCTAACGAACAAAATTTTAAAGATATAAAAATGTTATACAAAATTTTACAAACTTTTAACATTAACGTTTTGGAGTGATACACTACAAAAAGAAACAAATCATATAAGACATTTTAATAAGAAACAATTACCCAAAAAATTTTATAGATAAATCGTTTAAAAATTTTGATACTAGACAAAACAGACAAGTTATTAATAACAATAATAATAACTCTCAAACAATTAACCTCACAATTCCTTATATCCGCGGTATTTCTGACACAATTATAAGAGTAGGAAATAAACAACATAAGAAGGACATTTAAACATAAGAAGGACATTTAAAACAAAAAATACTCTTAGATCTCTATTAATAAAGACTAAACCAAACAATATACAACAAAATACCAAAAATGTGGTTTATAAAATTCCCTGCGAATGTGGCAAATTCTATATAGGTGAGACATCTAGACCGTTAGATGTTAGAGTAAAAGAGCATAAAAAGAAGAAATAAAATAAAATCGCCCTTAGAAAGGGCGATTTTAATAAATCTAGAATTTGTCAACACGCATGGGAATCGGGTCATAAAATCAATTGGAATAATTCCAAAACGGTATTAAAAGAATCGGTAACAAAATACAGAAGATTAAAAGAAACCGCTATAATTAATTTAAATAAAAATAACTGTATTGCTATGCCTTCGGTAGATTTAAATTCAATATGGTTCCCGATTCTTAAGAATACAATTAAACACATTTAAATATTTGAATACACAATCAGTACAATAAACAATCACACAGTAAACATTACCTATATATATTTTTTTTGGTCACTGTTTTGTCACTGTCATGAAAATCTATTGTTGTCAATGTAAGTATCGTTGACATACACAAAAAAATATATTTACTTTCACTCGTTACTTTATATATTACAAATTAATATAATTAAAAGTAAAGTTTTGGGGTTAGAGGCGCATCAGCAACTGAGAAGGCTATTTAGCGACTGGACCTACAGCTTAACGTCGGTTCCGAACCACGGTCATCAGCTACCGAAAACCCCGGTCAGCACCCCCCTCGGGCTATCAACCCTTGGTTTTGTGCTTAACTGAAAGTATCTCGAGAAGCCTACCGACTGGCGAGTGACCAACGTAGAAAACCTCTCAGAAGGCATCCGGCCTTACCCAGCCTCGAACTGGCGTGACTGAGGGGTGATTCCTTGTCAGATTTTACACTCTTACCTAGAAACATTCACAAGAATTTTAGAAAAACTTTTTTGCCTAGTACGGGATTCGAATCCGCTCCACATTAACTGCCGTAACGTAAGGCTGACGCCTTAGACACCACAGCTAATGTGGTTCCATTAATATAATTTATTTTTTAGTTTAGTTTTGAAACCGGGGGGTGAATACCCTCCGAAACGTTAACGTTAAAAGTTTGTAAAATTTTTCATAACATTTTTATATCTTTAAAATTTTGTTCGTTAGGCAAATTTATTACAAAAAAGAATCACTGAGAAATTTGTTTCTGTTTGGTTTTTTGTTTTTACCCAGAGATTCTTTCTTTACATAAGAACAGGTATTTTTGATATTTTTTGAGTTTTAGATAGTGGCGAAAAACCCAAATAACGGAAAAAAATATATGAACACGCCACAATCATTCAGACATTACATCCACTTATCTATCACTGTTTTTTTCAATTCAAGTATGGGTGTTCTAGAATTATGGGTTTGGTTTCTGTATATTTGCCTTTTTGTCAGTCTGCCCTTGAGTTCGTTTCAGGCAAACCACTAGATGGTATAAGCATTGCCTTTCCGGTAACTGAAGTGACCTTCAACGCTTGAACTAGAGTTGAGGTTAGACAATGAGTTTTCGCCGTGCAGGGTAGATTGAAGTTGGCCTCGCGTGATATTTGTGTTTAAGAAAGAGTTGTTATTTGTAAAAAGAGCTTATCTTGGATACCTAGGTGATAGGCTTGGTGATCAGGATAAAACCTGGGCACCACATCTGGTATGTAAAACTTGTACCGAACATTTACGATAGTGGACTACCGGGAAAAGGAAAAGTCTAAAATTCAGCGTATAGATGGTTTGGATAGAATCCAAAAACCACTTCGATGACTGTTATTTCTGCCTAGTAAGTATTAATGGAATCAATCGAAATAACCATAGTAAGTGGACTTATCCGGATTTAGTCTTTGCAAGAGGCCCGGTCTCTCACACAGAGGAAGTGCCGATCCCAACATTTGACCAGCTACCGGAGCTCTGTGAGGACGAGTATTGTCCCTTTCATCAACCATTTGATACTAATGGAATAATAATGGTACATTGAATACTTTCATCAACCATTTGATACTAGGACATCTGTATGAAATCAGCTCCAAATACCATGACACCAAAACAACTGTTGGCCCGTGTAATGATAATTATATAATAGATTAAATAAATATTTACATAAACTATTCGCGTTTCTCATTCTCTTGAAAAAATCCTTACGAACGCCACGGACAACACGATAATTCTGGATACTCTACTATCTATTTGCTCTTAAAGATAAAATAAAATTGCCGGATTATCACTTGTAGTGATCATTGCAAAGTTCTGAAACTCGTAATGTGCAAATATTTACTTCCATTCAAAAGATAGCCCACCCAAAGTAAATTTAACGCAATACTATTTTTATCTATGGTTTGGTGTGGTTTAGCTGCCGGGACTAGGTAGTAGTCCCGTCAAAAAAGATTTCACTGTGTAATGTAGCTTTGAACTAATGCTATGTATACCTAATTGCATCAATCAATCCAATATTTCCAGGAAGTTCTGTTAGTTCTTTGACTTGTTTTTGAAGCTCTTTAATATCTTTTTGAAGTTTACCAAGTTGTTCTTTGGTCAGTGCAATGGTAAATTTAGGAGTGTCAGCTAGTTTATCTCTTGAAGCTGGTTCTACCACGACGATTGTTTGATATGATTCAGAGCTTCCTACAAAAACATTACAGATAGTAGTATTATATGTAATGCGATAATGTACGTAAAATAATAGAGTTTTTCAAAAAGGAGATCTTTTGGCAGTACGTTTCCATTTAAGAAATGAAATATTTACCATTTATATAAATAAAATTGTATACATATATAGTACGTATACTTAAACAAACAAAATTTCCATATGTGGGGTGAAGATATACTCTCTCGAACTATCGCGAGATCCTAAAAGTCCTATGTTTTCTATGATGAGGTTGGTGACGCTCTTAATATAAAAATGTTTAACAAAAGAGTGAACGTTTGTAAAGCAGGAAGGGCGGGCATTTAATTTAGGTTAAGTTAGTTTCAAAAGTTGAAGAATTGCTATTTATTACTACGACCAAAAAGCAAGATGACTTCTGTTTTACAAATTCGAGCGTTTTACTTATCGAGACAATAATTTATTTTTAAGTTGATATGATCGTTCTTGATATCTGATAAAAGTTTCATATCATTTGGTTTGTTAAGTTAGCAATTATAAAGTTTTTTTAGTAATTGTTAAAAACATTGTCAGCTATTTTTCAAATGGATTTGTTTAAAATTTTATCTAAGAAACGGAATTTCTTGTGCTGATGCATTTGTGTTAAGAAAGTGTTGCGGTGATAAATAAGGACAACGACTTTAGTGATGCTAGAGAAGCAGTTGAAGATGAATCTCGTTTAGGAAGACCTTCCAGGGATGCCAATGAAGAAAAGATTACCAAAATCAAGAATATTGTACTGAGAAATCGCCGATTAAGTTGTAGAGTCCAAAAAACCATCGAGATTTATGGCAAAACAATTAATGGTTCTTGTATCATGATTAACGTACCATCGAATTTCGTAATATTTAGTTTTTCGCTAAAAACCAAACAAATACCATTTCATCAAGTACCATATTTACCAGATGTGGCACCGTATGACTTTTTCTTCCTGTTTCTTCAATTGAAGAAACCACTTCATGGAACAAAGCAAGTGTTTCCAAGTATACAGATACATTTTTTTATTTTATTTATATAACATCTAGTCTAATATTTTTTTCTGACCTCTGAATCTTTTTTTGTCGGCTGGTGTTATTAGGTGCTGCTAGCTAATAAATTACAATTTAATATTTACAGAAAACCGACTACAACAAACGCGGTTATACACTTCAGTTCTAAATTATCTTGGCAAGTCAAATTATTTCCTTTTGACAGTCTAATACATAGGTTAGGTAGTTAGTTTTACCTCTAAACAAAGATACTTTTAATAAAGAATGTTGTACCATTAAACAGATCATATAACAGAATTAAACTGTACATTATGTTGTACCATTAAACAGAACAGGTTATAAAGTGGGATTAACAGACGAATTGTTAAAAAATAAAGACATAAATTTAAATTAACAAGAATTCTACAGTATTAACAACCAAAAAGGCAAATCATTTCAATTTTTTAATTACACTTCTACACTGGGTAATATTTTTTGTAAAAATTTAAATAAACTAGAATGTAAGACTAGTTATACTAATAAAAAGGACAAAAAGAATAAGGATAATGATATAGACTAATAATAAGGACAAAACAAAAAGTTTAGATAAATCGGGTGTATATAAAATTAACTGTAAAGGTTGTTAAGCGGTATATATCAGTTAAAGTAGTAGAAGTATTGGATGATGAATAAAACAGCACAAAAAATATATTTTAAATAATATAAAAAGCACTGGAATGTCCACACATTGTATTGAAAATCATTTTATAGACGTAAACAACGTTAAACTATTAAACTCAGATAAGAAAAGTAAAACATTAAACCTACTAGAGCAATTCGAAATAATAATATCCTTAAGAAATAGTCATACAATAACCACGAATGACCAACTACATTACACTGCAAAACTATAAAACACCTCAAAATTATATAAGATTATATTGTAACTAAATAGCCCGGAAATAAAAAAAAATAGGAAGAAAAAAAAATGAGACTAGATGTTACAAAAATAAAATAAAAAAAAATTACCTGTGTATTTGGAAACACTATGCAAAACTGCTTTGACTGTTAGTATTAGTTCAAGCTACTCTTGAGAAAGCCCTAATAAGACGAAACATATGTAGAATAAAATTTATAATAAATATCTCAAATATTAAAAACCTACAAGTTTATTTTTTTAAAACCTAATATTTACAAAATGTTTCACAAGGAGCCAACCGCGGAATCCATGAATATTATTAATGTTAGATTATCCGGAATATTCTCGTCCTTTTCGACATAAAATTTATAATATTAATGTAATACATATACATTTATAATATTAATGTAATACATGAAAGATGTCAATTAATATTATTTGTCGAATGGCGAATTTATTAGTACGGTCTGCAGATATTTGACCAAGTGATGTCACATGCGTTAGATCATTCGTTCAATTTTGGGATGGATTCATATGAATTTCGACTAAAAATCCACAAAATATATGTTTTTTTTTTAATTCAGTCGATTGATTTATGTTGGAAATGCCCACGCTTTCTCGGCAATTTAACATACAAAATTAATTTTATCACCTGCATCTAATGTGTCCTCCTCTTTTCTGATAATAGCTATCTCCTTTTCTTTTTGATTTTCATCTTTCTTGCCTTTTTCCTCTATAACAAAAGATATTCTTTTTATCATCATTAATATAATTTGATAAATGTCTATTTACCACCAGATTTTCTTTTGCTTCCTCTTCGTTTTTTTCTACCTTTACCATCCGGGCCAACGGTGTACTCAGTTAATGTGACTATTGGTCCTGGTCTGGCAGTGGCGATATAGTTTTGCAGTCTTTCACTATCACTACCACGAAATTCAACATTAATTTCTCCAAGATCCAGTTGGTTTACTATGACATGAAGTAGTGAATGAAGTACCGTGAAATTTACAATACCAACCTTAAAAACATACTATGATTTGAAAAATTAAACAAAGTTATATTTGCGTACCTCAGGTGAATTTAAAGCTAAATCAACCATTTGGGGTAAAGAAATAATAGTTGTACTTTTGTCAGCCATGATTATGCGTTATCTGATTTACGATTTTCGTTATATTCGTCCTAAAATGGTATGTTTCTCTATAAAATATCAAAACTGTCGAATTTGACAAAGTATATATAAAGGTATTGTCATTTCTTTGTGTCAATGACAGGTTTAAAATTAATTATTCGATATACAAACAAGTTTTAAAGCGTCTTTATTTATATGTTACATAAGATGATTAAAAAGCCCACACACACACACACACACACACACATAGTATATATATATATATATATATATATATATATATATATATATATATATATATATATATATATTGTGTCCAAATATGCACTAGTAGATTGTATATATTGCTATGTAGTAACGTCCGTCCATATTTTAACAGCTTTGCTGATTTCCATCCTCTCCTGCTGCCTTACCATGATTATTTCATTTCGTATGTTTTCTATATCTTCATCTGTGTTTAATAGTTCACTGTAATACTCGTTCCAGATGTTTTCTATTTCTAATGATTCGTGTTTCGTATGTCCGTTCTTCAGAATTTGTAACGACTTGCTGCTATTCCTAAAAAAAACGTTACTGGAGTCATGGTTACATTTCAAAAAGTTTGGGTTTCTCCGTCTTAGACTCTGAAAGGCATTGCAAGATGTTCACTGTACAAAGCAAAGCGGTGCATTTGGAGGGACAGGAGCGGTATTATTCACTGAGAGATCCTTGCAAACGACATCCGCTGGAATAACAATGGTTTCGGATTTTTTCGATTTTTTTCCAGATGAGCATCATCAATGGCGAATTGGTAGCAAAAAATAATTCAACATGAACACCGACGGACTATCATATCAACTGTTCGCTGAAAGTTTACGATGATTTCGGTGAGTTGCTAGCCGATGTCCAAGCGTAGATTGCCTCCAAGAATCAACGCTTCTTGCCCGTGGAATCGATTATCTGCTAAGCAAAGGGGAAGAAGTTATTGAAGTAGAGGATGATTATTTTACAGAATAATCATTTAAACGTGTTTTTGTTGTATGTTCGTTTATTGTCTAAAAAGGCGGATAATTATGTATCAACCCAATAGTATTTGCAAGGGTTGTTATTTACGTATCAGGAACAATAAATAAAAAAAAAATTTTTGTTAAAAATGGTTTGATTGGTTGATCATCACACGGAAATTCTCCCGAGTTAATACCATTTTTTTGACTGAGATGAAATTTTCAAGTCACTA
This sequence comes from Cosmopolites sordidus, assembly GCA_031761425.1. Taxonomy (NCBI): domain Eukaryota; kingdom Metazoa; phylum Arthropoda; class Insecta; order Coleoptera; family Curculionidae; genus Cosmopolites; species Cosmopolites sordidus. Next base: position 370,205 of record JARFXV010000590.1, read on the forward strand.
AACAAAACAAAGAGCGTTCGTATGACAAAAAGTTCTAAGTACGTCTACAGTCCCATCCTATATAGTATGTCGGTATGTCAGATGGCGCCTAGCAATACCATTGTTGCTAATTCCGGATACATAAATAGCAATCCTCGTATATGGGCGCATCCTGTCCTTGAATATATTGTCTATAAAACGAAGTGTACCTTATATAAATAAGTATTATTAGGTAATATTTAGATAACATTTAGTGATAATATTTACTCCAAGATAACGGTCAATGTGAATTATGAAATAGAATTATAGATATTTGAGATATCGAAGTTCGAACATATATATCTCTAGTTCAATTAAGAAATTTCTGGTTTAAGTTTTTGCTTGATTTCTTCGGAATCCCCGCGTGTATAATATATCAATTCACGAATTACAAAGCCGCTAACGTCCGGACTAGAGGTCTCCTACCCCTTCAATCTATCTTATGCCTCGGTTCGCAGATCAGTTTCTCTAACAAGTAAAACGCTTTACTAAAAAATTTGAGATCCAAAGTAATAGACGCCAGCTTGAAGGTAATAGCGTGTGTATGTTGGTCAGTTGGTCAACTGAACATGCTGAATCTTCAATGGAATCGTCCTATGGATGAGGCGTATGTTCCTTTAAACGAATACATAAGGAAATCTAATTGTCGTATTCGAGGTGAGGAAAATTCAAACTAATTTATCTATCTACCATTGTTCTATCATTTCATTTTTAAAAAACTACGGGTGTAGTGGAGGTGTTATTGGTCTAACATTATTGAAAGATATAGTTGACAATGAGGTGACTGTCAAACTGAAGGATATGGATCTGGATGGTATGTCGATTCAAAAGGAATGTTACACTGCATAAAGGTACAACTGATTCAAAACACTTTATATTTTTTGAACGATTTCAGCCATTAAATGGTGGGGGTGACTGACCAGTGGAATCCTGCGACATGATACCCTTAGATTACTTTCTTTGAGGTTATTGACTGAGTTAAAAAGGGTTTATAAGAATTCAACTAATATATTTAAGAGCTAAAGGGAGAGATCGGACGTGTCCTTGATAAGGTAGGTCGCTATTTATATACAGCAAGAAGCGGGTATTTTATATTATCGAATACTCCAGAAGAATAACTTATTCAGAGAAAAAGAAAGATATAAAGATTAAAAGAAACTTCTGAAACTGAAACGGGCACTCAACTTTCGAAGTAAATCAATTTAACTTAAATAATCTTCTTCTTTTTCATTTTTCTGTGGGGCCTCCAACCGCATCGATCTACAGCAGCCAAAACATCGTTTATCAACCTAGGGGTCGCGTCAGGAATATAGGGGGTCGTAATGCGTTTAAAAAATAAGACCCGTGTATGAAACATCCTTTTAAGTATTTTTTATTTAAAGACAAGTTTTAGAAAATTAACTATTACCAGGTAATAACAAGATAATAAAATAAAGTAAAAACCAAAGTTGTTTGAAATAATAATTTAATGCGAAGGTTGATTTTCTTTTTCACTTAAAAGTTTTTTTATACATGGATCATCATTGTAAACACACATAAGCAAATTATTTTCCAGTGATTCATATTCTCGTGCAAGCCAAAACTTATCTAAATATTGAGTTAAAAATTTTAGTTATAGAGTTTTGTCGGCCGATATTTCAATAAGTTTGTTGTGAATCTCAATAGGTAATCCAGCAGCTGCAACAACATTTTCATTAAAAGGATTGAATCATCGTTGCTATCTGGAAAATATTCCAGGAACTGAATTTGTTCAATTCGCGTATATCCGTTTTAATGCTCTCCAACACGCGATTAATAACATAATTTTCTAAATCCATGTTTTTGGTAATATAATCCGAAGTTAAAGTGAACGCATCAAAATTGCGTATTCCAAAGCGCATAATCTAAATACCAAGCTTCTTGATGAAGCCATTGACTCTGTCTGTCATTAGTAAAATGTTTTTATTGCGGCCTTGTGAACTCGTATTCAAGTCATTCAAATGTGTACAAAAATATTTCACTCAAGTAAGTAATTACTTAAAATCTCTCTGAAAATGTTTATCTGTAAAAAAGATTTTCAATTAATCTTGCAATTCAAAAAGCCTTGTTAGAACTTTTCTATGCGACAACCACCTGACTTCAGTATGGAAAAGCAGTGAGTCGTATTTGGCACCCATTTCTTCACACAATGTGGAAAGCAATCTGACCTGCAATGGTCGGCTTTTAATAAAATTAACAATTTTTACGGTTTCTGATAGAACATTTTGTAAATTATCTGGCATCATTTCTGTGAAGAAAGCAGTGCGTCTGTTCCATATGTGGCATAATGTCTTTTAATTTTATTATCACACCAGTGTTGTTCCCGGTTATAGCTTTCACCTCACATGTCGCAATCCATTTATTAAAGTCCAAGTTTTTGTTTTGTGTTGCATCAATAAAAACTATAAAGAGTGCTTCTCCAGTTGCACGACCAGGGATTGATTTGCAAAATATCATATTTTCTTTCATTGACTCCTTGCATTCGTATTGGACAAAGCATAAAAATTGCGCCAAGTTCGACACATCTTGTTGACTCGTCAAATTGAATAACAAAAATTCACTTAATTTAACTTTCCAATTATTCATTAATACGTCTCGATATTACTTATTAAATTAACTTATTAATTAAATTATTAAATTGACTTTTCCGCAATCGTGTGACTTATAAATCGCAATCGTGTGTGGCGTGTATTGGCTATATTAAATAATAGCTTAATCGAAATATTTGAATTATTAAAATAATACGAAAAAGTTGCAGAATGTTGGCAGAAAAGTTGAGTGTTTCCAAGAAATCTGTTCACATCATTTTTCGAGCTCATTTAACAAACGTATGATTTATTTCTGCTTTGTTCTGTACTCACTCAGGAAAAAAAAGAGACCTGTATTTATTGAGATGTTAGAATGGCCCGGCGGAATTCAATTTTTTTCGAAAACATCAGATCACGTATCAAGACCATAATCGTCTGTTTTTACGATTTCATGGGTATCGTGTACTCGTGTACATATTATTCATTGCAAATGATCAGAATGTAACCAAACACATTTGTTGCTTAGTTTAGAATGTAGCGGAAGTATGTACAAAATGACATACAAGAGTTTCTATTTATTTATCCGGTATAATAATTATAAATAAATATTTACCATTGAAAATGGTTTTATTATTTTTCAAAATATTTTCTTTTTTTAATATTTATTTTAGTTTACTTTCGGGCTCATATGCATAGATCCAAGATTAGTCACCCGTGTAGATGTTATATAGGGCTTTTGACGCATCACGATTGTATTTTTTGAGCATTTCTTTGAACCAATCGACATGAGCTTTTTTTGAGCGATTATCAAATTATGTGGAATCCAACGCGTACAAATCTTCAGAGCTAAATGTTCTTGTAAAATCTTGTGTATGCTTGTCGTACTAATGCCTCAATCTCACGGTATGTCACATCACACGATCTTGCTTTATCAGTTCGCGCACAATATCGATGTTTTCTGGCACAACAACCGATTTTGAACGACCTTCGTGAGCGAATCACGGCCATGAATGAATTCACTAAACCAGTGATATACAGTGGTTTTAGATAGAGATCATTACCAAAAGTAGAAAGTCGTTGTAAATCATCGTACGAGTTAATTCCATTTTTTGACCGAGATGAAATTTTCAAGTCACTAAACAATACAAATAGCACCCATATGACAAAATGTTCTGATAACTTTACGATGTATATGTCAGATGGTGCCTAGCAACACCATTGTTGTCAATTCCGGATACATAAATAGCAACCTTCGCATATGGACAAAATGAAACACTACTTTTTTTAAAAAACCATTGTTTTTTTTACCCAAAAAGTGCCTAAAGTGGCATCTACAAATCTGCCGAACTCACTTCGCTGCCTCCTTAGCCGTCCATGTGTTACAGGTGAGAACTTGTTTGCAACTTACAAAAGATTGTTTTTGCTGGACTTCTGTTTATGATTTCGGTAAGTTTTTGAAAATTATACTTCCTTGTTCGAACTTAAATGGTTATTTTATAAATAATCAAATCATAACATGTTGTTTTTAAAACAAATTAGAGTGTTTTAGATAAAAACAGAATATAAAATTTGTTTACGATACTATGTGGATAAAATGACATACATTACTTATGGGCAAATCCAGCGGCGGTTCGTGGCGGAAAAAGTAGACCGGGTACGTATAACCAAATTTTGGAATGGGGATAGGGAAATGCAAATTTTCAAATAGGCACCTAGATAATAAAATTTTGCTAAACTTTTACTAACTTATTGAACATTAAATATGTTTGTAGTTGAAGTCCATTCTCCTAAATTTCTGAGCAGCAAAGTGGTCGATGACTTGATCATAAAAATTTGAAATTGATTTCACAAGTATTTTTTTTCAATGGATAGCATTGCTAACGCGGACAGCCGTTCCTGGCCCTTAGTGTTTCTTAGAAATTTAGAAATGTTTTGATTCGTTGAGGTAGTAGGGACAGTTCAGAAAACAGTCAGCAATTTCACAGATTCACTAAATGTTGATGTTAAATTGTTTTGATCCCGTGTGTACATTACCGAGAGTTCATTTTTTAAGTAATTTACGTTTGCAAACAGGTTACACACAATTCTTATGTCTTCGGCTCGATATTCGCCAAATTTTTCAGATTCAAATAAATTTGCAGCAGTTAGGATATATCGAAACTAAAATGTTCATGAACCTTTATGGTTAAGATATCACATATTTCCTTGACTATCCTGACTTTCGGATTGGGGTCCTTTTGGAGTAAGTTTCCGTTTTTTTCTGCGATTCTCTATAATCGTTGTAGATTCTTCACCAGTTAAGTTACCAAATTCTTGATTCATTTGTATTTCTATATTGTCTCTAATATTTTGAATGGCTGTTGAAAAAGTTACCAAATTCTTCTTAACTTTAAGTGCATCTAGTTGCCTGCTTTGCAGTTGATCAAAGAGAATGTCGCAGTGAGGCATTATTTTATTGAAGAAAAACAACCAAAATTTAAAATTAGCATCCATCAAATAATTTATTATCCTCTGAGCTTAATTTATTAACCACTGAATTCATCTTCACTAGTGTAATCGTTCAAAACATTCATTTTGCAACCACTCGCAAAGTCGAAAAGCGCGATGGCGAAAGACACCTGATTATTGAGAATGGGGCAGCGCCCAAGATATGACGTTATAAATGCGTTAATCTCCAGGTTACTAGGAAAGAGATGTATTGCTGTCTGTGTTTTTCGTACGCGATAGCAAAGAAAACAGTAGCGGCCCAAACTGGTCTGTTCCCAAAGCACGTGTCCTTTAATCAGTGCGCTTCGGCACCCACGACCTATTTCGTTACCGCGAATGACATTATGGATGTTAGACTATAGAAGTCGCTAGAGGCGTGATCATAGGCAGAACAGAGAATAAATTAATATAAAATCTTAAATTATCTTTTTCACTTCATTTTTTATTTTTTAGGTAGGGCATGCGCCCGTGTGCCTCTATGGACCAACCACGTAGTATGAAAGATCGTCAGGAAATTAAGAATCTCACTGAAAAAAGAAAACGCAAAGGAACTAGAGCTCTTTTTGACGATGAAGATGATACAGATAATGACCAGCGCTTCCAAAAAGTTTGTTGCATTTGAGAGCATCGTTGTCAAAATTTCAATCTGTTTTCTGCAGTATTCGATACATCATTTTCGGGGTAAGCTATTAAACTTGAACCAATCAAAAAATGACCCGGTGTTAAGCACTCTAAATCTGAAGGATCATTGGAAATGGAGTATAAAGGTCTGGATTTTAAGATGCTTCTATCTGATACAGATTCATGCTAAATTCTTCAAAGGTGTATTGTGAATTTCCTATTAGTCTTTTGATGTAGTATTTAGCACTTTTTATAGCAGACTCCCACATATCACCCCAGTGAGGTGATCTGGGGGGAATGAACTTCTATTCGATTTCATTTTGGGATAAATAAGTTTTAACTGTATCACAACTCTGAGAGTTTTTAAAAAAATCATAAAGTGTTTTTAAATAATTTCTCGAGCCCAAGAAATGAGTAGCATTAGCACTATATATGGTTGTAGGATGTCCGCGTCTTGCGATAAATCGCTTTAAAGTCATTAGAAAAGCTTCTGTGATAAACTTGATACTAGCTCTATATGTACTGCTTTAGTAACCATACGCATGAAAAGAGGTATATAACACCTTACGACGGGAGCTTTGTGAAGCCGTGATGAATTTACTAAAAACGGACCTTCAAAATCCACACTCGCTCTATGAAATGGTCTAGAAACCAGAACTCTGTATTTGGACAAATTAGCCATTATTTGTTGCACTGTAAGAGTAATAAAGTTTCTCAATCTTGTAAAAACTCTAGCTATTTTTATCCGTAAAAAGATTTTCAATTAATCGCGCAATTCAAAAAACCCCATTAGAACTTTTCCTCGCGAAAACAATCTGACTTCAGTATGGAAAAGCAGTGAATCGTATTTGGCACCCTTTTCTCCGCACAATGTGGAAAGCAGTCTGCAATGGTCGGCTTGCAACTAACAATTTTTACGGCTTCTGATAGAACATTTTGTAAATTATCTTGCATCTTTTTTGTAGCAAGCACATTGCTGTTAAAAAAGCAGTGTGTCCAGTCTATATGTGCCATAATGTCTTTTAATTTTACTATCACATCACTTTTCTTCCCCATTATCGCTTTCGCGCCATCAATACATGTATCATATGCATTTCTTAAAGTACAAGTTTTCATTTTGTGTTGTATCAATAAAACTTTAATGAGTCATTCGCCAGCTGCACAACCAGGGATTGATTTGCAAAATGGCATATATTCTATAATTGACCCCTCGCATTCGTATCAGACAAAACACGAAAATTGCGCAAAAAAATTCGACACGTATTTGATCGTGCACATCTTTAGACATTTCATTAATACGTCTCGATATTGTGTCATTTGAAAGTTTGCGAAAAATTAGCTTTTTCGCAATCGTGTGGGGTTTAGACTCCCTGGCCACTCTTAATGCTTGATTATTGATTTTTCAAGACGAGTGATTTACGCTCGAACAATTCTAATGGTTTGTTTTGTAAGAACGGGAGTTTTGTTTCCAGATGCCGGACTAATTTTGACTCTTCATGTTTTCCTCGGACAGAACTTGATAGCAAACACATTGCGGCTTAATGAATCCATATTTGAAATATGTTTTACTCTACAATCAGGTGTTTTTCTTTACTATTTCACCAGATGTAGACGGTGCATTTTGTTTTGTCACAAAATTGTCCATTTTATTTACTATTATTAATTTATTTTATTACCACACTGTTACTAATTTATCACGGAGTGAGATAATAAATCGTAGTATTTAACATCGGGCGAGAGAAGAAATCGTAGCACCTGTTTTTGTAAAAATATAATTAACAATGAAACTCTTCGTCTCGTTCCTTAGTTTTTATTACCAAAGCGCATAGCTTGTACGAACGTGTAAGGGCAGAGCACAGGTTTGAGCTGGTTAAAGTAATATAAGAACAAAGGGTTACACAAGTCTTGCAGTTCGGTATTTGTAGCTGTGTGTGGTATTTCGATATAAGTGTTCCGGCCCATTCACATATCATTGACGATTCGTTATTTAATACAAAGACAAATATATGATTCGTTCTTTTCCCGATTCGTAAGCGTAACACGCTCGTAGGCGTTAATAAGCCATTTAAAAATAAAAATGCTTCTTCATAAATCACGACACTGAAAAAAGGACCAACCGGCGCCATGTTAGTCGGCCGATGTAAAACTTTGATAAACGTCAATTTAACATATTGTAGTGAGGGGGTCGCAACGTTTTATATTTAACTTTTTGGCTATTTAGTGGGTCGCGCCACTAAAAAGGTTGAGAAACGATGCTCTAGGAAGTTCAAACTTGTACTAAAGATGCAGTAGATGTTTGTCTGTCTCCCCTTCAAAGGGGAAAGCCAACACACATACCTCATATTATCTAGCAAGAATGCTGTTTGGTACCATTTACATTTATTTCAGTATACCTATCAGCCACAATGGTTAAGGCGATGAGACGTGGCGGGGTAGTGAACTCGACCCTCTTGTTTGGTTGGAAAAAAGGGAAAATACCGAACCGAGTTGACACACAACTTCGGGCGTGGTTAATACCCATCAAGCCATGGGCCTAAAATGAATATCCCTGAATACGGAATAATAAAAATGCCTTATTTATCGACACAGCAAAATATGAATAGAACTCTTTGGTATTTTTAATAAGAAATACTATTGATGATCTTTCTTATATAAAATATTCTGTTTTATCTTTGTGCCACTTTATACCACTTATGTTATGACTGGAAGGATTTTTGACAATTTATTTTTAAATAAAGCCAAGTTTATGCATTGCATTTAATTTTTTGTATCACTTTGCCATACAGACTAAGTGAATTTAAAGTTTTTTTTTGACATAGAGGATAAATAATACTATTATAAATACAGAGGACATATTTATTATTACACACGAACTTTACATCCTATAATACATATTCCCTAAGCTGTAAGTTCAGTGTGCATCACAATGTGCATAACATGCACCAATTAATATCTTTTTTCAAATATCTTTTGCGAAAATACTTGAAAAAATACATAATTCTATTATATACACATCAAGTGGCAATCAGTTGCATCACTATTACTTCCTGCCTACACACACGTACCTAAACCTAAAACTATTTTTTTAAATTTTGTTAAATTCGGTAAAAAAAATGAAAAATATTAATTCTTTGTACTAAAAAAACTGATTTAAAAATAATCCTACTTTATTTCATTAATTTATAAAATTAAGTCTATTTTTTGGAATAAACAATGATATGGTGGTAATAGCCGTGACCAATAACTCTTAAAAATATATAAGCTAAAAGGGAAAATAAAACTGTTTAAACAAATTAAAATGGTCACCATGCTATTTAATTCGAGGAAAATACAAGTTATCAATATAATTAAATAACATTGCTAGGACATTCTTACAAATATATATATTCTTTAACATGAACATTTTTATAAATATATTTTTGGCTGTTCTAATAATTTGATATTAATTTCTCTTTTGAATTATACATTTATCTGGTGGATTCCATAGTATACGTGAAAGTTACAATAAATATTAGAATTTGCTTCAAGCAGGAATCATTTTTGGTGTTCAAACATTTGATTATATCAGGCCAAAATTAACATATTTCTTTTTTATGCAAAAGTTAATCATTACCTTTAGGTTAAAGCTTTGGAGAACTTTTTCGATTATTTTTAGGACGTATATGGTTTGATTTTTCGAAAAAAAATCTTTTGCGTAGGGAGTAACATTATCATTTAGATTCACTCAGCATATTCTTAACGTTAAGTTAAATTCATTAAATATGGTCCTAACATTTTTAAAAACAATAACATCACAGTCTTAATACCTCCAATGTTATCTGACATAGTAGAAGTAAAACAAATAGTCTGATCAACTGGCCACAGAGAAAATAGAAGCAATTTAATTATGTTTAGACTGCTTATAAACATATAAATTTAGTGTAATTGTATTTTAACATTGGAGGGTGGCAAATGTTGTTTCTATACATCTATATATTTTTGTAGCGCTAATATACAATTATTAGTTTCTTTGTATTATTATTGTAATAGGCAACAAAGATATTTTAACTAACATTATCATAAGAAAACTAGCACCATTTCAATTTGACTAAATTATGATTTGCTTTTGTTACAAGAACTTTTAAACTAGGTATGAATCTACACTGGGTAAAATATACTTTCGTAAGTGATTACACATGAACGCAAGACAAAAGAGTGAATTAATATTGGTCATTCCTACATAATTCAATTTCCAGAAACACTATTTACATTAGAAAAAATAACTAATTTTAAGTTAATTTTACTCTAAAAACACTATGTTATGATGAAAGAAATTTATCAGTATTCTGAGGGCAAGTATTATGGTACCATTTTGTTTGGAAGTCGGTTTTTTTTAAGATATTTGTGACAGTTTTGGTTTGGATGCTGTGTAGTGTAGATGTGCAATTTTTATTAATGATAAATACACGTTAGTGAAGAACGCATTGAAATTACTGTGATTAACTACTACTGAACGGTTCGCACCTTCATTTGTGAAATGACCTGGAAGAGTTTTGGAGGGAATCAGGCTGGCAGTGAATTCGTATACTTCCAGCCAGTTGCCTCATATAACCAGTTGGAGTCACGACTTCATGGTACTCAGAAAATGAGGTAAGCTTATTTTCGTCATATTTAATGTAATGTTTCGTAACGTTTGAGTAATTTTGAGCATCACTCAAACTCACCAACTGGTTTGGGATTATTTTCGCATGTTAGGGTAACTTAAATTCAATGGCGTCGAATCTACCTTAACAGAACCAGCTCAAAATGATGTAAAAGTTCTCCATGGGATAAAGGTTTGCAATGCAAATTTTGCCCCATCTGCAAACCTTTGCCGCTCGTACTATTAACATTTGTTTCATGTCCTCTTTTCATTAGGAATCTTTGTTTACAGCATCTTTTACTTGGTTCCAGTTTACGGTAAACATCCTTCTTGTTCTTGAAAAATAGTATCTAGCGAGCGGAAATTATATGGAAGTTTTTGTCGGGGAACAATAGGAATTTTTAATTTTGACCAACAAATGTGGGCATTTTATTCAACCTTTTCCTTAAACCATACTCTCGACAAATCAATTCTTCTCATCCTCAACAACCACATTTCGTACATCAGTTCAGCAGCTATAAACTTTGCAGAGTACAACCATATTCACTTGTTAACCTTATCACCACATAGCAGTCATACAGTTCAGCCCTTGGACAGGTGATTTTTTAGACCATTCAAGATATACTATGACACTGCTGCGGACACCTGGATAACTTCCAGACCAGGATAAACGATCAACGGATTTGAAGTTGCAGAATTTGTCAAGATTGCATTTGAAAAAGCAGCAACAGTAGAAATGGCAGTTCAAAGCTTTCTGAGTGCTGGGATCTATCCTTTTAACGGATGCTGACTTTTTATCTGCGGAAGTTACGGAACAAGAGCTCGATGATGCAGTACCACAAGAGGACATTGATATTGATGAACAGAGGTTATATGTTTATATGTTTTGACCCTCACAGCGACGATCCTCCACCCCCAACACTGGTTCCTGGTCAAGGGATACCTCTGCAAGACGAACCCGCTCCCATAGAGTTTGAGTTAATTCGTGAACAACTCAGAGAACAGGCTCCATCCTCTGAGAAACCCAATCCTCCTGCTCAAGGAGTGACACATTCTTGTGAAAGACCATCAACCTCGACTTCAAATAATATTTTGCTAATGCATACAAGCTAATGCATCACCATCAGGATTAGCTGAGGGACCATCAATCTCGATTTCATGCGATTTGTTGCTAGATATTGCATCACCTGAACCATTTGAGAGACCCCAGCGTCAACTCTTTGGAATTCTGTGTCAGTGGTTACATCACCACAATACATAATTCCGCCTCCCAGAATTAGCATAAGAGCAAGAGATCAGGCAGAGGCTTCAATTCACTGTTACTCATATCAACACCTCACAAGCAACATCTCAAGGAAGAAGAAAAAGAGAAAGCAAAGAAGGAAAATAATAAATTGGCAAATCAGAAAAATGTGAGAAAATCATTGTTCCCACTCAAATCCATCATTACTGACGTCCTCCTCCTCTAGCAGTGATTCCTACTCTGTTCACAATTCGAGTTTAGATCTTGGTGGATGGTTTTCTATATCAGAAAACGAAGAAGATAAATCAGGTGAAGAAAGTCAGGGCACCAGGAAGTTGCAGATGGATGATTTTGGTGTGGTAAAGGTACAAAATAATAAACTCGATGAGGTTGCCTGTCTCCAAAATTCTCCATGTCCACGAAGATGGATATGACGCTCTGTTCTACAAAAGGTTTCCCAAAACTTAGCGATCTTTAGAAACGATGGAAGAAGCTTTTGTCGACTCTCTTGATATTTACATGCCGCTGACCACGTGAATCATGAACGGAACGACGTCACTTCCGGACGATTCCAAAATACAATCACGTTTACTAATGATCTCACTTGTTTGTCGAATAATTGAGAAATAGACAAATGCTGTGAGAGGATACGTAGGTGGTCCATAACTTACTTTCTTTGTTTACATTATCTATTTTTTGTATTAATAGTTGATAGCTTAGTTTGAAGTTATTAAGTTATAAATTCAAGAATTTGGAACAGATGGCGATAGGCCCCGTATTAGAGGTTTAAGAACAGTGCAAATCCCTTAAAATATTGAATCTGTGTAGCAGGATGTGGTGGAGTCTCCAGAAACGTCGATTCGAGGACATAGTGTACAATTAAGAATTTCGCCACGCAGCTTACGCACAATTTTGAGATGTGACTTGCACATATTTCCCTTTAAGAGTTAAATTGTTCAAGACCTATCGCTAACAGACAACAATAAGTGATTAAAATACTGTAATACCATTAGATCTCCTGATTTAAATGTTCCAGATATTTTTATGGGTGTTTTTATAGGAAATGGTTTACATAAATTAGCCTCAAACCATACAGTAATTCAAGGACAACATCCGTGCTAAAACCGATGCATTACCACGAGATATGTTGACAAAAGTTATGGAAAATGTGTTAAAAAGGACACAAAGTTGCTAATGGCTGATATTTGATTGACAAAATTTTCAGAAACAAAATTCAAAAACGAAATAAATATATTATAGAAAAAATATTTTGTGTTGTTTCTTTTAAAATTTATAAATAATTGAAATGGTAGCGTGACACTTGCCCCACCCGTTATAGAGCAAGAAAATAAATAAGGCCCATGTGGTGCATTGTTTAATCAACTGTAAATTATTTTAGAAGTCAGAAAATATACATTATTGATATGTGTATATTCTAATGAAAAATAAATGGAACGGATTTAATTTGTATTGGTTTTTTTTTTTACTATAGAAATAACCAAATACCTCTAATGCCAAACAGTGAAATATTTTGTATACTGTTTTGTTTTAAAGTCAAATTGATCTATAATAACACAGGTTGACATGGCTTTTGTAACATTGATGAGAATAGTTATTAAAACACCTTTTCACAGAAATGGCCTAGCATGTCCCATCAAGTACCCGCCTCTTGGACCGGACAATGTAGGAATTACCACAAAACCGTAGAGGGAGTATTTCCACAGTATCCTAAGAACCTTTAAGGCCAGTTTTATCTTCTATCGTTTAGTTTGTTTCTGTCTCGTTTGCAATACAGTCAAATATTTAAGTCGATTTTATATAAAATGGCAAGTTCTAGTCATCATAGATATACACGATTTATTTTAAAGTCACAAGTTAGATCTAAATCCGAAGAAGTCAAAAAAGCCTGTCTTTTATATTTTAATTCCTGAATTGGAGATCAAGATAAAATAAAAGTTGGGCTCCTCATGTTTGCTATGTGAGTTGTCATGTATATTTAGTGTAGTGGATGCATTGCAAGACAAATTTTATGCCGTTTGCTGTTCCTTTGATGTGGAGAGAAGCTAAAAGAAATATTTCCTCAATTAAGTGATGGAAAACTAAAAGAAGGCATATTTACTGGATCTCAAATAAGGAAGCTTCTAGGTGATTTCCGTTTTCAAGAAAAAATAAATGAACTTGAATTGGCAGCTTGGACGTGTTTTGTAAGAGTAGTGAAAGGATTTCTAGGAAATAAGAAAGATGAAAACAATAAAAACTCATAGATGAACTTGTGAAAGCCTATGAAATACTAGGGTGTCGCATGCCTTTAAAAATGTATTGGATGCAGTAGGCGACGAACAAGTAGAACCATCTATGTTGGGAGCCTACTGCTGGTTTCTAAAAAAAGATGATGCTACAGAACACAAAAGAAAAAAATTAAAGTTTTTGCCGCTGTATGACATCTCATGTAATATATTTTTTATTCACATAGTCGTCAGCAATGTCTTTGGATAAATTTAACACGTTTTACATGTTTATATTAATTAAATATTAGATTGTAAAAATTTGTCCTCTCCTTTTTGTCCCCACTACCGATCCCCTGTAACAAAAAATTGTACATGTTTCTGTAATTAGCTTATCATTTTCGGATTTACGACTACGAAATACTTCATATACACCTATTTTCATCAATGTTACCTCAAAAAAAGTTTAAATTTGTTGACCTGTGGAATTTATTAAATCTTTGCATGTCTCTGGTGAACTACCCCTTGTATACCCATATATTTTTTGTAACAAAAGCCAATATATCCATATCGTTTCCTTAAATGCGATCTATACGGTTTGCTTCAATCCGATCTAACTTACTGCTATGATCTAACGCTGCTAAAACATCGTGTTTTCTACGAACATACAATCTACCCAATTTCCAAGGATTCTGTAGTAACAACGGCTTAAAATCATCTCTGAGACATCGTTCACGTGCTCCAATTATAGCGACCAAGCAAAAGTTTTTTAACATATCTCTATTGTAAATAGGGCCTTTTTTGCCCTTCAAAATAACAGCCATGTTCAGTTGACGAACTACGACATTCACTACCTCCCTGGCTGTGGTTCGAGGTGTAACGTATACCTTTAGGCTGGTCCCTATGACTAGGCCCGTCTCGTAAGCCGCGTAGATTTGTAAGATGTCGTAGTTGTCTTTGGCATAAGGTTCAGGATCGTCGCTGGGAAGATTAAAAATTTCGGGAAAAACGACTGGACAATTAGGGGACTCTAATGCTGGTAAGTATGGATCTAAGCTGTCGATCTCTGAAAATGACCTGATATTTGTTAAACTCTTCGATAGATTACTTTCCAGATTCGATAATGGTGGAAGATTGTGGTCTACAGTTAGGAACAGAACATTGTGATCTGAATTATTCGGATCTAAAAAATTCTGCTTCACGTTTGCCATGCTTTTGCTCGGAACCATTTTCGGTTTTAATTTTTTTTGAGGCGTGGATGAACTTAATGGTTGCACTTGATCGCTATCCGAACTCAAGCTGTGTAAACTATCAGTTGTATTCAGCGTATTTACGCTCACCAAGCTACCTCCGTAGATTGGTTTAACACTGAGCAATGGACTGGTGGTGACAGAGGCGCTGGATACAGTAACAGAGCGTATCCTGGAGTTAGGAACGTTGCTGCAACTAGGGACGGAGAATAGGACGTCCTCGCTCCTGCTGGGCGTTAACTGAGAGAGGTAATCGCTTGTACTATTGAAGCTATCGCTGTTCTTTCTGGATTCTGGATCGCTTCGTGCACTCAAATAGTGAGAAGCACTACCGTTAAGGTTGAGGTGCTGCTCACTCTTGCTGTATTCGTTTACCAAATTTCCGCTGGAGTTTGCATTACTGGCTCCAGGACCTGGCCAGGAACCTCTGCCGGGTGTACTTTTGATTACTTTAGGAGGTGGTAATTGCAATAAATCCCTCTTTGGACTAGTAGACACTCCAACTTCCTTTTCTAATACATGTCTCATTAAAATAGAACCGACGTTCCTATCCCGGGCGAAGGCAATGACATCAACTAACCAACGTACACTCTTCCATAATGTTTCTAGTTTATTTTGAAGATCTTGTAATCGCACCAAGCGTTCTTTGGCTATGACCACTTCAGTGTTTGAAAAAGCTTCTCGGTGAAGGTGACTGGCGGTGGCAGCATCAAGTTCTAATAAGCAGCTTAACTTGGAATATTTCTGAACGATGGTGGTCTGATAAGTGTTTAAATGGATCATTTCGAATACCTGCGGAAAGAAAAATCTATTTGAGTATATATTGAATATGAATTGTTACAATTAAAGTATAATATTAAAAAGATGGAGTAGTGAAAGATAATTAATTAATTAGTAATTAAATAATTTTAAAATTCTTTTTTTGCAAAGAAAAATGTATACATCCTAAGCCAATCAGAATTCATTCCAAGAAATTTAGTAATTGGGTTTGGTTTGACTACAGCCAACTACAGCCACCCTTTTCTACTTTTTTCATTATTATTTTTTTAAATACGCACATCTACAAATAACCGTATTTAAAAATAATTTCTATTTTGCCATACATATTCTTTTTTGTTCAATATTATAGATTACAATTCTATTATTTCTAGGCAAGTTTGATAAAAAATTACATAAATAAACATACTATTTGTGATATAGTAACTTTTGGGTATTTATAGTGTAATTTATTACGCCGAAAATAAATCTGTAAACACAATGTTTCTATCACCTATAGATTTTATACAGCACGTTAATATATATTTTGCAAAATGTACTTATTATTTTCACCAACTCACCGCCTGTATTTGCAGTAAGCAGTGACGAACATAACTGGTTAATACCTGTTTATTCCCGTTCATTAAATGTACAAAGTATGCTTCCAATACAGGTTGTGTTCATAATAGTTACCAGCTTCCGAATGTGTAGTATTGGGTTGTAAAGTCTAGATATACTGTTCAGTATCCTAATTTATCATCAGCTTTACAACTCGTTGAACACAGTGATTAACTTGTTGCTAAACTATCAAAATTTTGGACCTTGAATAAAGAAGAACCTGAATGCGCTCATTCTTCAAATGATCATACATAATTTCTACAGGAAATCGAAAACTATTCCTTATTTGATGTTCCTGGATGTTTTATAGAGCCGCATATGATTCCACAAGCTGAACTTATCAAAATCGGTCAGAATATCTAGCATCCCCAATAAAAGGATGGATTCTGCAACAAGGTGACGTAAACATTACTTCCATTAAAATATTTCTTTAATAGAAAAGTAATATCAATATAAATGGAGTCCCAGTTTACTTGCTGATTATTTCTGGTTATAAATAAGGGAATCCCCAGAAACAAAATACTATGGCAAAAAATCAACAACAATATTCTAAGGTTGTTACAATACAACAATACTTTAATGTAAAAAAAATAGGGGTGAAAAATTAGTTCATTTTCTGTTTTTAGGTCGAACTACACGAAAGATATACGTTTTTTTCAAGTCTTAAAAAATACATTTATTCTTGCCTACCTGAGTTATTAAAATTTTTATTGTTGAACTTCATGAAAAAAATGTTGGGAAAACTGTTTACACAAAATATGAATATAAAAAGACGTAAAGTTTAGACAATTGGGAAAGTGTTAAAATATGTAAAGACAGTACTATTAGATAAAATAACAATCCATTTAATTATGGCCATAGTCGTATTAGCTTGCAAAAGAGATGATGCGCAGAATGAAACAAAGCAGAGGTTTGACGTCAATGTTAACTATTTCAAACTAGCCCTTTACTAAGACTAATATACTATTTGTTCAAATTTAGGAAAATATGATAAATTACGTCAAAATATATCGAAATGTCGCAAAAAAAGCATAACATTTTTTAAACAAAATTAATAGAACACTTGAATGGAATTTCTTATGGTTAGTTTAGTTTAATATGTGATATAAAATACATAATAGAAAATTACCTGGATTGGCAAACTTATTAAATCTCCCCTTTGTAGTAATATCTCCCTTTGGCCTGGAACAGCACATGAGAACTCCGCTGAAGGACAGATGACAATGAAGCTAACTTCATTGGTTAGTTCTATTACTTCAGTGTCATATAGTCGGTGAGTATTGGCATCTTCGTTGGATATGTCCATATAGTTGAATAGACGTTTGGCGGCACTAGTAACTAATTCGAGGAAGTTTCGTTGCAGCTCACTAGCATTGTCCAGGACATCAGGAAGATGTTGTTGTTTGAGATATTGCCACTCTTCCCTAAAATAAACAGCTGTTATATTGGGTTGATGCAAAAGTTCTTCTTTGAGAAAAATTTAATTTTATTTACTAAAAATTACATTTAATCAAAATAGGATAATATGTGCCATTCTGTTCGATGACTTTTCTCCATCTCTTCGGTAGCTGCGCTCATAGAAATTCTGAGAATTCTAGTTAAATAATTGATTCAGGTGATTTTTGAAGTGTAAATAAGTGTTTTTGGAGAGCGCAATTTCGGGAGAATCCGTACGGTGCATGGACTAAAATATTCCAGTCAAATTGTAAAAATTAATGTCGGGTGGCCAAATGCACGTATGGTCTAACATTGTCTCGATGGAATGCAATGTCCTTTCTGTTGGGTAATTATGGATACTTCTGTTCTATTGCCAGCATCTGGTTTTTAGCTTCTGTCAAACATCAAAACTTTACACGTGTGAAGTAGATATCATTGTGGTTTTGCGATGAAATGCCATCTAGCGTCAAAAACATGACGAACTTTTGCATCAACCCAATATCTGACTAGGTATATAGTAAATATATCATATTGAAGTACTTTTAAAATTATCATCATTATTAAGTTGTTCGAAAAAGTACTTTCGGTTTTCACCGATAGATGTTTTTTTAGATTTAATTTATGTGTTGGGCATGGTGATGATCCACAAACCCAAAGCACGTTTTATATATACAAAATAAAATTGGTTTCGAAATTTTGTTCTGTATGTTTAGTGATATTCTTTGCGAGCTGGATTATATAATTTATATACCTTTTGTTTATATATGTAAATATATATATATATATATATATATATATATATATATATATATATATATATATATATATATATATATATATATATATATATATATATATATATATATGTGTGTGTGTGTGTGTGTGTGTGTGTGTTACACCTAATATTTTTAAGGATGGTAGATAATGTTTCTAAATCATTTCGGGTGACCATCCGTTCATTCTGTGAAGAGTCACGACTTTTCGCCAAAAACTCATTTGCCATCGCCATCGCCATCGCCATCGCCATCGCCATAGCCATCAATCCATGCCATCGCCATCAACTCAGAGAATCTAGTTGATTTACTTCGAGGCCTCAATCTTCCTACTCCCCAGAGACTACTAGAAAGTGTTTGTTTTTTATGTTTTATTAGTTCTGATTTCTAGCATAATGTTGTTATCAAATAGTAGAAATCTAATTATGATATGCTGTGAGGATATGGTACTTTGGATATGTTATTATATATTCATGACATATTCTGCCAAGAGATTAAGTAAGTTACCAAAGTGGATATTATGATGTGTTTAATAGAAAAAACATCGAAAGAGGAAACAATATCAGAATAATTATGGATGGGCCAAATTATTACAATATCAAAAAAGGGCGATATAACAAAATGTGAAACAATTATATTACTGAGGCTAGAAAAATATTAAAACATGCAACAGACAAAACACTTAGAAACAACCAGTCAGGCTTCAGAGCTGGTCATCATGTATAGGTCAGGTATGTATTCTAATAATATTACTGAATGAATGCAACTAATTAAAAAAGACCCATCTCATGTTCAATTAATTTCAAAAAGCCCTTCACAAAATCAAACAACGTAAACTGTTCAACAAGATTATGGAGTCGAAATGAAAGTTAATTGACAATTATCAGAGAGATTGTAAAGATTATAGATCAAGATTGACATTGAGTGTAATATGTAAAGTGTAATATATAAATTCCCAATATCAATGGATTGGCCACCGAAAAATACACTGAACAATCAAAATGGATTCGTTTGAGGATTTGGACGATACAACGAAGTCTTAGAATTTGTTCTTTCTGATAGAAAAGATCAGAAAGAATAATAAAGAAAGAATCACATGCATGAAAAAGTCTATGTACTAACTAAAAAGTTTAACGAAGTAAGACTAAAAATTAACTCAGAAAAAAAAACAAAATTATGTCTATCAATAATACCACAGAATTCAACATAAACATTAACGAGTCAAATATTGAAAGAGTGAACACCTTTATATATTTCGGAAGCATTTTAGAGGAGGATAACAGTCGCAAACAAATAAATACTAGAATAATTAGAGCTCAAACAACATACAGCATGTCCAGGAAATTATGACCATTAAACGAAATATGCCCTGGAGGAGTAAACTAAAAGTCTTCAATAAAAACGTTAAGATTAAACTGCTTTATAGCAGGAGTCATGGCTATTGAAAAAGAAAGCTGTGCGTGACATAATAAAAATGCAATGTATATATATATATATATATATATATATATATATATATATATATATATATATATATATATATATAATATGCATTGATAATTGCATTTTCCATAAATGTACAATTTTTTATAATTGATTAATGCTGTTTAATAACCTTGTCTAGTTTTAATGATGTTTAGATTTCGCGAAAGGAAAATATATTTTAGAACCCTCCTCTACAGTTACTTAGTTCGAAGTTGAGGAGAAATTGAGGAGTCGTGACCTTTTATTTTGCAAACTTACTCGTTTGATACGTTTGATACAGATAAAACATTTATGCGAGAAATAAAATGACAAAAGTGTTCATTGATAAAATATAAGAGGAAAATTAATATGGTTGATTTCCATCAGGCTTTTATCGCATGGGTAGTGGATTTTGATTTCGTAATAGAGTTAAATTTTATATACCAGCGAGGCCTCTAACATAACACTTATATTTTTGTTTAGTCTACCCCTTCGAGAACTGTAATTTATTATTACCTTTATTTTATTTAGACCACTTAGAACCCTTTGAGAACCGTAATCTAGTTTCTCATTAGACTAATCACCAAGAACTGCTTACTTTAAGAAAATGTATTTTAATTATTTCCATACTTATTATTGACCGATTAAAGAGTAGTTTTAAAGTAGTTTTAAATGTACAGTACTTATAAAAAAAGCATTTTTTCCCAAATATTTGGTGTACCTATGAGTAATGTCGTTTTTTTTTCAAATTTTAAAAATATTGCCATGTATTGACCGTAATTTAACTTAATATAACAGATGCTTTATGAGTTTTGCACATTCCATTAATGCTGTTTATTGAACGTTAGAGTTGGATTTAAACATTTAAGAACGCCTATTACAATTTTTTCGATGATATACAATGTGAAAGATCTGCTGAGCCTGATAAGAATCAAGGCTGAAATTGAAGCTGATTCGAAACAAGTCATCTAGAAATTCGCGATAAAGATTACAACTTCATTATCCACAATAAGTCGGTGTTTCAAATGACCCGAATAATGTGTAAAGAGAAGGAAGAATGTCAGATGGCACCTAGCAATACCATTGCTGCCAATTTCGGATACATTAATAGCAACCCTCGTATAAACATCTGCAAGTGCACTCTTGTTTAGGTTAGGCAGATATCCGTTTTTTCAACAAACTGCTACTGGATATGAAAACTGGAGTTTATACGGTAATCTACATAAGTAAAAACAACGGTTAACACTGGGACAACCATTTTTGCTCACTTGAAAACCAGGTCATCATCCTAAAAATGTGTCACTGTCAGTATGGTGGGATCTTACAGGAACTATTCACTCTGAGGCGAATCGTAATGAAACCATAAGTGCTGAATATTATTGTATTCAGCTTGCTAGACTAAACATGACTAAACATGACAGCTATCAGCGACAGCTATCAAAACTGGGGTCGTAAAATATTTGACATGAAAATCACCCGTATTTTACAAAAAGGGAACAGTTTTGTCATTATTTAAGGGCACAGCTCATACATATATTACATGAATATTTGGCTGTAAAGAAGTTTGTTGTCATTGCGATTTTAAATAATATAAACGAGCAAAAAAAAAACCAAAACAAGCTGTCTAAATTGGTACAAGAATATGCTCAGAAGATATTCAATCGAGGAGCTATAAATAAACTCGGTGTAAACAAGTTTTCATACACTCCTATGAGCCGAATACAAAATTCACTATTTGGGTGGCATAAAGTGAGCCAGAACCAACAATTCCTATTATCAAGAATGAATGTGGTACTGGTATAGTTTAGGGTTATTTATCACACCATAAAATTAGACCTCTGGTTCAAATAGAAGATAATATGAAGCAATTGTAGTATATATTACAGTGATTATTATTGTAGAAATATTAAAGATGCAAATAATGTCGTAGGATGAAGAAAATATTTCACATGCCCCAAAAAAAGTCTATATATATATAACCCAATTTAACAAAAATATTGCCAAATTTCCTTCAGCCGGCAAACACTCTTGATTGGCTTTTGATGAGCCAAAATGGCATCTACGAAGTGATTTCTTCAATCAAGGGAATAGTAAAAAGTTAGACGGTTACATATCTGGTGAATATAGTGCTTGTGGAACGGTGTTTGTTTGATATTTAGTGAAAAATTTAGGAATAATTATTACGGTATGCGATGGTGCATTATCCTGATGCAAAAACCATAAATTGTTTTGCTACAAATCTGGACAAATAAGACGCGTTACACTTGAATAATTATCTTTATTAACTGTTTTAACCGAAGAAAATAGTTAACATGATTGTGATGTTAGTTAATCTTTATCACGATACTCGCTCAATTGTTAAGCTATTTTTGGGCCATAAGTATACGAGGGTTGCTATTTATGTATCCGGAATTAGCAACATTCGCCATCTGGCGCCATCTGACAATACTAGCGTACTAAGAACGTTTTGTCAAACGGACATTATTTATAAAACAACAAAATGGAATTAACTCGTGAGAATTTTCTTGCGATGATTTACTATGACTTTCGACGTGGATTATCAACAACAACGCATCGATCAACTCACTTCGACTACTGGCGAAAAAAACACCACCTTAAACTACTGTATATCACTGGTTTAGTGAATTCAACCGTGGCCGTCGTTGGCTCATGGACTAATTTAAAGCAGGTCATCCAAAAACGGCTGTTGTGCCAGAAAACATCGATACTGTGAGCGAATTGATAAAGCAAGATCGTTAAGTGACATATCGTGACATTGGGCATTAGTATGGGTATCCCTTGGCCTTAGTATGAAAAGTATACATAAGATTTTACATGAACATTTAGCAGTAAAAAAGATTTGTTCGCGTTGGCTTCCGCATAATTTGACAATCGCTCAAAAAAAGGCTCGTGTCGATTGGTGCAAAGAAGTAGTCAAAAAATATATTATAATCGTGGTGCGTAAAAAGCCGTGTATAACATCTACACAGGTGACGAATCTTGGATCTGACTATGCGTATGAGCGCGAAACTTAAAAGCAGTCGACAGTATGGGTCTTTCAAAATGAGCGAAACCCAACAAAAGTTGTTCGCGCAAGAAAATTTGATAACATTTTTTTTGCAAATGATAACCTTTTTTTTGGAATAAATGGGCATGTGGCTATAGTGCCACTATGGAGTAATAGAACAGTCAATTCTGAATGGTACACAAACCATTTGCCAGAAGTTTTCGAAGGAATAAGAAAAAACAACCAGCGACGCAGAATCATTCTCCACCATGGCAAAGCGAGCTCTCACACATCAGACCGAACAACTCAATATTTGACCGGTCAAAACATCGAATTGATGGATCATCAAACGTATGTAAAATTGTATCGATTATCGCGAAGAATATTTTGAAAAACAATAAAACCATTTTAAATGATAAATATTTGTTTTTATTTATTATTCCGTAATAGCAACCTTCGTGTAGCCATGTCTCATTAATATACAAGATCCCCCATTTTGGTTTGGTTTGTCCTTGTACCACTTGTAATTTTTGTTTACATGGTTTCATTGCTGTAACACTTTACCAGCACAAGAAATTTCGTTTTTCAGACACAATATAATGAACATTCTTTGCTCGAGAGATTTATCTACTTTAAAAAATTGCCGATAAAAACTGTTACAATTACAAAATACGCTATAGTTTCTAATTTAACAAGTGCAATTATACTAAATTTCAGTCAGATGTCAAAGGCAGTCATACCAACTTAATCTACAAACTATTGAAATTTACTTTTTGATCACAGTAGTATACGTTTAAGTTAGACTATAATTTGTGAATATTTATACTTACGCAGATACATGGGGATTATCTCGAACCTTACAATGAGGCAACATATTTGGCGTTTTTGTTGAAACAACCAATTGAATCATATCAACAGAACTTTGCATCTTTAAATAAGCCAAATATAGACCCCTGCTCAATTTCAAGCTGGATACCTGATGATAATTTATTTGATCTTGGATGCTTGCCATCAGAACATCGGATATATTCGATTCGTCACTTAAAACGGCTTTTTTAAACACTTTGTTCATAGGTAACCAACGCGAGTTTAAAACACTGACAGTTTTCGGCGATTTGACATAGTTTATGGTGCTTATGACTACAGTTCCCTGAGAATCTCGTAGCGGTTTGTAATAGAGTTGTCCCAAGTCTTGGAGACATAGCGACGACTGCATTTGGAGGGCTGCTAAAAGGAGCTTTGTTCGAAAGTGTATTGTTGAGGACGTGTGTTCTTCCATCACGGTTTTCAGACATTTGGTATCGTCCCATGTACATGCTACTCTCATCAGCCAATAGAGATCGTTGTTGATGCAACTGGGAAATGTTTCGTCGATTTCTATCACAGGAAGGAACTCTTCGTTTGTTACGAGGACTTTGTCTTCGTGGTATAAAATACAGGCTAAGTAGATACCCCTAGAAAGTAAAAAACATATTTAAATAAAACACTTTAACAACATATATTTAATAATACTGTTCTTCAAATAGACTTAATTCTAAGACTAAAAAATACAAAAGTGGTGGGTCGATCTTTATTACAAGCCCATTAATTTATAAACAGTAAACAATCAGATTTAAATTCGTAAACCAAAAGGAAAATATATCCTATTTTATAAATTTGTAATTACTTATTTTTCAAAATACCCTCCTCTTTGCTGAATACAAACTTGACATATTTGAATTAAGTGACAGTTGTTATTTCATATTTGTTTTCTCGAATTTGTTGGGCAACCTGCTGAATATGCTCCAATAATTCCTCTACGGTATTTGAAACTTGTGCGTACACTAAACCTTTCATGTACCTCCAGAAATAAAAATCTATAGAATTATAATCAGTGTAAACTAAGTGGTCGTGCAACAGGGACACCATTTGGATAACCATGGATAACTGTTCATGAAATTCTGGATAGTTAGTGTATTCTTGATATGAAAAATGTGATTATTGACTGTTTCAATAAATTCATATTTCGCAGGTCTGATTAATTTCGAATTAATAAAGATCGATCCAACATTTTTTGTGTTTTTTGGTCTTAAAATTATGTTTATTTTAAGCTCACAAAATTTGAACAAACCGATACAGAACACTCTGCAAAAAAATTGTTGTTCAAGAATTTTCGAAAGAAAACGATCCACTGATAAAACAGCTTAAGGGTAAGCTCAAAATTTGATCCAGGATGGAAAGGTTATTCAGCAGTTAAGCCAAATAAATAGCAGAATTATTGGGAAACAGTATTTATTTAGAATTCGTCATAAGTTTCGAAGCGACACCCGAAAAATCTGCTTCTGCCAATTTTCTTACTAAACTGCCTTCTTTAATAAAAGCTTATAAATGTTTAGTAATTGTCTTAAGTTTGTTTAACTGAAATATCTGTTTAATTTATTACTTCGTTTTGCATGAGTATGGCGAAAATGTTACTATCTAAGAATCTAAAATCATATTACACAATGTGATAGTTCAAAAATTAAGTTAATATCTATTATTAATTCAGATAATAGCATGAAAATATTAATTATAATATGGCATAAATTAATTATGTTACCTCTTCAAATTCTTTTGGAATTTGCTAGCAGCAGTAAACAATTGCTTAATCGTAGTCTTTTTCCTCTGTGCTCTCCTTTGCGAAGGACCAGCAGATTCCAACATTTCACTGCCAGGACGAAATTGTCGAACTTCCTCAATAAGCTGATCCAGTTGATTATTGCTTTCACCATATCTGGTAATGTATAGTAAAATCAGTAAAGCATATTTAAAAATCGTGCGAAGTGTGTAAATATACACATATACCCAAAATTTTGGAATATTCAAACTTTCCACTTTTTTATTGATATTAAGTTTTTCTTTTACTCGTTTACGTAATCATCATTTTATTACATTACCGAATAAAACTCGACACCAAATGACCAATGTGTGCAAAATTGATTTATTATTTTGGAGTCAAAAAATTACAATGTACTAATTGCCTTCAAAAGTAATTTAAAAATAAAAAGGACAACTTTTAATAAAACTAATAAGCAGTAGTTCTTCCATGGGTCTACATGCATGCCTGTAGCCGATTTGGCATACTGTCGATTAAATGGTCAATTTGGGCTTGTGGAATTCTCTCCCATTCTTCACGAGTACCGTATTTTAGTTCTCGCAGGGTAAGAGGAGGATTGTTTCATTTCTTGATGCGTGTTTTCAGAATATCCCAAGCATGTTCAATGATATTCATGTCAGGGGAATTTGCTGACCACCCTAATTTGGCTATTTCCTCCTCTTCCAGACAATTTTGTACTGCTGATGTTCGATGAGAAGGTTAGTTGTAATCCATGAAAACAAATCCATCGCATACTGCGCCTCGGAACAAACACACAACAGGATTTAAAACTTTCTTGATGCACACAGCACCAGGGACTCTTCTCGTCAGCATCAGTAGAGGTGCCTGTGCATCCCTCATGATACCACCCCAAAACATCACGCTCCAACCTTCAAATGGGATACGTGGTTGAGCTGTTTCTAGTCGGGCTTGTCGACCTGGAGCTCTTCAAATGTTCTTCGCGAATCAGAAATCAAGCCAATTCTCATCTCATCGTAGAACATCACGTTATTCCAGTTAGGATTATGATCCACCATTTCTCGAGCCCATAACAATCTTACATTTTTTTGTTGAAGGGTTAGTTTGGGAACACATAAAAGTCTTCTGTGATGCAAATCTACCGCTTTTAATCTGCGTGAAACATTTACCCTTTCAAGCCTAACAAGCTCAAGTTCTGTTGTAACAAAGCTTTGATCTGTTAAAACTTTTGATCTGTTAAAATTAGATATGTTTCTAGGTATTTTTAAACGGATTGATTGAAAATTGATAAAGAACTGAAATAATGTGTTAATACCAGTATCAACGGAATGGACAAAAATCGAAAAACCTGTGTTATCAGCAAAACAATACATTTGTTATTTTAATTTAAAAATGGTCTAAAATAAATATCCATTACAATTTTTAGAGTATCATAGGCGTAGATATCCTATTTGTAAATATTCCAAACTTTTGGATATATGTGTAGTAATGAGACTGGTGGCATAGCGTTCGATCTGGCAACACTGTTGGTTTCCCTTTTAGAGGGCAGGTGCGTCTGATGCGTCTTCAGTACGAGTCGGAACTCCTCGAGTCACTTGGTGATCTATAGCAATTCTTTTCGTAAACTGGATTTTTTAGTGCGTTCTGAAAATGAGTGGCAACAATTGCGAGCAATGGTGCACCATCGAGTTTTGTTTCAGACTTGGGAACAGTACAATGGAAACTTTTGCAAAACTTCAACAGGCCTATGAAAGCCTTGTTTTGTGGTGGACTCAGGTTTTCAGCTAGTTTAAGGTATTCTCAGAAGGCCGAGACTCAATTGAAGATGAACCTCGCAGCTGGAGGTCTTCAACTGCAAAAAGTGATCAAAATGTCCACAGAATCCGGGATCTTCTGCGTTTTGATCAGGGAAGAGTTGAATTTTACTTATATAACCGTTCATCCAGATATAGACCTATGAATTTGGGTTGAAGAAAATTTGCGTGAAAATGGTTCCGAAAAATTTTTCGCAGAATTAAAATGAAAACAGAAGGAAAACATATTTTGACTTTTTGGGGCGGATTGAAAATGGCCTCAAAATGGCACTCACAATTGACCTCACCACGACCAAAAAAAGTCAGAATGAGCAAATCAAAAAACAAAAGCACCTGCGTACTGTATAACGACAATGCATCTTGTCAGACAGCGACTTCAATTAACGAGTATTTGGCAGGTAAAAACATCATTGTGGATTCCCAGCCCCCATATTTACGAGACTTGGGTCTTTGTGACTTTTTCATTTTTGAAAGATTGAAAATTCAAATCAAAGTATATCATTTTGGAACATTGAGAAGGCTGTAACCGACAAGTTGAAAGCGATTACAATATCTGAGTTCCAACACTGTTTTGAAGAGTGGACAAAGCGTCCCCTGCTGCCGGGCTAGGGTATGTGATGCTGTCCAAGGAAACTACTCTGAAGAAGACAATACAGACTTGTTATTTTGAAATTGAATAAAAAGATGATCAAAAATTAGTCTCATTACTTTATTTACACACCTTGTATTGATAAATACTATACCTTGGTTCTTTCTGTTCACTTTCTCTCCAAGTCGACGGAATAACTGAGGATGGTATGGAAGCTCGAAACATTCCATAACCTTTGAGATTTCCACAACAAGCTCTAAAATAATATCTTCGTCCTTGTGTTAGTTCTACTTGGCATCGCAAGTTCGACATATCCGCCAATTCTTCGGTACCGGATATTATTGAAAAGTCAGGCCTGGTTGACCATTGCACTGTAATGTAAAATATACGTAATAATTAAGTGGTATATTAAAATGAATTTGATTATGAATCAATTTTTTATTGTGAGGGTTATAAATGAAATAATAGCTACAAAAACTTTTATTATATAACATTTATGTAAAAACCAACATTTATGTAACAACCAACAAATACAATTATATACTTTCCGGACTTAAATCGAATGTATGGTCTTAGTATTACTAGACAGGCATTCACCTTAAGACTAACGAAACCAATGAGTATGGGGTTCATTCCAAAAGTTCTCAGCCTGACAAATAATTTTTATTTTACAATGTAGTTTGTTTGTAATTCAATGTAATTCAACTTTTTAATACCCTCCGTATAATGCGATTTGTCCAACTCTGCAACATAAGCGGTTGTTACATCTTTGATTTTATCATTTGAAGTGAACCTTGGTTGGACAATTCTTCCAGTTTGGGAAGAGTAAGTCATAACTGGGAGTTAAATTCGGCGAATGCGGAATATGTGAAAGCGCCTCGAAGCATAGGTTATGGAGTTTTGCAGCAACAATGCTAGACGTGAATGCAGGTGTATTATCATGGTGAAAGAGTATATTCTTTTTGCTGAGATGTGGACGTTTAGCCCGAACAGCAGATTTTAGTTGATGACAATTAAAACTGATGGTGACTGACACTGACCCGGTGATGGTCCTGATTTTTGCCATGGTGTCAAAGAGCACTACTTGCACCCATCTTTTCATAGCTCACACTGGCTGTTTTGACTGGTATGTAACGGTGAATCCAGGTTTAATTTATTGTTAAAAACCGCCGAAAAAGCTTCAGAAGTTTTTCGCAAAATTGCTTTTAAAAGTCTCAACACCCTTGAAAAGTTTTTATTGGATACGTCTTTCGGTTGGTTTTTGCATACCCAAGAGTCATGTAAAATGACGAAAATAGTGAACATGGTATCGCAAGTACTTTCAGTCGGCCATTATTCAATACGACATTGTAGTTTTTTCTGACCATTTTGTTGGTAGTGGTGATTTTTGGGCATTCCGAGCGATCATCATTTTCAATGGATGCATGATCACGATTAAGTTCAGACGGTGGATTTTTTACAGTGGAAAGTCACTTTTTACCGTTACATAATTTAAAATGGCATATAAATATGTTTATAAGTGTCTTATGCACATTATGGCGGAAAAATAACGGAACTTCATTAAAAAATAGAACTTTATTTATTTTTTACTAAATTTAAAGAAAATCACTAGCGCTATCTATTGAATCAATATATAATCTGAAAGCTCTATATTACTTCTATATAGAACCGATTAACGGATTGTCAAGTTATAGCTCTTAAAGCGACAGTACCTTTTATCACCTCGTCACAAAGACGATGGAAAAAAGAGCTAATAGTAATTTTTTTTTCAAGCTCGGTAAAACTGTTACAGAAACATTTGAATTGATGAAAAAAGTTTATGGTGATGATTGTTCATCCCGTACACGTGTGTACGAGTGGAACAAGCGATTCCAGGATGGTCGTGAAACTTTGGAAGATGACCCATAGTCAGGCCGGCCAAAAACCCAAAATTTCAATGAATTCATGGAAAAAGTGCATGAACTGATCACCTACGATGCGAATTCGACTGTGAGATGGATAGCGTAGATAATAAATACGACCAAAGACATGATTTACGAAATTTTGACAAACTTTTAATTGAAACAAACGAAAAGTCTATGCTCGATTTCTTGCTCATGCCTTAAATGAGGGCCAAGAAATTGTTCGCGTTGAACAATGTGTTTGCCTTATCGGATGTTAAGCATTTACAAATACTTATTCAATGAACATATATTTGTATTATGCTATACGAATATCATAATCTATTGTAATCTGAGTCAGTCTGAGAGCTTTTCGATTAACTCTGGTAAGTACTTATTTCATATGTAATTTAACACTTTGATTGCCATGTGTATCAAATATAAGCTCAGGTAATAGTCTCCCATGCGCCATGTGTATTAAATGTGAACACGGGAGATGATTGTGAACTAGCCCCCCCTATTGCCTCAACTTTAAATGAACTGAATGGTGACTCGGCCTATATTGAATGTAAGATACCTGTTCGTTGGCAAATTCAAGTACATATAGATTTTTTAAATATTTACTTTTAAAATAATATTCCATTTTAACCGACATTATGTTAATTAAGTGTAATCCACTTTGCAAAAGACGAGTATTTGATATGTATCAAAAATGATATACGCTGCGTTATAAGAAAAAAATACTGATTTTCCTCCTCAAGGGCCACGTGTGTCATTTTTGCACACAATTAGTTAAAGCAATTCATTAGTTAACATTTTATAGGAATATTTTAGATAGGCTCCTTACTGTACGAAATAAAAAACAAAAAAAAAACACAGCTTAGCCCAGCGGTCTTTTTTTTGGCTGATTTTGGCAGTGGCAGTCAAAGTATTAAATTTTTTGATCCTTTTTGATTTGTCGAAACAATTTTTAACCTAGGCTGTCGTTTAGAACTTGAAGAGATTTACCACTAAACACCAAATCACTTTTTTTGAAATTCTCGACGCACGTTTCGCTAACCATGTTAGCATCATCAGGAGATGATTTAATCTTTGAGATTAAATCATCTCAAAATTTTTCAGATTAAATCACATCTAAATTAAATCATATCTTGATGATGCTAACATGGTTAGCGAAACGTGCGTTGAGAAGTTCAAAAAAAAGTGATTTGGTGTTTAGTTGTAAATCTCTTCAAGTTTAGTATTTCACAGCAAAGGTTCCAATAGAAAAATTGATGTCGTTTAGAAGTTGATATTCACTAACTAACATGTATTCAGTACGTACTCAACTGCTATACTCCGTGTAAAAGGACATTTTAGGTCCAGTGATACGAAACATTTTTGTCCATATTAATAACAACTATTCAAGAATGTCCTATAATATTTGACACCTAATGGGAAAAGTAGGAGGCTAATATGCATCACAGGAGAATGGTGATTGTCTATTGTATGCTAATTTTCGTAACCAAATAAAATTATTTATGTTGGCTGTTATAAAAACAGAAGCAGCTACCTCTTGTGCTACTGTCTTGCACTATGTTTGAGAGCTTGGTATCGATGGTAACGATTACAGTGGTGTAGAGACCGATAACAGTCAAACGTGGAATAACAAGCATCTGCCTTTAGTGATAAATTCTGATTTTGACGTGAACATGGAGTGAAAATATTTACCACTAAACACCAAAACATTTTTGTCTAATAAAATCTAAAATCGATAATCGATAATCTAAAAACCATTTTTAGATTAAATCATCTTCTGATGATGCTAACATGGTTAGCGAAACGTGCGTCGAGCAGTTCAAAAAAGTGTTTTGGTGTTTAGTGGTAAATCTGTTCAAGTTTAGTGTTTCACACCAAAGGATCTAATAGAAGAATTGATGGAGTGAAAAGTCAACCTCAGTATGAACGTTATGTACTCCGAAGAGTAGGTATTATGGTAGGGGATAATATTATTTAAAGAGGTCGTCTCTAGCCTTTATCAGAGGCAGCATAATAGCGCAACATTATTTGAAGTACAGGAGTCTTATGTTCTTGCTTACTTTATCAGCTGGTAAATCCAACTTATCTACAAGATTAAGCGCGGTTTCATGCTGCCAAAGTTTCTGTGATTTTTTTGAAGAACCCCATGCTAATCTCATGACAGGGTTAAGGTTATCTCTCGACCTTTTGCCTAATGAATATGTCTGAGATATAATGAGTGAAGGATAGGAAATGTTTCTTAGATTGCGGATTTTGGAGATTTTAAGCCTCATTCAGCCAGTGTCCAATAGTGTATAGAATCAATTAAAAAACTTGCTCTAGTACCTATATCTTCAGTTTGTCAGTCAGGTTATATATTTGTATTTGATATTATTATAAATTGAATAGCGATTAAGATAGTTCTATTAAGAAAAGATTCGTTCCGTTTAAGGCGCTAGATTGGATTGCGTTTGTAAGATGTTGATGTAACATGACATAAGGAATTTTAACAAGTACTTAGGAAAAAGAATGTGTTATTTGGTTGTGTTTAATACATTTTGTTAAGAACATTATGCTTTATTATTTTAGAAATGGCAAAGAATGTTTCGCAGTTGCAAAAGAAGATATGTGCTGGGTACGGTGAGGTGGTCGTTAACAATTCCACGTGCCATAAATGGCTCAGACAGTTTCGAGAAAACAATTTTAAATTTAGCGATAAAGTACGTTCTGAACAAGCGGTCGAGGTTGATGGTAGCGAAATATTGGCACTAATTGGCATAAAATAACTCTAGAGAAGAGATGTGGAGAGAATATGAGAAATTCTTGGAACCAACCAGTCAGGAATCAACTGAATTTTTGAATCTCCCTCTTCTCTATCTATCTCTTTTTGATTCTATAATGAAGCGCAATGAAATCGATCCATTTTTAAAGTGGATGGTTGCAAGTGATGAAAAATGGATCCTGTATAATAATACCAGGCATAAGAGATCATGGTGTAATCACAGAGATGACAATTCAACCAACGCAAAAAGCAGTTGTTGGGAATGGAATCGTATATTATGAGCTGTTACTGGAAAATCAGACAATTACTTTAGAGACATACTGTTCAGCACTAAGCTAATTAAAGCAACCAATCGATCAGAAGCGACCTGAATTAACCAACAGAAAGAATATTGCCGTCCATCGAGAAACTGTTAGGCCACACGTGTTTTTGGCTACCCGATAAAAATTTTTACAATTCGAGTGGAATGTTTTGGCCAACACATAGTCTTTTCCAACCTTGCACCCTCCGACTGCCATTTATTTAGATGAACACTTCGCGGCTTCTTTGAGAAGATTTTTGGAAGGTGAGAGGCAGGGGTATATAAACAGCTTCCGCGGCCGCCGTCGGCAGTTTTGCAGTTTTGGCAACAATATTCTTTCGCAAATTATTTCGACGGCAATATAGCAGCTATAATAAATATGATTCGAAAACGCAAAATCGCTGTATTAATTTTTTTTGTTGTTTCTGGCTGAAAAGGGAAAACCTTCTGCCCTCTTTTATGATCAAGAATGGCTCAGTGATTTTGGCTTCCTGACTGATTTGACATTGCATCTAAACGAGCTGAATGAACCGCTACAAGAACAACTTGTATGACAATATAAAATCCTTTGAAGCTAACTCAATTTGTGGAAAATGCAGTTTCAGAAAAAAGATTTTACGTACTTCCCGAACCTGTCAACTTGCAATTGTAGTGAGGTGGACAAATATATATCCACAACAACTGTATTCGCGATACCTTTCAGTGTATCTGTTGAAGACATTCCAGGAAATTTCCAAATTGAACTCATAGATCTGCCGTGCAATAGTGAATTAAAAGAAAAATACAACTTGTGCCTTCTAAATTTTGACTTAAAATATATTGACAAAAATAAATGTCCAAGTACCTTATGCTTAGAAAATGATGCCACTGTTTGGAAGCACCTATGTATGTGAGCAGTTGTTTTCTCGATTGAAACATGTCAAATCAAAAAATATGACCAGAATAATAAACTCGCACCTTGAAAATAGTCTTCGTATTGCCACGTCCAAGATAAGATCAGACATTCAGAAACTTTAAGATGATTTAATCTCAAAAATTAAATCATCTCCTGATGATGCTAACATAGCGAAATGTACGTCGAGAAGTTTCGAAAGGTGATTTGGTATTTAGTGATACATCTCTTCGAGTTTAGTGTTTCACACCGAAGGTTCCAATAGAAGAATTGATTGAGAAACTTAAAAATAAACGATATATATATATATATATATATATATATATATATATATATATATATATATATATATATATATATATATATCTATATATATATATATATATATATATATATATAGTGATCCACAACTTCCAAATCCGTTCCTAAAATAGATATTCGAGCTTCGATTCGATATTCGATAAACAGCTTCCGCGGCCGCCGTCGGCAGTTTTGCAGTTTTGGCAACAATATTCTTTCGCAAATTATTTCGACGGCAATATAGCAGCTATAATAAATATGATTCGAAAACGCAAAATCGCTGTATTAATTTTTTTTGTTGTTTCTGGCTGAAAAGGGAAAACCTTCTGCCCTCTTTTATGATCAAGAATGGCTCAGTGATTTTGGCTTCCTGACTGATTTGACATTGCATCTAAACGAGCTGAATGAACCGCTACAAGAACAACTTGTATGACAATATAAAATCCTTTGAAGCTAACTCAATTTGTGGAAAATGCAGTTTCAGAAAAAAGATTTTACGTACTTCCCGAACCTGTCAACTTGCAATTGTAGTGAGGTGGACAAATATATATCCACAACAACTGTATTCGCGATACCTTTCAGTGTATCTGTTGAAGACATTCCAGGAAATTTCCAAATTGAACTCATAGATCTGCCGTGCAATAGTGAATTAAAAGAAAAATACAACTTGTGCCTTCTAAATTTTGACTTAAAATATATTGACAAAAATAAATGTCCAAGTACCTTATGCTTAGAAAATGATGCCACTGTTTGGAAGCACCTATGTATGTGAGCAGTTGTTTTCTCGATTGAAACATGTCAAATCAAAAAATATGACCAGAATAATAAACTCGCACCTTGAAAATAGTCTTCGTATTGCCACGTCCAAGATAAGATCAGACATTCAGAAACTTTAAGATGATTTAATCTCAAAAATTAAATCATCTCCTGATGATGCTAACATAGCGAAATGTACGTCGAGAAGTTTCGAAAGGTGATTTGGTATTTAGTGATACATCTCTTCGAGTTTAGTGTTTCACACCGAAGGTTCCAATAGAAGAATTGATTGAGAAACTTAAAAATAAACGATATATATATATATATATATATATATATATATATATATATATATATATATATATATATATATATATATATATGTATATATGATAACAAAATGTTGAAGACCCTTGATCTCTAGGAATCATGAAATCACACCGAAGGTTCCAATAGAAGAATTGATTGAGAAACTTAAAAATAAACGATATATATATATATATATATATATATATATATATATATATATATATATATATATATATATATATATATATATATATATATATATATATATATATATATATATATATATGTATATATGATAACAAAATGTTGAAGACCCTTGATCTATAGGAATCATGAAATTTGTACTGTTTGGAGTTAAGTTTGGCAACAACTGTTAAATAGTGTTACCAACTTTAAAAAAACATTTTGCTTAACTCAATAATTTAACAAATTCTTGATAATAGACCACATACTTTTTTTGTATTATTTTGTATTTCATATTTTTAATATCGTCTTATGCTCGTGAGCGCAGTCATTTCTGCCAGAAACCTTATTTTTAAAACTTACTTGTGCTCCCAGAAACCTTATTTTTAAAACTTACTTGTGTTCACAATTTATACCCCTATTCTTAAATTTTTTCTTGTATTTTTCACCTTTTGATATATTTTTCTTGGTTATTTCTTTTATCGTACTCGCCTTTGTTGTCTATTTACTTTTGAATTTTTTGAATTTTTATTTCAATTCATTTTGAATAATAAATATCTTGCATATTATTCTTATATTTCATTCGTGTCGCTCTTCTCTATGTTCTCCATGTTCCATTTGATTTCCAATGTATTCCATTCGCTTTTCTTTGCTGCTGTTTTGTATTCTTCAGATCTCGTATATATCTTGCATTGGAATTAAGAATTTGCTCTTCCACCTAGCTATATGTAATCAACATGGCTGCTTTTATTTCTTCCTCATTTTTCAGTCTTTGGACGTTATTCATTATTTATTTTTCAACCTATTGGCAATGCTATCAATTGTAATTATCCAATTAGGTAAATAATCATCTTAACAACAAGTTTATAATTCTTGATATGAACAGATATCAAATTCATAGAATAATTTGCGAAATAAATATTGCAACAATTTAATATGTTTATATTTTTAAAATGTTGTCTATATACTAATATTCATCATAATTCATCGTTTTCATTTTTCACCGTGAACATTCATTAATAATAATTTTTCCTTTATCACCGAATATTCAAAAATGATAATATTATCGACATCGTTTATTTTTTAAACATTAATTTAAAAAAAAATTAGTTCATCCAGGATTTGGTTTAATACTAACCATATCATACGGTCTCGCTATTAGAAATAATATGTGTTCCCATAATTACTGCCGTTTTTCGATACAATACAAAGTAATATTTTATTTGATAGTTAATATAGATTTAATCTACAATATAATCTCCATTTTCATTGACAATTCTCGCTCATTCTTATGCCTTTATTGTAAAACGAGGGTGATTTTGAAGTTAAATATTCTTGAAGTGGGATAAGTTTTATTAAGATTCAGACATCATAGAGAATAATTCCTTTAAAATCCCATCATATTGACACCAATACTTTTTTAGGGTGAAGACAAAAAGTTTTTGGAGTGGACAAAAGTGGTTGTTCTGAAGTTAACCATTGTTTTTTACTTTTCATTTCCAGTAACAATTTGTTAAAGAAAATGATCTTTACCTAACTTGGACACAAGTGTACTATAGATGGTTACACAATAAATTTTGTTTTGAACTGACAGTTGATATGACATACACATTCCTTCTCTTTGAATTTTATTTACACGTTGTATTGTGGGCTATGAAGTTTTAAGCTTTATGATCTGCATTAATTGTGACCCGAACTTAATTCTTGGATGGTCAGCTTTAATTTCAGCAAATAATAATTCTTCCAGATGGCATTATTCAGATTGAGAATACTTAAATCATCGTTCTTAAATTTCTTTAACGAACGGTGACATGCTATCCAAGACACTAAAA
The DNA here is from genome assembly GCA_031761425.1 of Cosmopolites sordidus. Taxonomy (NCBI): domain Eukaryota; kingdom Metazoa; phylum Arthropoda; class Insecta; order Coleoptera; family Curculionidae; genus Cosmopolites; species Cosmopolites sordidus. The sequence goes on from JARFXV010000590.1 coordinate 407,499, forward strand.
TAAATAGCATTAACGGCATTTATGCCATAGTGGCATTGTTATGCTTTTGAAACTCACGAAGCATGTATTTCTTTTCCACACACTAGAATCAGAGAATACAATTAATTAGATACAAGACATAAGACACAATTAATTAGAAAACAAATTAGAATAAGAAACATTTAAACACGGTATAAACATGAGTGAGTTCTTGATTTGGAACCATTAGTGTTAAATAAAAACTTTATAATGGGTTTTCTACTCACACTAAATCGCATTTAAAAAATAGGACGCGGGTTTCGTTAATTATGTTAGCACCATCAAGGGATGATTAAAACTAAAAAATAATAATTAAAACAAATGAGTGAAAAAAATGATGCATTGCAATTTCAATGAAATTAGGAATTAGAACATTTTGTTTATTTGCTTATTATTATTCTTAATTTACACTATAATATTACACAAACAGCCATTTATGTTAATGATCCATTTATGTTAATGCGTTTTATGATCCAATCATATATGGTTTCAGTTTAAGTGCGCACTTTTATATATAAAATGTTATATAGTGATGACTTCAAGTTTCTGATTATAAAACGATAATGAAATTAATTACCATTTTTTTGTAGATAACAAACATCGTAAAATGATAAACTTAAACTGAATTTGTAACACTTGTGTTTAAAATTGACACAATTTGATTTAATATATACTGAAAATCATCATAATAAATCATTAAATTACACCTTACCGCTTACTGTAGTTTGAAGTGGGGGTAAACTATATTTTGGCATAGCCAACATACCACCAACCGATTTAAACAAAAAATATCGCACCGTTATACTTTTTTGGAGACGTCACTATTGTCTAGAAACAGTTTTTGATAAAATAATTTTTAGATATATGATCCGACAATAAGCCGAAGATAATTTTAGATATGAATTTCGTGGAATAATTTATTATTAATATATTTATACATACAATAATGTTGATATTTTTAATTATTTCCTTTTAAAATCTAAACCACAAACTCTTTATTAATAACTATTCGTGGACCTTTTATCACTCATAAATAAGCTAAACTTTATAAACTTTAGTTTCTTCAGGGATTTTTGTTATGGATCAATTTTTCGCTAAACATCAAATCACTTTATTTATCTGCTCGACGCTCTTTTCGATAACCATTTTAGCATCATCAGGGGATGATTCAATCTTAGATTGACGATTAATTCAATCTTATTGATTCATCTTTTATCTTAGATCATTCATTGTATCTAAAGAGGCACACGATCAATATATATTGTCAATATCTGAGTATTCTCAATATTATTGAAAGTGTGAGTAGAAAGATTGACAGATTGTCAATATGTAAAATATTGATAGGCTGGTTTGATGAAAACCAAAATATTTGCAAGATTGACAGTAAATATTGACCGTCTGAGGGAGAGACTGACAATCTTACTTGTAAATTGTGTAGTTAAAATAAGAGCTATACAAGCTTTTTGTCGGTATGACATCATTAACTGTCAGCGCAAAACTAAATAGATTGTCGATAAATTTTGCTATTTTGAAAGCCGCTTTAGATTCACATCTTAGATTGAATCATCTCCTGATGATGCTAATATGGTAATCGAAACGCGTGCTGAGAAGTTAAAGAAAATGATTTAGTGTTTAGTGCCAAATCTCTTCGAGTTTATACTTTTATTGTAGTTAAAATTATAAAATATGTGGTTTATCCAAATCAAGTATCGTATCAATATTGAATAATTGTTATAGTTATTGAGAGGGAAGATTAAATGTTTTTTTCTGAAACGAGGCTGGAGTTTTAATGGTTTGATGGTTCTCGAGTTGTTCTACGTCGTTATATGTGTAAATACTAGGGTTTTTTTAAGCGAGAAAATCTCTTGTTTATAGATACACTACCAGGGTAATGCTCGCATTAGATATTGAAGCAATAGGATATTGATATTTGGGTGATATTTATTTGATCTTTATTTTAAAGGATATAGTAATTAAGGTATACTATTATTCCTTACGTAAAATATTATAAAGGCAAGCCTGAATAACCAAGCTATTTTATTGAGAGAGGACTAAATGTCTTGAAAACAAGATCAAGGAATCGTCAAATTCAAAGATTCATGAATCAATATGTAACTTTACTGGAATCGTAACTTTATTAAATTGGGGTATTTAAGAACATGTGCACATGATTCGGTTTAATCTCAAAACTTGATGTTTTGAAACTAACTGCTTAATAATAAAAATATGTGGTTTTATTCTCCATTAAATCTCATATCAATGTCTGTAAATTTTAGCACTTTATTAGATGAATGAAATGTCTTTCAGACCATTTTCTTTCATAATATTGTTACTAGTCGATGGATAACTAACCTACAGTTTGTTTTTGAATTCCAGGTACTTAAGACCAGACACTTTTCTAAGTGGCCCCCAATGGTCATCTTTAGTTTCTAAAATAAACACTAATTTTAGCGTGCTAATGCACGGTCACTATGCTCTGCTTTATCACTGTGTCACTCAGCACATTAAATCAACTCAAACGGTTTAGTACGTTTAAGTCTTCTCGATTGATGGGTGTTTTTCAAAAGCTGAAATACCTCAGTGTTCACGTGGGCATGGAATCTTTCCTCGTGCTTTGCTGCAAATCTCCTGACCTCTTTCTTAACTGTTGGGATTTTCAAGTCTCTATGTATTAGGGTAGCATTATTTAATTTTGTTCTATCTTCTGGTGGTCGTGGTTGTTGCCATCTTTTTCTTAGGTTTGTCTTTTAAACTACTAGTATTTTAATTGTACTTTCCAACTGTTAGCCATTTTATTTCAGGGGTGTTTTTCCAAGCAGTACGCTGAACATCAACTACAAATTGCTCTGCTTCTTGATTTAATTGCTCCACAGTTTTAAGTGGTACATTTAGTTGGATGCGATTGGTTAAGTCTTGTTGAAATCGCCCAATGTTAATATAACAGATGAGTGGTCTAAATCGAAATCAAAATTTTCCTCAACTTTCATATAGTTCGATGAGATTTTTCTAGTAATGAAGAAGTCCAATAGATCTGGAATCTTTTTGGAATAGGAGGGGCCAGTATATGGGCTTTCCCGTTGATTGATAGGAACATCTAAGTTCAATGGCTGCTTTATGCAGCTGTTTTCCTTTAGTTGTTGTCAATCTAGACCCCCATAGTGTATTTTAGTCATTATAACCACCCCCGATGATACATTTGTCACCTAGATTATTTAAGACGTTAAGATAGCTTTCTTTCTTTTGATATTTCAGATGAAAATAATATAAGGAAATCGTTGAATTCTAATGGTTGCATAACATCTAATATTATTGCTAAGCTAAGCACATTTGAATCTAGTATTTGGCATTATACCTACTAATTAAGCGTTATATTAACATATATAAATTAATATAATTTATCTCTAGTTTTATAGAGAAAAAACAAATGTGTTTATTGGTGAATTGTTTAGAAAGCTGATATCTGTCAAATACAGAAATAATTTCATTATTGGAATGTATATATACTAGTGGCAAATTGAATGCATTGGATAAACAAAACTCCATTAAGCTAAAATAAACAGTATTCGTAGAAAGGTATCTTGTTTCATTTATAATAAAGTCAGATTTCAAGGTGATAAAAACTAGTAAAGTTAGTTTTTCGCAAATATGATATTACAACTTGATCATTGGCTGATTAAGTTTGCTTTATAAAATATCGTGAAACATTACACAGTGTACTCAAGTTTATATATTATTTACATTTAATTTAACATTTTTAGATGGCCAATCGAGATTCTGAGAGAAGGGTTCAAAGAGAAAGTTCATAAATAAATATTCTAAAATAATTTTAGAATAGACATAATAAAGACTTATTTCATTTCAAATCAATGTGGCCTTTATAATTCTATAATTAATTTAAAGACAGTAAAAAGAATAACCCATATACTAAATCAATTTGGTGAATGACTAAAAATACTTATGACATTATTCAACTGCCAATTTATATAAATACGATGGTTATTCGTAAAGTTTTTAGACTGAAAAAAAAAGATTTATATCAATTATGTTACAATAACACAGGTCGACATAATTTTTATACCATTGATGAGAATGCTCTTTTTGCGTTCCATTTAGGTAGTTATTAAAATATCTTTTCACAGAAATGTCCTAGCACGTCCCATTTTCAAATACCAGCTTCTTCTTTATATCATGAGCTCATTGAAATTATTTGTTATTTGTTATACACCAATTATTGGTTATACTCCACAAGACCGTAGAAGGCATATTTCAACAGTATTGTACGAACCTTTAAGGGCAGTTTTATTGTTTTCTATAGTTTAGTTTGTTTCTGTTTCGTTTACAGTAGAATCAAGTGTTTAAGTGTCGATTTTATATAAAATGGCAAGTTCTAGTCGTTTGCAATTTTGCAAAAATCCAGTGGATAAGTTTTGTTATATATGCGGACGATTTATTTTAAAGTTACAAGCTAGATCTATATTCGAGGAAGTCAAAATAGACTATCTTTTATATTTTAAGTGCCAAATTGGAGATCAAGATAAAAGTTGGGCTCCTCATGCTTACTGTGTGAATTGTCACGTAAATTTAGTGTAGTGGATAATTCTATGCCGTTTGCTATTCCTATGGTGTGGAGCGAACCTACTTACCATGTAAGTGATTGCTACTTTTGTATTACTAAAACATAAGGGATTTCAAAAAAGCAAAGGGACAAAATTCAGTATCCAAAATTTGCCTTCTGCACTTCTGCAAACTTTTTCCGATTTTTCGCCTTTAAACCTGGACAGCATGTTTCCCGGTGATTCTAATTCTAATTCAGGATCAGGATCTGATCCACAATTTCCTGAGAACACCAGTTGTGACGCAATATTTTCAACAACTACCAGTAAACCTCACTTAATAACTCAGAATTCATTAAATGATTTGGTAGGTAAGCTGGGATTGTCAAAACAAAAATCGGAACTGTTTGTGTTTTACCGAAAACGGAATGTAACATTTTCAAGTTTTTAAATAATGAAAGGATGGCCATGTGTCTGTTGTGATATTGATGGTTTAACGAATGAGCTTAATATAGTATATGTACCTTCCGAGTGGTGTATTTTCATAAATTCGTCGAAATTCAGCCTAAAAGCAGTTCTGCTTTATATTCGAAACAAAACCCCATCTATTTCTTTACTCCATTCAGTGACAATGAAATAAACCTATGGCAACTCAGCAACCATACTAAAGCGAGTTAAATATGAACATTATCAGTGGGATATTTGTAGGGATTTAAAAGTGATAGGTATATTGCTAGGACTTCAAGGGGGTTTTACAAAGTATTTTGTACTAAACTTGAAGAGATTTACCACTAAACACCAAATCACTTTTTTTGAACTTTGAAGATTAAATCTATTTAATCTCAGATTAAATCATCTCCTGATGATGATAACATGGTTAGCGAAACGTGCGTCGAGCAGTTCAAAAAAAGTGGTTTGGTGTTTAGTGGTAAATCTCTTCAAGTTTAGTGTTTCACACCAAAAGTTCCAAGAGAAGAATTGAAAGTATTTTGTGTCTATAGGACAGTAGGGCAACAAAAAGAACATTACAGTAAGACAGATTGCGTCATAGAACGCAAAAAAGGTGCTTCTTCCGCCTTTCCATATTAAGCTTGGACTAATGAAAAACTTTGTCAAAGCCATGGACAAAGGTAATCGTTTCAAGTACCAAAACAATTACAGTACAAAAAAAATCCTCGATTAAGTGATACAAAACTAAAAGAAGGCATATTTATTGAACTTCAAATAAGGAAGCTTCTAGTTGATTTCCGTTTTCAAGAAAAATTAAACGAAAATTAATTGGCAGCTTGGAAGCGTTTTGTAAATGTAGTGAAAGGATTTCTGGGCAACAAGAAACATGAAAACTATAAAAATCTCATAGATGAACTTTTGAAAGCCTATGAAATACTAAGGTGTCGCATGCCCTTTAAAATATTCTTTTCTCAGGAAAATTTGGGTGCAGTAGGCGACGAACAGGGAGAGAGATTTCACCAGGATATCAGGATGATGGAAGCAAGATACCAGGGATGCTGGACTCCATCTATGTTGGGCGACTACTGCTGGTTTTTAAAAAGAGATGATTACAGAACACAAGAGGAAAAAGTTAAAGTTTTTGTCGCTTTAAGACATCTCATGTAACATATTTTTTATTCACTTAATTCTCAGTAATGCCTTTGCATATATTTAACACGTTTTACATGTTTATAATAAATACATATTAGACTGTAAAAATATGTCGTCTCCTTTTTTTTCCCCACCACCAGCCCCCTGTAACAAAAAAACTGTACGTGTTAGAGTGTAGTAATTAACTTATAATTTTCGGAGTTAGAACTAAAAAATACTTCATATACACCTATTTTCATCAATAAAGTAAAGTCATATACACCTATTTTCATCAGTAACCTCAAAAAAGTTTAAATTTGTTGACCTGTGTAATTTAATTTATTTCTTAATACCCTCAGTATAATGTGACTTGTCCAATTCTACAAAATATGCCGTTGTTTCAACTTTGACTTCTGAACTGAATCTTCGTCCAGCGAGATATTTTTTCAGATATGGGAAGATAAAGTAATCGCTGAGAGCCAGATTTGGTTAATACGGTGCATGTGGAAGCATTTTTTTTTATCAGATGTGGACGTTTACCCTGAATAACGACCTTCAGTTGGTCCGGAAGCAAAGCATAATCCTTCTCGGTGATAGTCCTACCTTTTATCAGATAGGCTATGAGAGTCTTCTCCACTCCATGAGAAACCCCGCAAGTGACCGGTATTCATGACTTTTTCTGCAGATATAACTTATTTGTGCTTCGTTTGGTACACTTCTCGTCACCTTCTGTTTCATCTCTGATGAATCCATATTTCATCTATACAGGGTGTAAGGAAAAGTATTTTTGTAAATTTAACCAACGATTCTTCAGGTCATTTTAAAGAAAAAAAATTCTAACAAGGGTCAAAAACGAAACCTGGACCCCTAAGGTTTGGTTTTCATAAAACATAAAATTCCAAAGTTACTAACTCACCAATCCAAAAGCTATGATAAGAATTAACCTTTTGAATAGATATGTGTAAAAGCATATTTGGCAAATATGCTTTTACACATTACAAATTAATTGGTCAATATTTCTCAACCGACGAAGTTATTCTCATCAAGAATAGGATGGTGGAAACTTTGAAGAGTTAATTTAAGGGGAGCGGTCTAGAATTTTCAAAAAATCGTTTTGTTTTTTTTTGTAATATTTCGAAAGTATAGTTTTTGGAGAATATACTGTTAAATGTTTATGATGATATGGACGGTATTTTAGGTTTTACAACCCTCTTAGTAGGTAGCGAACGGTTGGTCCGCCTCATGAATGGATCCATTATTCGTAGCAATGCAGTTGTTTGGGTCTTTTAAATAATTTGAATGGGTCATGTCATCACGCCCGAGAACGTGACGCGCGGCGAGTATATAAAGCCGACCGTCCTATGGGGTCATCACGTCCGAGAACGTGACGCACGGCGAGTATACAAAACCGATATTGCCTTGCATTGTCATGGAGCAACATCACACTGGAAGATAGAAGCCACGCTGCTTGTTTTGTATGGTACGCCGGAGTTTTCTCAAGGTGACGACACAATACGCATCAGAATTGATTATTGTGCCTCTCGACATAAAATCCACTAACAAAATCCCTTTCCTGTCCCAAAAGACAGTTGCCATGATCTTCTGTGCTAAAATTGTCTGGTTGGGTTTCATTCTGGTTGGCGACGATGTGTGTCCCCACTCCATTGACTGTTACCTGGATTCAGGAGTCATGTGGGACACCCAAGTCTCATCTCCTATAACGATGTGGTCTAACAATTAATCCTCCTTCTTGATTGTATCGAGTCTTGGAATTCACAGAAAGCAGTCTTGGAATTCATCGAGAACACAATTTTCGATTATTCAGTTTCTCCGAAACAATGGTGTAAAAAACTGACATTGAAACTTGCGGAAATTCACTTGATAACTTTGAAATCGTGAATCGTCGGTTCTCTCGAATTTTATTGTCCACATCACGAACCAAATCTCCAGAAATTAGAGAAGGTCGGGCAGGGCGTGGCTCATCATGAACATTAACCCGTCTATCCTTGAACATTCTGACCCACTTTCGAATTTTACTGTCGCTCATAACATTATCACCGCAAACCTCATAAATCTGATGGTGAATTTTCGCTGCAGCCAAGTTTCTTGCATTCAAGAATCGAATTCATAAACGTCTACAGCTTAACACACAGCTGAGCGCACTGGGGCGATAACCATTCTCTCTCTCTCATTCACAAACGGATCTTATTTAAAAAAATACTCTTTATACCCTGTCTACAATCGTTCAATTCGGTTATTTTATTTGCTACAGTATTGCATTAAATTAACCTTAATACATGTTAGACAACAAAAAAATGAAAAAAATATTTCAAATGTACGTCTGTCCTAAAGTGAATATTTGGAATCCTTAAAAGGTTTTCATATTGTTTTTTCAATGGAAAATCGTGGATAATTTCCCCAGGGAGTATCATCCAAGCAATTTTCCCGAGAGGGAAGCATCATCATATGTAGTTTCCTGAATGTAGGTTATTAAATATAAGAAGAAGAAATATTATTAGAATTAGGTAAGTGTCACTTCGCTCTATTATATAAGAGGTTATATATATTATATATTATAATATTATAATATAATTATATATTATAATATAAAAGCTCTTATATATATATGTATAGTTTCGTTAAAAAATATATTTTAAATTAAAAATTAAATAAAATTTATAACGAAAAAATTACTATAAAAATATTTACGAAACTATTACTCTTAATTATTTATTATGGATTATTAATTTTTAAATTGTGAAAAGAATGTGAGTTAGAAGAATGCAGTGATACAAAAAAGGTCAGGCAGTTAATAATTCTTATTTTTTTTTTAAATATGGCGTTGGGAACAAGGGTCGGTTCACAGTCTAATCTCGTATGTAATTTTGATGATACGACAGTACCTTTCAAAGTACCTTACCTCGCCATTGATGCTTAAATGATTTCGGGTTAGCGTCATATTTTTTTCGTGTGGTAAACATGTCGAGTTTCGAACCAATTAAAGAACATTTGCGGTACGTATTGCTTTTCTTGTTTAATTAATAGGAAGACGCGAACGAAAGCTGTCGTATACTTGTGGAAACTTACGGTGACAATGTCCCAACGCAAGAAGCGTGTTGGTTTAGTCGAAAGGAGTGATTTCAACTTGGAAAACAAAGAAAGCTCAAGTCAATCGAAAAAAATTAAAGATGTCGAGTTGCAAACATTATTGGAAGAAGGCGATATGCAAACTCAACAAATGCCAGATAATTTAAATGTTGGTCGCCGAACCATTTCTGATCATCTGCATGCCATGGGATAGATCAAGAGGGCAGGAAAATGGGTACGACAGCAGCTGAACAACAGACAGATGGAAAAGTGAAAAATGGTATGCAAAGTTTTGCTTTCTCGGCATGAAAGAAATACTTTTTGTATCGGATGGTGACTGGAGACGAAAATAGATATATTTCGTGAGCCTAAAACGCAAAAAATCATGCGTTAACACAGCACAATTGTCCAACATGGACCGCAAGGGCGAATCGCTTTGGAAATAAGACAATGCTGTACATTTGGAGGGATCGGAAATGTGTCGTGTACCAGAAGCTTCTGAATCCAGGTGTAATAGTTAATACAGTTCGCTATCGTTAACAAATGATCAATTTGAACCATACATTGATCGAAAAGCGACCAGAATGAGCTACGAGACATGAAAAAGTGATTTTGCAGCACGAAAACGCCCCATCACACAGCGAAAGCAGTCAGAGACACCATTTCTGCATTTGCCTGGGAACCTAGTTCACCGCCGCACTCAGCACAACCATTTTTATCTTTCTCTCAAATTAAATGTGCCTTTTTTAAGAAAAAAATTAAGAATTATTAACCGCCACACCTGGTAAATGAATTATATATCTACTTTAAATTACATAAAAATGAAAGGGTTGTGTTAGTATGATTAAAATGAGATTAATATTGACTTATTAGAAAAGTTCGTAGGGATTTTTGTGTCAAAAAATGTCAAATGGTTTTCATCTATTCTTCAGTTTTGAAAGGTTTCCCATTTAAAGAATTTTGAACCGAGCGGAATAGATTGTAGTCCGAGGGTACGATGTCCGGTGAGTAAGGTGGATCCTGATGAAACGTGTGGTCCTGCATTGTCATGATAATATACGATGCTTTTTCCGTTTGCTAATTCTGGACGGTTTTCTTCAATAGCTGCCATCGGATCCCTGGATCCCTTCCAGTACCACCAAATACAACGTATAATTTTTGTCGGATGAAGACCGTCTGTCGCCCACCGTACCGCTGACCCTGAAAATTTCCATATTTTTTTTTCATTGCATGTTGTAGTATTCAACCCACTGTTCATCATCAGTTACACCATTGGCTTTAGAAATTAAGCCTCATAATATTTTCAACAAAAGATCGCACGGAGAGGGTCTGCCCAGCAGATTTCGCAGACTAAGAATGTGAAGGACCACGCATCGTATCGGCAGTTGTACTCATTTTTTTGTAATGGCCAAAAACGGTCGATTTGCCAATATTTAACTTATCTGCTATATCATGGATCAAGGTGCCTGAACCTTTAGCTATCACGGCCTCTTTGTCCCAGTCTTTTAGACCAGGTCTTCATACCAGTCTTTAAGATCAAAATCTTCGCTTTTGAAATGACCAAACTCTGTCTCTCCAAAAGAAGCCTCTCCATAAACGGCATAAATCTTGTTTTTGTTTGGGCAGCGTTCTTATCCTTTTTGAAATAAAAAAGGATACTGTGGCGTAAATTTAAGTCTCAACGAATCTAAACGTAAACAATGTAAATACCACAGGCTGCTTACTTTACGACGCTCATTACTATAATAGTTGTGCAACCACCTTATCTCAGACATACAGACATACAATAGATACAAGATTCTTTTGGAAATTCAGTGATGTACAAGATACCTCATAAAAAGTATCTAGAATGTAAGATACAAGATACTATTAAGTAATCAGAGATTATTAAGTAATCCGAGATATTGAGAAATCAGATACAAGACTCTTTTATTTTGTATCTTTTATTTCAAATACCATTTCCAAAAGTATCTTGTATCTGATATCTCAAATACATTACACAAAAGTATCTTGTATCTTGTATTCCAGATACTTTTTATGATGATTACTTGATATAAGTATATGTTCAGTTTTTAGAGAATTTAAGAATTATTTTTTAAATTTAATTTTTACATTCGCTGATTGGAGATATATAATCAACTTTTTTAGATATTGTACAACAGCCATTTGTTTGTAACCCTCACCATGTCCGTAACTTTTGTCTAGTCGAAGTGCTGTCGAACAAATTTTCTCCCAATATTTCCTTATACTAACGAGCTTTTAAGACCCCCATGTCACTAAATTTCCAATTCCATCCCAAGATTTCCCCAGAATATGATATTTCCACCAGCGTCTGTGAGAATGGCATTTGGAGGATACAGCACTGTTTTATTTTTTTACCCACGCACTTTCATGATCATCGGAACCAAATAAATAAATTTTGCTTTTTCGCCAGTAAAAATGACAATTTAATTTACTTTTTAGCGAACTAGATTTTTTCCTGTTTTCCTAATTCAAGGTATAATTCGGACACTCCACTTTATTTACATACGAAATTATGTTAATCATTTCTTTACAATTCAGGCTTGATTTTGACTCCAGAACAAGTAATACTTGTTGAAAACCGAATGAAGCCATTTTTTTCTAACATGATTTGATATTTTTCTCTGAATTTTTGTTAATGCTTTTGGTTGTCCTTTCGTCATTTCCTTTTCAATGTGTGCATTCTTTCATATTTTTCGTGATATAATGTATGCAGGAAATCCAGGCTTGACTTTTACTCCAGAACAAGAAGTAATACTTCTTAAAAATGGAATGAAGCCATGATATGATGTATGCAGAAAAAATTAATTTTGAATTTATGTCCAACTGTCTCTAAAGGCAACAACTCACTTTTTCTAGCCCTTATTATTAGAACATTAACATTCAAAACTCACTTTAAAACTGGTTAAACTGGATTAAACCTATTTATCTTTGTGAATTGAAATTATTTATTATCTCTAAAGCGGATTAAATGAATAAAACGAACGGTTTAAATATTTTTGCCATGAAAAATCGGGATTTATTAACTACTTTTTAAAAAAGCTTAACATTCTAATTAGGTTATCATGTTGTTGAAAATCATTGAAAATCATTTAAAATTTAACTGTGTAACAGATGTATTTTTGAAAAAAATCGGTTTGTTCAAAAACTTTTACCCCTCACTGTATGTGATTTATTTAGTGCCTTTTTTAGTTTATGAGTTCGATTTTAGTTTATGAGTTCATATTTTAGAGCTTATGAGTTCGAGAACTGTCGGAGTCTTGCCATCGGAGCTCTTAAATTACTCATCCTTTCGAGTTAGTAAAACCTTCTTGCTGTTAAAAACACCAAACATTATGTAATAAATACGAATAAATTATTTTTTATGAAAGTTTTGCATCACACTCGTATTTCTTCTGGTACAACTTCAATTCTTTCGCGAATTGCAGTTTTCAGTTCGGTTACTGTACGAGGATTTTGAATGCAGACTTTCGACTTCGAGCTCAAGTTCTTGCTGAGTGGGCAAATCTTGTTGGAACCACATTTTTTCCATGTCGACTCGTAAAACTCGAATTTCTAGAAGCAAAAAATTGAAGCATAGCATGTCGACATGAGTTTTAATCCTCTGTGACTCTGTTACTGTAGCCATTTCTTCAAAAACGTAACTTTAAACGATCTCTACTTTCGAAACGTCGCACAAACTGTATTATCCTTAAAACAACGGAGCTCTCTGCTGTAATTCTTGTGGCCTAAATAGACAGTTTTGCTTATTGATAATTTGATTTAATAATTTTTAATTTTTGCTTATTAATAATTTAATTTTTTGATATATTGATAATCATTCAAATGGAAGTGTGCCTCATGCCTCATCATCAAAATTACCTTATCATAAGCAATAATTTAATTTTTTTCTCAAAACAGTCTGCGTTGGAGAAAATCACCTTTAAGCAGATTTTGAACAATCATGATTTTATGCGAATTGAAATTCAAGTCGCTGTGTAGGAGACGTTGCGATTGACTAATTGAGTTTGGATCAGGACACTTAATTGGGCGCCCAGGATTATCAACATTTTCTGAAGTCCGAGCTGTGCGGTGGCGGCTAGTTGATAACTGATCCAGATGGGCGAAATCATTTAGTCCATTGGATTATTATATTATGGATTACCCCATCACCCGTAGCCCTGAATTGTCTAAGAAAAGGATTTTTAACAGTAACAATGAAATCGTTATTTCTAAAAAAAACGGCTCGACGGTATAAACGCGATGCTCTATGTTCCATTGTGCCATAACTACTAAAACTGAACCCTCTGAACTACCCATTTCAATAACATATATTATACGGATCCAAAAACGGAGAACTACTCTAAAGTAAAAGTTTAAAACTAAAAGTTTAAAAGTAAAGTTTTTGTAATATTGATGAGAATGCTCTTTTTGCGTTTCATTTAGGTAGTTATTAAAACACCTTTTCACCGAAATGGTCTGGCACGTCCCATTTTCAAATAGCTGCTTCTCCTTTATATCATGGGATAATTAAAATCATTTGTACCTGATTTTGGATTGGACAATGTAGGAATTACCACAATACAGTAGAGGGGGTATTTTCACAGTATTCTACGAACCTTTAAGGGCAGTTTTATTTTTTCTAAAGTTTAGCTTGTTTCTATCTCGTTTACAATACAGAGTCAAGTGTTTAAGACGATTTTATATAAAATGGCAAGTTCTAGTCGTCGATTTTGCAAAAATCCAGCGGATAAATATGCGGACAATTAATTTTAAAGCTAGATCTATATCCGCCGAAGATAAAAAAGCCCTTTTTTATATTTTAAGTGCCAAATTGGAGATAAAAGTTGGGCTCTTCATGTTTGCAGGAAGAGTTCTCACGTGTGCAGTGCAGTGGATACGTCGCAAGAAAAATTCTATGCCTTTTGCTGTTCCTTTGGTGTGGATATAACTGATCATGTAAGTTATTGCTACTTTTGTATCACTAAAACAGAAGGGATTTTAAAAAAGCAAAGGGATAACATTCAGTATCCAAATTTGCCTTTTGGACTTAGGCCAGTTTCTCATAGCCAAGAACTACCGGTACCGATTGCGCCTTTAAAACTGGATGTTTCCCGATGATTTTAATTCTTCATCAGGATCTGATTCACAACTTCCTGAGAACACCAGTTGTGACCCAACATTTTTAACAACTACCAGTGAACCTCACTTAATAACTCAAAAGGAATTAAATGATTTGGTACGTTACCTAGGATTGTCAAAAAAGGTTAAATTTGTTGACTTGTGTTATTGACGATATTTTATATATTGTTACATTTCGGTGACAAAATATTTAATAGATCATTTAAAAACTAATTTTTAAATACTAGTTTCTTAAACTGTAAAAATAACTTTCTATACATTTAAAAAGTGTTTTTAGAGCCGTCGTCCTTGTAATAAATGATATTTTTCGAAATACATAATGTATTTAATTGTAGATATAAACGGTTGTCCAATAAGAGTGTCAGAACTTTAAAATGAGGCCCAATGATAACTACAAGTGATGATCCGGCAATTTTTATGTTATTTTGAAGAAAATATGTTTTGAAATTAATTAATAATTTAAATGTCTTGTTCAAATGCCTCCCTCGCCTTCGTCTGGTAGAATGCATTCTGGACCGTGTTACTGTTTGTGGTGAGCGTTATATGAATATACAAACAAAATATTTTTGGCTTGAACCGATAAATAGGGATATAAACAATGTTTTCTTTCAACAAGACTGTGCGACTTGTCACACATCTTGCCAGACAATAGACTTATTGTAAGAAAAGTTTCCCAGATGTGTTATTTCGCGAAATGGTAATTTTAACTGGCCATCAAGATCATGGCATCTCACACCCTTGGATTATTTTTTGTGGGGTTAAGTTAAATCTTTGGTTTGCAAAAATAAACTTCGAACACGTTTTGGTCTTAAATGAAACATTCAGACCACCGTTGAAAATATACCACGCGACATGTGTGACAGAGCAATCGAAAATTAGTCCTCTAATATATATATATATATATATATATATATATATATATATATATATATATATATATATATATATATATATATATATATATATATAATATATATTCCATCATACGAAGCCGAGGGGTACATTTGAAAGATGTTATTTTCAAAACATAATGCCATTATTTGTTCTTTAAGTTAAAACAAAAATTATCCCTATTATCACGGGTAGTTATTATGGTGCGTCATTTTAAAATTTTGAGAAACTTATCGGACAACCCTTTATAAGGATACTTATTGAAAACTTATGTGATATAACTTTTAATTCATCTTGAAATTACTGTAATAATTAATTCTTTTTTCAAAACTGCAATTAAAGTCATCATTGTCATCAGACCTTACGCTTTTGTGAAATAGATATTTATTACTGAAATATATTTTAACAGCTGTACGTTTATTTTCAACTGCCGATTTGAAACTGTACTGTAGGAACATTTTACTGCACGTTTGCAGATAATTTCCCGTGGGGGTTTTTTCCCAGCAATTTCGTTGAGATTTAGAAACGAACATATATGGTTTTCTATTTTATGAAAAACGTGTGTTATTAGATATATAAAGGTGAAGAATTAGTAAAATTACGATTTATTCTCTTTCGTTTATTTTATTTACGAAAGCTTTTATATTAATTATTTACTAAGGTTCTAAAATGAATTTATAGCTTGAAAAATGACCAATATTTTCAAGATATCTATGGATTTGAACATCTGGAGGTATAGCAAATATTTGTTTTCTTCACTAAATAAAAACATATTATAGGCAATAAATTCTAAACAGCACCAGTTGTGTTAGTTTATAATATTTTGTACTAATCATTTATATATGAAACTGAAACTAGATATTAAAATTTTGTTTTTGACATTAGCCAAAGCATGAACTGATCAACAAGTTCAATAATTGAATACGAGATCAATTGAGCAACATATATACTGGAACAAACACAGTATGTTGAAAAAATAGCGGAACTTTTAAATTTATTTTAGAAAACTACTAGTGCCATCTATTGAAACAATATATAATCTGAAAGCTGTATATCTCCTCTATAAAACAAGATCGCCATCATCAGAATCTATTAACGGACTATCAAGTTTTAGGACTTAAAGTTGACAGTGGCCCGTCAGAAAAACACGATGGAATAAAGAGCTAATATTACATTTTGTTTCAAGCTCGGTAAAACTTTTACAGTAACATTTGAATTGATGAAAAAAGTGTATGATGTTTGGTTATTCCGTATACGTGTGTTCGAGTAGTGTAAGCAATTCCATTGCGGTTGCGATGCTTTGGAAGACGATCTGACGCCAAAAAGTGCGTTTAATGATCGCTTACGATGCGAATTCGACTATGAGATGGATAGCGGAGGAATTAAATACTAAATAATAATTTTGGCAAAATAGCTATTTTTTTTAATTTAAGAAATATCATATAAGTAAGTTACCTAATACTGTAATGGAACTGTTTTCTTATTTTACTTAAGTAATTAAATTATTTTTTCAAACATGCTTGAATATCCCATCATTATTTAGAGGCATTGATGAACTCACGACTGATATCACGCTCGTCCATCATTGCCTGATTTGCCAGCCGCTGCAGTAATGTACTATATTTGTTTTATTTACTTGCAGGAAAATGCCATTTGTACATAAAAAACAAGGTAAGCGATGCAAAATTCTTAAAGACATATTATTGCGCGCCATAGAAAAAATGTCAGATTGCGAATAAATAGACTTACAATTGCTAATAATAGACCTAGAACAAACTTACAACGATATCTTAAATAGGGGTTTGTAAAAGATTGTGCATCTAGATTTGTAACCTCACAAAGCCTTTTACAGCAGAAATTGGTGGAGTATATGACAGAATCTTCAAAACGTAAATTGGGTTATGACTATACTGTAGTAACCAAGAATACTAACATGCCAGATAATTAAAGCAAGAACAAAATTGCATCAAAAGACTGGATACGAGGATTTTTCAGGCGACAATCTCAGTTATCGATACAGATACCAGAACCTACTAGTTTATCGCGAGCTTTAATAAAACAAATGTGGGAGAGTGTCTCGAAAATCTCAGAACAGTTTATGAGCGGCATCAGTTTGGCGCCGAAGTGATTTATAATATATATATATATATATATATATATATATATATATATATATATATATATATATATATATATGAAACAGGATTGACGACTCTTCAGCGCATTCAAAGAGTGATTGCTCCTAAAGGCACCAGACAAGTCGGACAAGCAACATCTGCAGAAAGAAGGTCATTCGTTACAGTGTGCTATGGAATTAATGCTATAATGAATTCGATACCCCCTTACTTTATATTTCCAAGAGTGAACTTAAAACCCTCTATGCTTCATGATGCACCCATTAGCTCAGATAGATCAACGAATCTTTCTGCTGGAATGACCTCTTCAAACTTTAACAAATATATGCACCATTATGCGAAACACGCCAAACCGATACCTGCCTCTCCAGTATTTCTGCTGCTTGATAATCACGAGGGTGATATTTTGGTGGAAGTCCTCAATTTTTGCATATAAGTTGGTATTATTTTAATGAACTTTTCACCTCACTGCAGCCATAAAATAAAACCACTATATTTGATAGTATATGGACAGTTGAGCAGTTGCTATAATAAAGCTTTAACTGACTTTAACTAGAATAGAATTATTTATGATACCCGAAACTAGCAGCTCTTGCTATACCACAAGCTTTTAAGCAATGAAGTGTTCAAAAGAGATTAAATAAATCGGGCATATGGCCTTCTAATTCGATTATATTCTCAGATAAAGACTTTTTTGTTCTTCTGTCACTGATCGCTATTTGCCTGATACAGAAAAAGTTTTTACAAATTAACAAACACCAAACCCAGTCCATTTAAACCTGGCAACAGAAGATATTCAAAATGAAGCAATTTAAAAAAAATTGAAAAAAATGGAAAAGCAAAAATCCTAAACTTTCAGTAGAATTGACATCGGAAAGAGGGAAAAAACGGAAATGAGCAGCAGTGATAGTGAAATAGAAAATATTTTTCTTTCAAAAAATTCTGAAGGTTCATTTGAAGTTGAAACGTCAGAAGAAGGGTTTGACGAAGATGATGTAATTATCCTACTCGGGACCCTAAAGGATCTTTGCCTGTCCTGGACAAAAGTGTAGTGCAAATGGTTACACGCTAAATTTAATTTTCAACTGAAAGTGAAAAGATTTAACGCCCGCATTCATTCACTTTCATTTTGTTTACTTGTTTCAAACTATATAAACTTTAAGGTTAATTCCTGGATGATTTGTTTGAGATCATTTATCATCAGAATATTCGATTTGTCAATACTCTTATTAGTTTGGTTTAAGAATTAAGATTCCAAGGAGTGATGCAACATGTGTGAATTCCGGCTAGCCCTGGATGTAGATTGCAAAGCCGAGTATTTATGCAAAAAGAACGTTGCTTTACTATTGTAATAGTGGTTTATGAATTATACTAGGCATTTCGAGTTGTTGAATTCTGGTCAGATTACAAAGTTCTATCAACAATAGCTTATCTCTTTGAGCATTGTGCTTTGGACGAAGGTCTCTTTAGTGTATAATGCGATGGTCCATCGGTTCTTGCCGTTTTTATAATTCGTTTATTTTCCCTCAATTTTGATTTTGTTTGGCCAAGTGTGAATGTACTGACTTATTGTATATAAACTGACTTATTGTATATTGTATTAATATAATGACTTATTGTCATGTTTCTAAGAAACTTAATTTTAATTAACTTGAGAGAATGAAAAATAATTATGGGAACATATATTCTAAATTTATTAATTTATTTCACTATAATCTACAGAAATCTATTGTAAATGTTATAACATTATTATTACACTTTGATAAAATTAGATGAAATTCTGTAATGATTGATAAAATTCAAATGATAAAATTCAACAAATGATGAGGCAGTAGATTCGCAATAATATGTAGAATCGCCAGATTACTATACAATTTAAACAACGGAAATGCCGAGGGCGCGAGGATCAACAAACTTAGCGGCTACTTAATGACTGTAGTCACTGTACCATTCATGTAATTCTAGTAGGTGATGAAACCTATCATGTGACATATCAATTAAACAGAGTCTTATGGCTATAGCATATAACACCGATCATACTGAAAAAATAACGTGAAAGCTATTAAGTTGGAAGTCAGATTAGAAGACCGTTACGGCATCTTGTTAAAAACAACAGATATAACTTTAAATTCTTCAAGATCTGAAAATACATTAACTAATGTACCATCACGATATCGTATTTTCTCATTTGCTGACAACATTAAATATATATAATTATGCGATTTTGGATGTATACTTCTATTTAATTCGAAATTATTTCAAGCTTCATACCGAAAAAAAATATACTAATAGCTGTTACTTATTTATTTAATTCTGCAATGCTTGCAATATATTACAGGGTAGGTAGCAAGTAACACATTTGGCACACAAAGTCACTAGATGGATCTCAATTCAAAACCGGAAATGTCTAGTTAAAATTACTTTGGATAGTAACTAATGTTCTTTGGTGTGAGTAAAATAAAATTGTAGTTGAAAAAAGTAAAAATAAAATATAGCCAAAAATACGAGTCTCTCTGTCATCATCCTAACTATATAGTTTGTTAGTTGACATGCTTTAGGATAATAATCATTATACATGGATCCCAGTATGTTCACATAGGCTCTGTCTATCCTCTGGTTAAGCAATGCATTCAGTATGGCTTGATATATATATATATATATATATATATATATATATATATATATATATATATATATATATATATATATATACACATATATATATATATATATATATATATATATATATATATATATATATATATATATATATATATATATATATATATATATATATATCTCTATAGCGGATCTCCAACAAATCATCCAGGAATTAGCCTTAAAGCTCATACAGTTTGAAACAACTGAACAAAATGCAAAGGGAAGAAATGTGTCATATCAACTTGAAAATGAAATTTGGTGTGTAACAAACTGCAGTGCACTTCTGTCCCGGATAGACAGCGATCCTTTTCTTCAAGAAATTGTTACTGAAAATGAAAAGTGGATTCTATACAGCAATACCTGAAAAAAATTATGGTGAATCAGGACGAATACTTTTGCCCAATTAACATGACTGTACTGCTTTTTATAGGCAGTGATGAGTTATTTGAGAAAAAGCTCAGTTTGCCAGCCTGGGCTTTTTTAATTAAAAAAAAAAACAATTCGCTATTTTGCCAAAATTTTTTTTTTTGCACGTTTAACCTATGCTAACGTAGATTTTTTGATGTCGTTTTTCGGAATAGCCAATGACCATCGTCACTTCGGTTCGGCTTCTTGTCATAAACCTATCATGGCCAGTTTGATATTGATATCCTTTCATTGATTTTTATTTCATCCTGTTCCCAATCCAGATTACGGAATATCTCTGCAATGCAGGCTGAGAAAAGAACAGGCGATATTCACTGACTTCTCCATTAATTTTAACTGCAAGATTATCTAGATTAACTGTTGCTGTAGCTTCATAATACAAATATTTCAGTAGGTTCACAAAGGCTCAGTATATTTGTCTATAAAGATCAGAATCAGTCAAATACAGCAATGCCTACGGACGACCAAATACCAGATATCCTGCTGGATGAAGTGAGACAGACTATAGAATCCATGAAAAATGGCAATAACCCAGGAAGGGACAATATCAGTATTGAAATACTAAAAGCTGGTAGTCAAACTTAACATAAAATACTAGCAAAATTGTATTCAAAATGTCCCAGAGAATCAAGAATGTTGAAGTGGTTCTACATAAAAAATGAAAATTCATTCAACTTTTTCATAAAACATAAAAAATTCAACATAAAAATGACCAGAGGAATACTTAAAGAACTATTGCCTACTAATCCCTTTATCAGTACTGTACAAAGTTTTTACCATACTAGCTAAGGAGTTATTCCGTAATCTGGATTGGACACAGAATGAAATAAACATGAATGGTGAATATAATTTAAGATATCTTTCCGTTTTTGTATGTTTTTACAGCTGTGTATTATATAATTTCTATTACATTAGTATTACTATGTTATTGTGTTAAGACATTTTAAGCATATTCATAAAACAAAATATAGCCTCTCAAATGGAAACGAAATATCATGGAACAGAAATATCGTTGACATTGGCTATATAGCAAATTGATGTATTCGTAAGCAAAATGTAACTGCTGTCATTTATTTTTATACAGTTTAATCAAGCTTGACGGCGATATTCGTTAGTTGATTTGGATGATTCAAAGTAATTTGTCCATTTAATTCGGCTTTGGAAATAAAATTTGCTGAACGAAGAACCGTTTTAATTTAAAAGTATCAATTTTTTTGCGCTTCTGCAAAGAGAAATTCGTAAAATGACAGCATATGGAATTAAGGCCTTTTTGGTGATTTACGTTTAATTTTCGGGTTAGTTTATAATATAATTAAAATGTTTTCTATGATAATGGTTGTGGGGAGGGTCTAGAGTTATTGGTGTATTATTTTACATTATAAATAAACTAGAAAGTATGAATAGTGTGTATCGTTTAAAAATTATCGGCCGCTGTAGGTAGTTGTGTTTTGCGCATATCTTGCTTCATAGCGCACTTGTAGACCCCGCGCTGGATGCCGAGGCAGTCGGAAACTGTGCCCTAAACTTATAGAGCACTTCGTGAATTTTTTGGTGCACGTAATCGCCCAACCGTGCGATGTATTCGCCGAATTGTCGACAAATTTCCAACAAATTTCACGCTGCTCGATATTGAAACAGAAACGGTGCGTTCCGAACAAAACATGGCCGCTGTTGCTGGCAGTGTTGATGAAGATCCAAATTTATCAATTCGTGGCCGTTCGCAGAAACTTGCGCTGTGTGGACAATTTTATGTAAAAAATCTTGGTCTAGGATCTTATCCAACTTATCTAAGAACTCAAGCCGCAGGGCCATCGTTTGCGTCGTATGTTCAGTGAATTGGCTCAAAATCAAACTGCAAATTAAACCTCAAAATTTTGTTCAGCGACGAAACTCATTTTAGGCTAAATAGTAACGTTAATAAACAAAATTGCCGCATATGGAATATATAATAATCCGCAAATGATCTAATTATTACAGCTATATCCAGAAAAATACACCTTATGGTGCGGATTGTACGCCGGTGTCATCATTGGGCCGTATTTCATTAAAAATCCATGATCGGTTTCTCCAAAAATTTTTAAAAGTCCAAGGTTCATGCCGATAAACCAACAACTATTGACGCCTCGGAAACCAACATAACGCAGACAATTGGGGACATAAGACCCCAATTGCTTGTAAAAATGGTCAGAAATTGGATTGAGGATTGACAGAATGCGCTTTGTCAGAAGTAGCCGCGGCGAAATTGTTTTCAAACATTAATGCCGTTGAATGTTATTGCACATAAAATAAATAGGTTCAAGGCATCTAGTTTGGTTTTTGTTTTATTCGAATTTAAAGTTCCGAATTTAAAGTTTCAGGATTAATAAGTGGTTTCGATGTGGTCGAATCGCTGATTCGTGATGACGTGTGATGCTCCATTGAGATTACTACGGAAGGAATGGTGAATTGATAAACATCTCAAGCAAACGTGTACGGAATATTTCACACGAACATTTACAAATGAGAAAGCACGATTGGTGACGCGTTTATTTAATGTGGACCAAAAATGGAATTGCGTGACCAGCTCAAAGACCACTGTCTAGATAGGTATAAGCGTAATCCGAAGGAGTTTCTGCGGTAATTCGTGACTATTGGTGAAACTTGGATGAATCAGTATACACCAGAAATTAAGGAACAGTCAAAAACAGTGCATTTTACGGAAGCTTAAATCGACCGGAAAGGCATAGCTATTATTTTCTAGGATTCGCAAAGCATTATCTTCTTCGACTATTTAGAAAAGGGAAAGACAATCACAGGCGAATATTAATGCACCCGTCCATCACTCCACCGTTGCAACACTGAAATTGTTCAATTTGTGCTACAAATTAATGCTTCTTCCGCTCTATTTTTCTGACGACTAGGTCTCCTCCGACTTCTGTCTCTTTCCAAAAATTAAGAAATGGCTTTCTAAAAAGCAATTCACATAAAATGAAGAGATCATTGTCCAAACAAAGGACTAGTTTACAGATTTCGACAAATCGTACTTTTTGGAAGGCATAAAAGTTTAAAAAATTGTTGGGTGAAGTCTTTCGATCTAAAAGAAGATTACGTTGAAATACAAATTGATTTTCGACCAAAAAAAAAACAATATTCTATTTTAATATCGGATTTTTCACTTTATCCCCGTATATGAATCAAAATATTTTTAACTAAAAGATATTTCAGCATGCCTTGTCATAAACAATATTTTCTATGTGTAAGCATTTTTAACATTTTGTCAGTTCAAACCGAAGTTCGTAAAACGAAGGTACGTAAATATAGTCCTTTTCCCTTATTTACCGTAAATTTTGATGTTACCTTGTGGGGTAATTAACGTCGTTTCTATGGTTTTAGTTGTTGGAAAGGTCCGGAGTTGTGTCTATGTTATTTTGTACTTCAATTAAAGTTGAGAGCATTAGGGACATTTGTTGAGTTGTTTATACGGTGACATTTAAATCATTTAAATGAAACAGATGAGGTTTATAAATGAAAATATTTTTTTTTGTAAAGGGTACCCCAACAATAACATAAAAATAACATGCTTGTTTATTTTATCAAAAACTAGAGGCAGTTATGTTTAAAAAATATAATATTCTCCAAATGTCCTCCTTGGCTGTTTCTACAGATAGTCATAATTGCGTAAAATTGTTAATAACAATTTGGCACAATTGCGGCTCAATTTCATCAATAATTTGACGCATATTTTGTTTCAGGTTATTAATCGTTTGCAAATGTTAAAATAAACTTTGTTCTTGGCTAGACTGAATACACTGAATCTCACTATTTGCAGAAAATACGCGATCTCGAAAACGTGTCCATAACAAATCCAAAGTTTCCTTCGCCGTATGACACGTGGCGCTATGTTGTTGAAAGATCATACCGTTAAGGTGCATATTATCCAATTGGGGTCATAAAATGATTCCCAACATATTGTGGTAGCGTTCATGACACATTGCAGTAGTGTAAAATGACCCTATAACCCTGCAGCGTTTACAAATTATCGGCACCCCACACAAATTATCGACACCGTATTCGGGACAGAGAACTGCCAGTAGACGAACTTACTAGTAACTGGATAGTCCAGAGGCTGGATAAACGAACAGCGTAACAAAGGAGATAAGGTCATATAATAATTTTTATTATATTTTTTTTATTGCGTTAATATTCTATGATACTTTTACTTTAATTGCTTAATACTCTCGCTACCACCAGGTAAAAGATTAATATATTAATAATTCGATCCGATTTATTTTTGTTTGGTTTAACATATTTTGGTTGATCTACTTCATTCAGTTTCATTGATTTCATTCAGTTTTATTTAATTAGTATAATTTAAGCAGGTTTAGAATAACCTAATTTCAAATCACTGTAAAATAGACAAGAGCTTTTTTAGGATATGAAAACATGTTAGGATCTGAATTTTTTGTGACATGTCTAAGATAGTAGGATTTTAGTGGACCACAGCGCTAGACCTCTTTTTAATTTTTTTATTACTGTTGTTGTTTTAGTACTATGTATTGTTTTCTGGGGTTGTCCTAGTGCTTATTAAATGTATAACATCATTATTGAGTTTTTTTTATCCAAGATAGACCCCTTTCCAGTGTTAGGCTTTATTTATATCTAGAATAATTTAAAATAACTGGTTGGCGCCCTATTGACGTGTCTCATCCGTGACCTATGCGTAGATGCCTCCGGTGAACGGCTGCCGTCGCTGTAATTAAGAATTTCAATTTTATTATTAAAGTGAATTATTTGGTAACCCCTCGAGCCCACAATTCACACCACACTGTTACTCGAAGAGGATGTAAAGGTTCTTCTGTAATAGCTCGAGGATTTTCACTTCCCCAAATTTTACAATTTTGCTTGTTCATATAACCAGTGAACACATTTAACCAGTACCATTTAACCATATAACCAGTTTGCACAATTCTAACAGGTTCTTCCATTATAAAAAGGCCCATAAATCAATTGCTGGGTCTTTAGATGACACAGGCGAGATATAAAATTTCTAGGTCAAGTGGTTGAAAATGGCGCTAAATTTAAATCTATAAATAGCTATAGGGACACCTTTTATAATATAGTTCATTTAGTAATATTAATATACCACAGGTTGGTAGTATTTATTAACATTAGTTTTGTAAGGTTGTCATTATTAAGACAAATGTTTTTTACTCAACGTTTTTACTCGTTCTTACTCAACTGTTAATGAACTAACGTTTAGTTACTTGTCTAAAGTTATGTTAAAAATCTTTATATAAACATGTTCGAATAGTAAAAGGAATTTTAATATAAACAAACACAGGACGAACATATTTAATTACATATTGTTGAATATAGACGACAGTAAAGATCAAACTTAGAAGTGGATACCTTGTTTGAATAAAAGTAACGAGGTATAGCATCATCAGTTATATACATGCATTTAAACAATAAAAACTTAAATTTTAAGGTCATTAAAAAATCGGAACTGTTGAATAGTAGGCAACTGTAATACTCGTTGCACAATACGAGGTGTATAAAGTAATGAGACTGGCGGTGTAACTATATTATTATGGCCTATATTGTCACCACTATCGACATCCTTAATTATTCTCTAGTATTAGATGAAAAATGTAATTTCCGATGTTTTTTGCTCGATAAATGCATTCATTTTAGCGACAAATTGATTTAATTTATTAATCAAATTTTTTCCATCGTTTTCTATAACCCTACATCATCTGAACTTTTTTGTATTTTAAAAAATATGTGTTGTCAAGAGGACTCTGTTATATCGACATAAAGAGGTGGTTATCGAAAACTTGAAAATAAACTCGATGTGAAAAGCTAATAGGTTAATATAAGCTAAGTGGTTATATATATATATATATATATATATATATATATATATATATATATATATATATATATATATATATATATATATATATATATAATCATCAGCCCGTATCGATCCACTGCAGGATGAAGGCCTCTTCAGCATGCCACTCGGGTTCAATATACCATGCCAACGATGTCATCAATCCATCGTGCTTTCGGTCTTCTTCGCGGACGTTTGCGATCAAGCGGTATCCACTCCAGGATTGCCTTGGTCCATCTGTCATCCCATCGCCTCGCTATATGGCTTGCCCATCTCCATTTCAATTGCTTTGCTCTTCCAATGATGTCACAGAATTTGGTTTGTGCCCTGATCCCAGGACTTTCTGCCTCGTCTTGTAATGCCGAGCATACATCTTTCCTTTCCCCTCTATGCCACCCGAAGTTTTTGAATTGGCAATCAATTCAATATATATATATATATATATATATATATATATATATATATATATATATATATATATATATATATATATATATATATTGTTTATATTTATTTAAAAAAATGAATTTTTTAAATTTTGTTCGTTATGCAAATTTATTACAGAAAAAGAATCAGTGAGACATTTGCCTCCGTTTGGTTTTTTGTTTTTACCCGGTGCTTCTTTGTTTAAATAAGAACAGATATTTTTGATATTTTTTGAGTTTTAGATCGTGGCGAAAAATCCAAAAAAAGAAAAACATATATAAATACGCCGCAATCATTCAGACAATAATAAGAGTTGTTTTGAGTTATTTCTGATTCAGTACAAGACTGTGTCTGAACTTCCGGTAGGAGTCTCTGTCAAACGAACTGTGAATTTGCGCCGTTCTAGTGTCAAAATTATTCAGTATAATCGGGCAAATCATCATGGAACGTTTAACATGAGAGCAATGCTTGCAAATTGTCGCAATTGATTATTATAATCAGTGTTCCTTGCGCCAAACTTAAAGAGAGCACTTCGTGAATTTTATGGTTCACATAGTCGCCCAACCGAGCGATGTATTCGCTGAATTATCAACAAATTTCTAACACTCCAAGGTGTTCTTTATTACGTTTATTATCTTTGAGCTTTATGTTATATTGGAAACCTCTGTGAAGTAACTTCTTCTTAACTAGGGAAATTGCAATCTGAAAGGTTGACGAATCTCTTGAAAAAGTGTGTAATTTGTGTTCGGTGTAATTTGTAATTTATAATAGATTTAATGTTCTCTAGTTTCTTCTTTTGCGTTATGAACTTCTTGTGAATGATGTCGGAAATTTGTTACCTTACTTGTTGGTCCAAAATATCGAACTCAATATTGTTTAATATACCCTGCAAGGAGGTATGCAATACTCTTTTGGAGGTACTGGTTAATAGCCCCCGGGGATTAACCCAGGATTTATGCCTCTTTGGAATCTTGTAGAGGGGCTTCGCTTTCTGTCAAAGGTTATAATCTTATGCAGGAAGTTCATTTTTTCGAATCTGGAGAACAACCAAAGTGTCTAATCTTATTCTCAGCTGAGAGTTCATATTCATATGACTCTCCTTTTGAATTTTCCATAGCTTGTGTAAATATTTAGAAATAGTTTGCGATGGCACTTGAGTTGAGTTGTGAGCAGACGATGCAGACACGACTTTATGTCGGAGCTCTAGCAGTGTGCGATAAGAGTATGCTTCCAGTAATGTCTTCAATTCTTCATTTTCCGTTTTGTTTTTGAATTTCCAATTCGGAATTGTTGAAACTACTTTATACAAGTATCTCCTAAAGCCGTACAAATTATGTACTGAGCTCCCGCAGCTATTTTTTAAGTTGAAAGGCGAGAAAAGCAGTGCCTCAAATACTGCTTTTCGAACGATATCGGGGCTGCAACTGATTTTTCAGGATTCACAGTAGGCCCGAATATTATAACTCATTTTGAAGATAAAGATAACGCTTTAAAATTATTATATGGCGGGAAAAAATTTTGATTCGATTTCCCAGGTACTTCAGATAGGCTTTCCAATCGATAAAACGTATGGGCCGAGAATTCATATGAGGATCTAATAAGTGACAAGAATTTTTGACCCAGACTTAATTATTCAAAATAATTGAAATTAGTCTTTAATCTATATCAGCAGAGAAATATTTTCAGTATACATACACATGCATATTTTTTATATGTATTATATCTACGCATTTCTGATATTAGTGTTTGGCAATCACCTTTAAACTTTTATTACCCTTCAAAGCCCGCTGGACGTTTGTTTTCGTTTTCGAAATAACCAGAATTTGCACGTAACCAAATCGAAGGAATACGGGATTTCAAATACTATAACATCTTTTATAGCCAAGAAACCTCGTATAATATTGTTTTTGTATTGTTTATAAGAGTTCACAAGAGTTCCTTCCAACTGGTGAATTTGTGGCAAAATAATTCAGGGTTTTTGCATCACGATAACATACCCTCGCAAACCGCAATAATTATTCGTCACTTTTTCGCTAAAAATCAAACAAATATCTTTCCAGAAGCAGCACATTGACACCATGTGTTTTTTTCTTGTTCCTCGATAAAAAAAACCACTTTATGGACGCCGTTTTGAGTCCATATAGATCATTTAAGATAGTTCGCTTGGCCGATAGCAGAGATCGAGTATGAAAACTTTTTCGAAGACGGGAAAAAACATTGGAATAAATACATGCAATGCATATGCAGTAAGAGGAGACCACTTTGAAGGAAGTTCATTTTGAAGGGGACGAAATAAATTTGGATATATAAATAAATAGTTTGTGTTTTATTTAAAAAGTTAGCAGTGTTATTAATAATAATTTCAACTGCTTCTTTTTAAACTCCACATGTCCATAAAAGGCGTTGAAGTGATTCCAAATTCCTAAACATAGATCTAGTTTATTTTCGTTTTTTTCTTTGTTCATCTCATCCATTTCATCTGCATCTTGTCTGCATCTGTCCTCTTGTTTTCCTTTCCTTCTAATATATCTTTCCTCTTAATATTTTGCCCCTTCCTATTCTTTTTTTTCTCCACTCGTGTTCTTATTTCCTTGCTTGGTCGTTGATTGTTTATCAATCTTGCTTTCCTGTTTCTTTGGTTTTTTGACATTTGTAGTATGACATTACTTTGCGGACATTTCAGTTCATTTTTCCTGTCATTCAATTTCCATATTTTTTCATTAACCTCCAATTTCTAGTAGCTTACTTTTACTCTGGCACCCGTATTTCTCTCTTTTTTCGATGTATCTCTTATACATTTTTAAATGGTCCTTTCCTTGTAGGCCAACTGTGAATCGATAAATATATCTTTTCCTTTTAGCTTTCTTGTTTCTTTCAAAATCTTAAGTTTGTCATCTCAGTTGTTTAGTTCCACCAAAAATCTATTGTTCCCTATTTTTTGTGTGTTTCTTGCTGATACCTTGAGGTGTAGTTCTTTGTCGATTCTATTTTCCAGTACTCTTTCATATTTGTTTCATCCCTAACCTTAGTTTCCCTTATCAGTACATTGTTTTTTATTTTGTTGGTTTCCAACTCTCCTATCGTTTCTTTAGCCTGAAGTAATTCCTCTTTCTCTTTCTTCCATTTCTCTTGCATTCTAACCATTTCCTCTCTTCATTTTTTTCATTTATCGCCATTCTTTTGGACCTCTGCTTTCAGTTGTCTTATATCTCCCTGCATATTTAGAAGTAGATTTATGATATCTTTCATTCTTGCGGGCTGAGGATTGTTATGTTCTTCTGTAGTGTAAGATGATTTATCTGCTTTCCGCATTTTCTTTTCCCCTTCTGGCGATGAGTCGAAGTCGGTTTTGTGTCTTTTATTTCCTCGGTCCGGTTCTAGTTTTTGATGGTATTTATTCATCTAACCTTCTTCCAGGTTTCCTTATTCATCTAGTTTCCTTCAAAGTTTTTATATATTTGTTGATTTTGATATTCTCTTGACATGTTGTTAAGTACACTTTACTTCAGGTCTTGACTTTTCTTGTTTACAGATTTTTATAATTTCGTGCTTATCATTCTATGCAGAGGTTTAGTGTACTGTACACAGTTATACAGAAACTTACTCGGTTTAGTCTCTACCCGTGTCGGACTGACTTTAGCTCCGCAGTACGAGATGGCGGTAATGTTGGCTTGGTGTTATAAAAGTATTTTAGCCTTAGTTCAAATCGTATTTATATTTTCGTTAAATTTAACTTATTGTCACTGTTATTTCTGTTCAAAAAGAGCCCCTGTACAACTAGTACTGGTTATACACGTACGTACTTTATACCACTAAACGTCCAGCTTTAATTTGGTCTCACTAGACACATGTTTACACTCTTGACGTGGCTTACCTAACCAAATAATCTAATGTAATTATCTTAATTTTGATAGATAAATATAATATTTAATTTTGTTGGTATTTAAGTTGGTACCAGTGTCCTTAATTGTCATGCAGAATTTTGGCGCGATCTGTCAACTAGTTTGTTTACAGCACTTTTTAAAATCCATAAATATTCAACAGTTTACCTCAACCTTACCTGTGCTGGTAAGGAAATGCTTCACTCAGGCACCTCAGGCACCAAAATTATACTCGCTTATAAAATTACACAAAGATAATTACCCAGTTAGACCAGTAGTTTCATTTGTTAGAGCTCCTTCAATCAACTTATCAAATAAGCTCATTAAACTCATTTTACAATATAGGAATTTTAAACCAAAATATTCCCTTTTAAAAACTAATGACGTTATCAATAAAACAAAAAATATTAATTTACCCAAAAATCCAAACTAATTTCTTTCGATGTATAAAATGTATTCCCGAGTATACCACCAAACGACTTCTCAAAAATTAAACTAGTTCAATAATAAAACAAGAAATTTTAGAGCTACTGTTAGTTACGTTGGATCAGAATTACTTTGAATTTGATAATTGATTTTATGTTTCTAATGACGGTTTAATAATGAGGAACACTTTAAGTCCTTTACTGGCGGAAATTTTTATGGACAGCTTAAAAAAATAAGATAAATCAACATCAGTTGTTTAAATCATCACTTTATTGGTACAGATTTGTGGATGACATTCTAATTTGTTTTTCAGGTTCTGATAGATAATTAAATCAATTCTTAACTCACATAAATTCTTTACATAAAAACATTAAATTCACAATTGAAGAAGAGCAACATAATAGTATTAACTTTTTAAAAAGGAATAAAACAATTTTTTACTTTGTTATCTATCACTTTTATTTTTGAACAACATTTGTGTGACTATAGTTTCGTAAAACGACTTTACATTCTCAAACACTACTTTAAAACTCAAGTTATAATAGTAATTAAAACAGTTACCAAATTAGTGTCAATATATTTATCCAAAACAAACAATATAAATATTGCTTTTAGAACAAACAATAGCCTAGGACGCGTCATTAAAAACAATAAAAATCAAACAAATAAACTGTATAAATTAGGAGTTTATTTAAATGAATGCGCGGCGTGTCCAAAAGTCTATGTTGGACAAATAGGAAGATCTTTCTCTACTAGGCTCAACGAACATAAAAGTTATATTAAACAACAAAATAATTCTCATTATGTTAACTACTTAATGTTAGAAAAGCATACTTTCGATGATAATTTTATAATGTAACATAACCAGAATAAATCCAAAAAAATACATTTTTTAGAGAGCCTAGAAATTAACAAAAGACAAATTTGGATAGTTTGTTAAATGACCAGCTAGACTTGAATGATTCACCGGTATTAAACTTATATTGTCCTCCTAAACGTTGACAAAAAATGGATTTCTCCACTATCATGTTTTATGGTATTATTAGGTCGATAGACATTTTAGGTTGTAATTACTTTTCTCACTGTTAGTTTAGTATAGTTTGTATTTGAAAAAAGCACTGTGTGTCGAAACAATTGTTATGCATATAATTTTAAATATAGTGGACATTTTTAGATATTAATCTTTGCTTATTTATTTAATAATATTTTACTCTTTCAGCCAATACCGGTTTCCCTACCCAATATTTATACATTCCCATACGGCTGAAATGAATGAATGATATTTATTTTATAGAAATATTATTACAGAATTTTAAAATATTATTATTACGCAGATTAATTAATTAAATATTTTAGGAACTGAATGAAATGGGACAATAAATTAAGACTGGAATCCTGTATTACTCTTTTTGTTTATGTTCATTTCAATTTCATTCATTTTATCCTTTATTCTCCTTTAGAAGTCCACGAATTTAATTACGAGTTTCTTTTCTGTTAGTTCAAAGATATTTTTAATTAAAATCTACGTATTATGCAGCGACAGGACAAAATTGTACAACATGGTAATAATGTTATATTGGAAAATATCTTCGAATTGTTTTTCGTTGTATATGCCTCTTAGTTGTGTTGTGATATTTATGTTTTTAATTTATTCCTAAAAGATTATTTGCATTAATATTTACGAATATTTGGAATTGTAAAGGGTTTTCGAATAAGAGTGTCAGAACTAAAATAAGGCACAATGATAATTACAAGTGACAGATAATAAGACAATTTTTATTTTATCTTGAAGAACAACTAATGGCATAATGCTTTCAAAACAATGACGTTCAAATGCCACTCTTGGTTTCGTCTAGTAGAATACATTATGAAGACCCCCTTTTTGATTACTCAGTATTCTATTTCTCTTTATTTTATCTTTAAATTTTGTTTTAATTATTTTTTAAAATTATGTCAATCAACTGTGAGCCATTAGCAGCAATGCAATTTTATGCCCTTTTTAACACATTTTCCATTTTCCAGCTGTTGTCAAGATATTTATGTAAATCTTTTCCTTCAAAAATTATCTAGAGCCGTCAAATCAGGAGATCTAGTGGCAATAGATCTTGAACAACTTGAATCTTATGGGCGTAAACTGGATATTTCCAATTGTGCACCACGTCGTCACAAATTAAAATTTATATAAAATAAAGTTCAGCATCGGATATGTACATTAAAATATAACACATAAATAGATTACATTGTAATAAGCAAACAAAAAAAACAAACAAAATACGTATACAAAACTGAGGACACATCACAATAAGTGCATCAAATTTTAAAATCAAGGCCATTGATCCATTACAACACGGAGTGTGTGATTTCAAAGAAATCGCTCATTTCATCACCATATGCTATAAGCGGGTACTTAGCTACGATCTGATGAAGGGTTTGGCGGGCTTCTCCACAGTCACGACCCAATCAGTCCCCATTTGTAGAAAGAGTCGCGGCATATGCCGTGGGACGTTCTAATTCTAATAAGCATCTTCCACTCGCGGCGGGGAAGGTTCATGCCTGGTAAAGTTGCTGTAGGGTCAATGATATTAGCCGCCTGACCCGGTCCCGAAACGCTTCCAGAATTCCCTCCATTTTGCACTAAGGTTGAAATTTTCTCTGAGAAGTTGTTGGGAGGTTGGGAAGATCTAGATTTCAGTCTCCATAGATCCACAACAGGTAACTCATTGTGTATTGGGAGGAGGGAATTTGATAGTATTTTATTGTAGTCCCTCACTATAGTTTTTCCCGTCTGCGGATAGTGGGAGGAGAAATATAACTCAGAGTAGGAAGCCAAGGTAGAGGTGTGCTTTTAAACAGACGTTGATTATTCTCATTGTTTCATTGAGTTTGGTGTCAATCATCTTTACGTGGCAGCAGCGGCGGTTCGTGGGGGAAAAAACAGGTGGGGCACGTATACCCAAATTATGGAATAGGGATAGGAAAATGCGTCGCAACCAAAAATTGTACTTTTCTTAGTATCATACACACACTTTGCTGTATAGAATGATTTCTGATTTGAAATCTGATCTGATTCTGATGATGTCTGATTTGATAATCAGACATAAAATTTTAAAATAGGTACCTATATAATAAAATTTTCCTAAACTCACCATCGGACCATGACTATTAAATCTGTTTGTAGTTGAATTCCATCCTCCTAAATTTCTGGGCAGCAAAGTGGTCGATGACTTGATTATTAAAATTTGAAATTGACTTCACAAGTTTTCTTCAATAGATAACATTGCTAACGCACACAACCGTTCCTGGCCCATAGTGTTTTTTAGAAATGTTTTGATTCGTTTAAGAGTAGAGAAACCTATTTCGCTTTCCACAGTCGTTATCGGGATAGTAAACAAAACAGTCACCAATTCCACAGATTCACTAAATGTTGATGTTAAATTGTTTTGGATACACATTTGTACAGCGGCACAGCCCCACTGTATTTCATAAAATCGTCCCGTACGTACATTTCTAATAAAATTATTAATTTTAATTTACGTTTGCAAACAGGCTACACACAATTTTAATGTCTTCATTTGGAAAGACGGCTCGATATTCACCAAATTTTTCAGTTTCAAATAAATTTGCAGCATTTAGGTATATATCGAAACTAAAACTTTCATCAACCTGTATGGTTAAGATATCACATTTCTCACATTTCTTTGCCTATCCTGACATTCGGATTGGGGTCCTCCTTGTCAGTAAATTTCCGTTTCTTTCTGCGATTCTCTATAATCGTTGTAGATTCTTCACCAGTTAAGTTACCAAATTCTTGATTTATTTGTATTTCTATATTGTCTCTAATATTTTGAATGGCTGTTGAAAAAGTTACGAAATTCTTCTTAACTTTAAGTGCATCTAGTTGCCTGCTTTGCAGTTGATCAAAGAGAATGTCGCAGTGAGGCATTATTTTATTGATGAAAACCAACTAAAATTTAAAATTATCATCCACCAAATAATTTATTAACCCCTGAGCTTGATTAATAGAATTTTTATCCGACTCGGCGTCCACAATTTCTTTAAGGCATGTTTGCAATTCTTCTTTGTAAATGTAAACAGTATTCACCGTAAAGGTGTTTTTTTGCAAATTTTTTCGATTGTAACAAACCTTTTTCTATTGTACAACACCTATCAATTATTAGATTTAATTGGTGATTTTTGATGACAATTTGGTCCTCAAATGTTAATGTGACATTATTTCTATTCATATATTGCACTGAATTCATCTTCACTATTGTAATCGTTCCGTTCAAAACATTCACTTTGCAACCACTCAAAAAGTATGAGGATCTCTTCCTCAAGAAGGGTATGAGAGGATGGGTTAGAGCTATCTAGTTTTCTCAGGAGGCTCCAGGTTTTCCTGCTTGATTTTTTGAACTACATATTACCTTTCATTTTTCACAGTGTTCTTGAATCTCCGCCTATCCCTGGCTGTTCCGAATTATTAAAATTGTCTGAATAAAGGATAAATTGCCGTCTTATGATGCGCCGAACGATTAGGATGTTTTTATTTATTATTCCGGATACATAAATAGCAACCCTCGTATATTTTTACTAGAGTAGATGTAAAATATTGACTTTCAAAATTTTCTGCTAGTAATTTTCATTTCTAACGATTTACATCATTATGATAAAAATATAAAATATATTAAATGATTGAAGGTCTTACTTTTTAAGTTTCTCAACTTCCTATATAATATAAAAAATATCCATTTGCTGGACATTGCGAGAAATTGATTTAATTTATTAATCCAAATTTAATATTTCTGGTCAGTCATAGTTTCTTTCGGTTTCATC
This sequence comes from Cosmopolites sordidus, assembly GCA_031761425.1. NCBI lineage: Eukaryota > Metazoa > Arthropoda > Insecta > Coleoptera > Curculionidae > Cosmopolites > Cosmopolites sordidus. The sequence continues at coordinate 443,434 of JARFXV010000590.1, forward strand.
AGCTCATAGTACACAGCTCCTTTCTGACGAACTTGTGTGTATCTACACAGAATGCGCTTCTTTCCATGATATCTCGTTTCAGCGTTGATGCCGATGGTTCTCCTGGCTGAACTATGGCCTTCCTTTGCTTAGGATTGTCGTAATGAATCCATTTTTCATCACCAGTAACAATTCGATATAAAACTGACTTATTTTTATGTCTTTCCAGCAACATTTCAAATGTGATTAAACGTTCTTCTTGTTGTCTTTCAGTAAATTCAGTCAATTTCCTTCTTTCTGAACGAATTCAAGTTTGTGTATACGTTTTCCAACATATATTGGAACAACACTCAATGCTTCTGACAATTCTTCAAGCGTTTGACATGGATCTTCATCGAGTAATACTTTCAATTGTGCATCTTCTAATTTTTTTGGTTAGCCTGAACTCTTTGTCTTTCATAAAAATATCACCACTTTTGAAACGTTTAAGCAATTTTCACAAGTCCTTTCGGTAGGAGCATTTTCTCCATAAGCTTCTACAAGCAAACGTTGACTTTCAGCAGCAGTTTTCTTCAGATGAAAGATAAAGCTTCCCGTAAAAGCTGTTTATTTGGTATAAATTTCGACATTTTCAATGAAATAAAAATATATGATGTTTACACGTGAACTTTCTGTCATATACTAATTACATAATTTTATAGGGTATTATGTATCATATACATAATTTTATAGGGTATGGTCAATATCTTAACACATAATAGTTTCAGTATTACTTTGTATGCAAAAAAATTAATTCCGGCACTAAAATAGCATCTGTAGTGTTAATGCAGTGATTTCAGCACGGATGTTGCCATTAAGTTGATGTATCTTAAACAATTTTAATCTTATCGACGTAAACTGGGTGGAGATATTCCTAATTGTGCCTCAAGTCGTCGAATCTACGTTTCTGGAGACTCCACACTTTGCTGCACACAGTGTGTCACTCAGTTCACTTCACAATGTGCTTGAATCTCTAATGCGGGACCTATCCCCAACTGTTCCGAATTATAGAAATTATGAGGCGCCGGACGATTAGGATATTTTTGCCTAAATTCGCGTTGAGTTGCAATAATTGAATTTGTTTTTAAATGTAAATTACAAGAATTTTAATACGTCCTTTTAATGTCCATAATAAGACGTGCATGTTCGTCTGCGCTACACATCAGCCACCTCAACCTGTCACAAATATCACGAAAAAAATTGGCGCTAACACAAAATGGTTGCGTGAAACTTACTTCATCCCTTATAAAACATTCAAGAAATGCCGAGAAGAGTTGCCTTATCTCAGTCGACTTGTCTTCAATTGACAACATCGACAATGTGAAGCAAAATGTGGTCATTTAAGCTTAATTGTAAATGTTCATTCAAGCAACAACATATTGTGGGTACTTAATAGGAATTATATTTCTTCATACGATGGTTGCTATTTATGTATCCGAAATTGGTAATTATGGTGTGTGTTGCTAGGCGCCATCTGACATATACATCGTAAAGTTTGATATTGTTGACTGTATACGTACTCAGAATGTTTTGTTATGTAGACGCTATTTGTGTTTCTTTAGTTACTTGAAAATTTTATCTCAGTCAAAAAAGAATTAACTCGTGAGAATTTTCGTCCGATGATTTATTACGATTTTCGACGTGGATTATATTAACAACAGTGCAACGATTAACTCATTTTGACTTTTGGCATTGAAGCACCATCTAAAACTAATGTATATCACTGGTTCAATGAATTCAATCGTAGCCGTCGTTCGTTCACGGACGAATTTAAAGAAGGTCGTCCAAAATCGGTTGATGTGCTAGAAAATATCGATACTGTGCGCGAACTGATAAAGCAAAATCGTCATGTGACATACCGTGAGATTGAGGTATTCCTGGACATTAGTATGACAAGCTTACACAAGATTTTACATGAACATTTAGCCATGAAAAAGATTTGTGCTCGTTGGATTCCGCATAATTTGACAATCGCTCAAAAAAGGCTTGTGTCACATCTACACAGGTGATGAATCTTGGATCTATGCATATGAGCTCAAAAGTAAACAGCAGTCGAATGTATGGGTCTCTCAAAATGAACCAATCCAACAAAAGTTGTTCGATGCAAATGGTCGTCTGTTTTTTGGGATAAATAGGCATGTAGATATAGTGCCACTAGATAATTGTAGAACGGTCAATTCTAAATGGTACACAATCATTTGTTTGTTAGAAGTCTTTGAATAAATAAGAAAAAACAAGTGACGCAGGATCATTCTTCACCAAGACAACGCGACTTCTCGCACATCGGACAGAACAACTCAATATCTGACCGGCCAAAACATCGAATTGATGGGTCATCCGCCGTATAGTCTCGATTTGACATAAAATTATTTCTTTTTATTGCTGGCCGGGAAAAATATTTTACGTGGTCAACGATTTTCTACGCCAGAAGAAGCGATTGATATGTTCAAAATTCATGTTTTGCAGATAATGTTGGCTTCTAGAGCTGATCTAAATAATTATTTATTTGTTCTATGCCATGATTATAATATGGTAGATATTGAATTCCATATTCATATTTACTTACCTAAGAATTTTGTCGTTATTGACGAATCCTGTGATGTTGGTTCTGCTAATCTAACGGTGATGGCATTTTTGGACGTTATATCCAAAGCTACCAGAGATGGTACATCTGGAGGTCTTGCTTGTGTAAATCCTAAAACTAGACGTTTTAATGTTTTGGCTTTTCGACCCCACGCTACTGCCTGCTTTTCGGTATCACCACCAGCGCAACCTGCAAATTATTTGATTAATTTTTCACTTTAATAAAATTAGTGATTGATAAATTTTATCATTTTAACAGACTCTTAACAAGCTGAACTTCTGATTATTAATTCTTAAATAATACGTGTACCGATAAGTAATGTCGTTTTTTTCTGTTGTGCAAAATGTTATTTAATTTGTAAGTTAATATAGTTTTAATCTTCAATATAATCTGCATCGTTACTGACAATCTTCGCCCGTCTCTCTAACCAATTGTTTATTCTCTTTTTGTAAAATGAGTGTGATTTTGAAGTTGAATGAATATTTAGTTTATTAAGCTGAGCGTAATAGTTTCGGCACTTACGGTTTCATTAACATACAGAAACTTATAATGAATAGTTCCTGCAAAATCCCATTATATTGATAGTGACATATTTTTAGGTAGATGGTTTTGGAGCGGGCAAAGGTAATTAATTTGGAATTAACCATTGGGTTTATTAGGAGGTTTGCTGTATATATTCCACTTTTTATCTTCAATAACAATTTATTGAACAAAGGAATATCTACCTAACCTGGACAAAAGTACCCTACAAATGATTCCACTTTGAATTTTGTTTTCAAATGGAAGTTGGTATGACACCTACAGTTATTTTCTTTGTACCTTTTTCAGTTGTTTTAAATATCGTTAGATTGTAAACTGTAAAGTTTTAAGCTTTATGGCTAATTGCTGGAAAAGTTTGTTTTGTATCGGATTGAATTTCAGTTCAATTCAGATTTTATACCGTTGTTTTTTAAACCAACCCTGACTTGTACTGCTAGGTATGGTGCAAAGACAAACAACATTAATGGCTTTTGTGATATTATTATGCTTTTGAAAACATATCAAATGTCTAATATGGACCTTTTTCACACTTTGCTCTTCTTTTCTTATAGGGTTCACCTATGTTTTTCTAAATATAGAAATAATATAAAATTTATACTGTAAAAAATTGTTAATATTGCACATTTTGCCCCAAGAATTAGATTTTGGGAATGTTAACGTCTGATCAACATGCATGAGGTGAACGTTGAAACAAGTTTTGCGATAATTCAAGCAAATCCTGACACGTTTTTGAAAAAAATTGTGACAATTATTCTATTACTTTAATCCAGACCTGAAAATATACAAAGTATGGAATCGCGGCATACCGCCTCCAGGAAGATTAATGGTCGTTTGGCGGATTATATTTGGAAGTTGGGAATAAAAAAGAGACTGGGAATATTGAACCTAGGCGTTGTGTTTCACCAGAACACCACTCCAGCTTATAAGAGTGTCAATCAATGATTAAACAAGTGGAGGTAATGGATTAAGGTAAATATATGATGTTGGTTTACTTTACCAGTAACTGATGATGTAGAACCTGCACTCAACATACTCGAAAAAGACGCCCGTGTATTAAGTGCTGCTCCGCAAGGTTCATCCAGCAGACCTCCCAATTCTTGTAATCTCATTTCAGCTTCGCCTAGTAGCTGCCTTAAATGTGTACCCATCTTGTCCGGATTTGAAACTGAAAAAGAAAAATAGACATCACAATTGAATCATAATATTTAATGAGTAATAGTACTGAATGGTTAATGTAAATCTGATTAATATAAAAATTGGTGATTAATAATATTAATGAATTTTTAAACATGTCTTTGTATTATATGATACATATTAAGATTAATTATTGATTACCCATATCAATGCTGACATGTTTAAAAAATGTACCAGTTTAATAACCGTTTGATTATAGTAATAACTGTGTTTTATATGCTAGATTCTGATAATCTGGACAGTACCATTTTCCGCAATTTCTGCCTTCAGCTTGTCAAGTAACGGTGCGTAGTATGCCCCTGTTACTGTCGATTAACACAGTTGTGTTAAGGTCAATGTGTTCCATGACTATCCCAAAAAAACAGTCTCCATCATTTTCCCGGACGGTGGAGCAGTCTTTGCCTTTCTCGGAGTCGATTCACTCTTCGTAGTCTACTGTTTCGACTATGCCTTCGTTTCAGGAATGTAATGATGTATCCAAGTTTCATCTACAGTTATTAATCGACGCCAAAACTCCGACTTATTTCGCTTAAACTGATTCAGCACGGCTTCGGAATTCATCAAAAAGGCATTCATTCGACTGCCTTTTTGTTCCGTGTAAGCACAATCGTGGCACTCAACGGGAGGTTTGCTTTTTCATGCCCAAATCTTCAGTCAATATATGACAAACACGTTCATTTGAGATGCGCAGAGCCTCTGCTTTCTATCTAACCTTAATTCGATCATTTGGTGAACTTTTTCAATGTTATCGGTAGTGGTTGCAGTTTTTGACTGTCCCGAACGCTCGTCAACTAAGCTGGAATGACTACGTTTAAGTTCAGAAGAGATTTTCCTTCCCCCTATGTAGATGTAATAAGGTAACGTGGACTCGTTTCAGAGTTGGTCATTGATGATTCTCGCATGGCGGCCTTCTGAGAAGAGAAGCGCCACAGATGCACATACCTTGTAATACAGTAAAACATGTTCTCATTGAATGCGAGTGCTTTCTCTCATTCATCGGACAAAGACATGCCTGCTACAACAACTATCCTCAATGCTATCTTGTAATCATATAACTTCCATATCTGTCTTTTTGAGGGATGCATTCCTCCTCTCGAGAATATAACGTCCTCTCAGTTTATAAATACAACTTACCTGTATATGTTTTATTATTTATAAACACCCTGTATTGTCTGAATCGTTTGTGATTTTTTCGACCTATTGTAACTTTTAAATATTTTATATATACTAACATTGATTTATATATATATATATATATATATATATATATATATATATATATATATATATATATATATATATATATATATATATATATATATATATATATATATATATATATATATATATATATATATATATATATATATATATATATATATATATATATATATATATATATATATATATATATACAGGGTGATCCAACAAGAGTGTCAGAATTTTAAAATTAGGCACAATGATAAATACAAGTGAATTTTAATTTTTCCAGTAATCGAGTAATTTTAATTTTTCTATTGATGAACGAATAATGCATTATAACACGTCGGTTATCGGACACTCCGAGCTGACATATAAATGGCGTCAATTACGAAAAATTCTTACCAGTGGTCGATTGTGCCAACCTTCAAACGTCATATATCATAATTTCTTGACAATCTGTCTACTAGTTTTTGAGATGTTGTGCTTTAGTGATGCTACTTTTATTATTTTTTCAAAACAACGGAAAAAAATCATTTCGTGTGTTGATTAGATATTGCTTTTCATAAAGAAAAATACCGTTGAAATAAAACAATGGCTTGATAAACATTACCCGGACTCTGCCCAGGAAAATCAACAATAAATGATTGGACATGGATCCATCACTACACTCTGGAGTTAAATCGGCAGTCAGCTGAGAAGATATCCAAAGCGTCCAAAAACACAACCATCGGCAGGCAAAGTTATGACCTCTGTATTTTCGGATGCGCATGGGATATTGTTTATCGATTATCTCGAGAAAGGTAAAATCATCAATAGCGAATATTACATAGTATTATTGGTGCCTTTGAAGGACGAGCTTGCAAAAAAAATGCCCTACATGAACAAAAAAGTGCTGTTTAGCCAAGACAATCCGTGTCACAAATTGTTGGCAACGATGACTAAATTGCATGAATTACACTTCCAATTGCTTCATCATCCATCCTATTCTCCAGATCTGGCTTCCAGTAACTTGCAGCGTTCACAAATTCTTGATCGCTACAGGTAACATTCGTAAATTGTTGATCACCACTGGTAGGTTTATTTCGGACAAATTCTTAACTGAAAGAGCTCCGGTATCGTTTGGACAAGGCAAGACAGTCTAACTCCAAATCTCCAGGTGAGCGGACGTTTTCGCGCCTTACCCTTCCGACTGAGGTACGTAGGTTTGCTGGCCAAGTCACGCTTGGATCAACAGACATCAGGCCATTGAACGACCACCTATTACAGAGCCCGACCATCGTGGAAACCTTACACCTTTTTGGGGCCACATGGCACAGTAACCGGTTGGTCAGATCGAGATTATTTCGGGAGCCCCGCATAGCCACCTTCCCTAAACCTCCCCGTGTCTTTTGTTTGATAGTTTTAGTTGTTCCTTTTTTTGTGTGCTTTGTGTCGTTCTTTTTTTTTGAGTGTGCTTTTGTAATATATATATATATATATATATATATATATATATATATATATATATATATATATATATATATATATATATATATATGTATACAATTCTAGTAAACCGTTTCATTTAGGATAGACCCCTTCCCGGTTCCAGGGTCTTTTCCGATATATGAAGTAACCGGGTGGCGCTCAACTTTTGTCGTGGTTTCATTCTGTCCTGGACCTTCTTCCCGGTGCTCCCGGCGAACAGCTGCCGTCGCTGTGATCTATATATTTTTTATTTTGTTTCAAAAGAGAAAAAAAAATAGGTCACATAAATTTGGCGCCCAACGTGGGGCTTGATTTTAAGGACAGTAAGGACAGTTTGATGCTAGCGTTTTAAGCACAATCTCAGAAAAGAAGGCACAAGTACGGAGGAATTGTAAATTTGTTAATGAATAGAAACATTAAAAGTCAATAAAATTGCTAGTTAAGGCGGAAACGCATTTCCAAATCTTAAAAAAAAAAAAACATCGAGATAGCGAAGAACATTCCTTAGGTGTATCGGAGAATGATACAGTAGTTTGGAAATTTTAAATGTCAAGGTCAAATTAAAATAACTAAATATCCGAAATAAATATATTTGCGAGAAGGAAGGAATTTTCTTATCAGTTCGTCAACATTTTTTTTGAGAAAACAAAATTCGCCTTCGATAGGGTTTTTTCTATTTTATTTTACAGTTTTATTTTATATTTTTATTTTTGAATAATGTACAATGACCTTGTATATTTGCAATTTATGAGTTAATATAGAGTTAATCTATTTTCTATTACGGTATTGTATCTGGGATACCGGGAGAGTTAGTTTATTTTTTCTGAATTTAATACCGGGTGTATTCAAAAAGATTTGGGAATGTAAAAATTTTTTGGTAAACGTGATCTTACTCTTACATGTTGTTTTTTGATCTGGTTTCTTAAATTTTATTGAATCATAATGGCTGACGAAAGATTCCAAGTTAATCATTTATTAGACTATGAACTGGATTACGAGTTGAGAATTCGCTCGATTCTTACAGATAGAAATGTTAGTGAAAAACGAAAAATATTAACAAAACTCTTAAAGAAAGAATCCCCAAATCCAGGTTGTTTGGTTAAGTTAGAAACCTATAATGTTGATTTTTCAATCGAACAGTCGGAAATCGTGAAAAGTACCGCCTCAATAGTAAATTTAATAGCAGATTTTGAAGGAACCGTCACTGATAGTGTATGTTTGCATGCGAGGTCTAGGCTTGCCCATCTGTCCGCTAGGATTCAGAGAATTATAGTACCGGAGGATGACAAGGAAAACGTAGCCGTGTTTAAGAACGAATCTTACGCGGGTTGTATTAAGTTAGAGTCAGATCTAGACGACAAGTTCCAGATCCTGCCGCCTGTAATTCATGTCAGTCCAGTCGTTAACTGTTCTGCTGGCAAACCGTCGGTCTCGACTTGGGGTGTTACGTTTAATGGAGATTCGAAAAATGTTTTTAGTTTCTTGGAGCGAGTTTTCGACTTATCCCAGTCTCGTAATTTTTCAGACATAAAACTTTTTAATTCAGCTGTCGAATTTTTCGTTGGCGACGCCTTTGTGCAGTTCCGAAGTGTTAGGGGTGTTGTGTCAGGTTGGTCAGGTCTTGTTTTAAGGTTGAAGAGAGATTTTTTGTCTCCTCATGCAGACGATGATGTCTGGGAACAAATCTGGCGGAGGAAACAGAGACGCGCTGAAGCAGTTATTATTTATGTGGCTCAGATGGAGAATTTGTTCTCTCGGTTGTTCGTGACCTCTGCTGAAGTTACCAGAATCAAGTACATCTGGAGGAACTTGTTGCCTGAATATGTGGCGCAGTTGGCGTTACACGATACTGTTACTGTCTCCGAACTATCTGCTTTGTGTAGGAAGTTGGAGGATGTTCTACCCTCTACTTCTAGAAAACTCTCTCAGTTGTTTGCTTTCGATGACCTCATAAGAGTGGCTGGTCACGTCGAGATAAGAGAGAGTGCTGGTGGTTCTAAGGAAGATCCACTTCACCGTGAGTCAAGTTGTTCTAGTGGTAAGGATGTTCGTAGTTTTGGTAAAGATTCTGGGAGACCTCCTGCGGTTGTGTGCAAGGGAGATAGGAAAAATAGCCCTAAACCTAAGGTTGTGTGTTTCAACTGTAAGGGAGTCAATCACACCTTTCGTTCGTGTACCGAGAAGAGAACAGTTTTCTGCTTCCGTTGTGGTGAACCTAAAGTTAAGCTTGGTTCTTGTCCTAAGTGCTCAAAAAACTAGTTAGGCCATCAGGTGTCGCATGCGGTCGGTATCCTGATAGAAGGCAAACTGCAAGGTCGCACGTTAATATGTCAGGTTGGAACAAATGGTTAGAACACGTATCTAATTTTTATAAGACTTATACCCGTGATTCGGATGTTTTACCATTGTTTCTAAAAAGGGTTAATGACAATCGTCCATATATTTCCGTCAAATTTTATGATCAGAACATCATTGTTTTATTAGACTCTGGAGCTAACACCTCTATAGTTGGTGCTAGCGGAGTAAAGATCTTAAAGAAACTCAAGATTAAAATTCGACAAAGCAATAACTCTAGTGTGTTTACTGCCGATGGAACTCGACAGAAGGTTGCTGGTCTTGCAGACCTACCGATTTTTATTAACGATTGTTGTCGAATCATTAAAGTCCATATAGTACCCTCCGTAACACATGCTTTTATTTTTGGTATCGATTTTGCTAGGAGTTTTAATCTAGTAATGAATTTTAAGAATAATCATTGGTCGATTCACAATGATGATTTTCGTGCTTTCCATTGACGATCTTTCCGCTATCCAAAGGGCGGAGGCTCTAGAACTGTTCTTCTGAACTGATTCTTTTAGAGAACTTGACAGGAAGGATAGGTTAGGACGGACCGATAAGATTAAACTCTCTATATATACGGGCGATAACCAACCTTTCAAAAAGAAACCTTATTTACTATCCCCCTATATGCAAGATATTCTGAATAAAGAGTTAGATTCTATGATCCAGTTGGGCGTAGTCGAGGAATCTCATAGTCCATGGTGCTCTCCAACTCCTTTGGTAAGGAAACCCACGGGTGAATATAGATTTTGTTTTGATGGAATATTTTTGAACGCTTTGACGAAACACGATAGTTTTCCATTACCCCACGTAGACAGAATACTGAGTAACTTACGAAATGCCAAATACATTTCCTCCATTGACTTGAGAAAGACATTTTGGCAAATACCACTTGACGCTTCTAAAGAAAAAACCGCTTTTTCAGTTATCGGTCGTGGACAATTTCAGTTTACAGTCGTTCCCTTTGGCTTGTGCAATGCGGCACAAACACAACAGAGGTTGGTTGATTCGATATTTGGACCTAAATACGAACCACATATTTTCTCGTATCTGGATGACATATTGCTATGCTCTCCTACCTGGGACCATCATGTGGAACTTTTAAAGACCGCTAAGAACCTACTTAAAGAAGCTGGTCTTACTGTTCATTTAGAAAAATGCCAATTTTTTAGGACAACTTTAAAGTATTTAGGATATATAGTCGGTAACAATTCTCTAGCTACTGATCCGTCAAAGGTTGAGTCCATATCGAACTATCCGCGTCCGCGCACTTCAACCGAGGTGAAACGTTTCATTGGTATGTGTTCATGGTACCGTAGGTTCATTAAGGACTTTTCTTCTCTTGTTAGTCCCTTGAACGACCTTCTTAAAGGCAAGAAGAAAAAACAACCCATAGAGTGGAACGAGAGAGCGGAGTCTGCATTTTTAGCCATCAAACAGAAACTTATAAGTGCACCAATCTTAGCTCAGCCTGATTTTAGTCAGAAATTTTTCGTTCAGTCCGATGCGTCTGATGTCAGCATTGGAGGTATGTTGACCCAGTTTATAGACGGAGAGGAACGAGTAATCGCTTACGCGAGTCGCTCCTTATCTAGAGCGGAGAAGAATTATTCAGTGACGGAGCGTGAATGTCTAGCCGTTATATTCTGCATTGAAAAGTTTAGGCCTTGGATAGAAGGTTCTCGTTTTACGGTCATCACTGATCATTTTAGTCTCCTGTGGCTTTTTAATTTAAACACTCCGTCAGGTAAACTTAGTCGTTGGTTACTGAGGTTAAGACAGCATACTTTTGACCTACAGCATAGAAAAGGTTCGATGCACTTGGTTCCTGATAATTTGAGTAGAATACCGCATCCTGAGGCAGAGAGTAGCCTTTCAGCAGATTCCGAGAATACGTGTTTGAAAGTTTCATCCATCTCGATCGAAGTAAATTCTCTTGACCCCTGGTATATTGCGCTCCGTGAAAAGATTGTAAACCACCCGCACAAATTTCCTCAATGGCGAGTTGAGAACCACTACATTCAAAAATTCATTCCTTGTCAGCAGAATCATACTTTTAATATTCGAGAGTGGAAAACCTTGGTTCCTAAACCTCAGAGAGCGAAAATTATCGAGTCGTGTCATATTCCTCCCACTAGTGGCCATTTTAGTTTTCGAAAAACCTTGTTCCGAGTACAGGAGATGTATTATTGGCCTAAGATGAGGTCAGATATTTCAAGATTTGTAAGAAGGTACTTGGTGTGTGGCGCTCAGAAACACTCAAACTTAAGTAAGATTGGTATTATGGGTAAGGAGAAGGTAGTTGACCGACCTGGTCAAATCATTTCGTTAGATTTTATAGGTCCTTTTCCTCGTTCCATAAAGGGTAACAAATGGTTATTGGTAGCCGCGGATTGGTTTTCTAAGTACACGTTCATTTTTCCGTTGAGAAATGCCAAATGCCCAGCGGTCATGAACCATATAGAGAATCACATATTCCTTTCAGTTGGAGTTCCCCAAATCCTGATTTGTGATAACGCTCCGAATTTCAAGAGCAAGGGTATGAAGGAATTATGTGACAGGTATAAAGTTAAGCAATGGTTCACCCCGTTTTATCCTCCTCAGTGTAACTTCGTGGAACGTAATAATAAAACCATTACGACAGCTATCAGGTGTTACATAGATAGACACGAGGACTGGGATTTGCATATTCCGGAAATCAGACAGGCCATCAATACCGCGATCCATGAAGTAACCGGTTTCCCCCCGTCATACCTGATGTTCGGAAGGCATGTTCCCTTATCTGGAGAATATTATAACTCCGCTTTCCCGGATCAATCTATTGAAGTCGTACCAGGTGACAGGGGTACTTATGCCGAGAACTTGAAAGTGCGTTGAGGTGCGTCGGAAACTTCACTCCGCATATGAGAGGAATTCAAAATCCTATAATCTCCGGAAACGGGATGTAAGTTTTAAAGTGGGTGATAGAGCTTGGCGTCCTAACAGGAACTTGTCGAGTGCTCCCGATATGTTCGCATCGAAACTTAGCCCCAAACACATTCTTTCCTTTGTTTTTAAGAAGTTGTCTCCTTTAGTTTACGAACTAAAAAATATGGATGGGTCACGTGCAGGGAAATGGCTCGTTAAAGATTTATTACCCTGTGTAGAGTCTTCCGATGTTTCCGGAGTTGACCATAGTTAGACTCAGTGACGTTTTTGATTTATTTTTTGTTCTGAGCTGACAGTTTTTAGGTACAGCCTCGCTCAGCCTTTTTAGTTCTTCTTTGGAAACGTCACTTTTCACTTTTCTTTTTCTTTTCCTTTTTGTACTTTTCCAGACTTGTTCAGTAAGAACAAGCCTGTGTTACGTTATCGAGTCTGCACTAGACGCATCTTATTTGAGAGGAGAAATCTTTGTTCCTCCGTTTTGAGTTTGTCTAGATTAATTGGAGAGTAAATCTAGGTTTTGTTTAAGTGAATCAAGGGCCTTACTTCGTTTTGTCGACATATGGCAGTGTTGTCCACGTTTGGTTCCGCTGTGCCCATGCGGCGATTTACCTCGTAACCTTAGGATCAGATGGCATTTCCATTGCATGTCGCTGGCTTTAGTCAAGTTACGTTCGGTAGAAGTTTCGCGTTGGCATAAATTGCCACGGAAAAGTTTTTGTTTTGTCGACACTGGACGTTGATGTCTGCCTTTGGTTCCGTTGTTCCGAGTGGCGATTGAGCTCGTAACCTTAGGAACAGCTAGCGTTTCAGTTCGGTGTCGCAAGTTTTACTTAGCCAGGTTGGATTTACTTGGGAAGTAAGTCATGAATTGGCTGTGCGAATTTTTCGCGGTCGTTCTGCATTAAATTTCGCGTTGGCGTGAATTGCCACGGAAACGTTTTCTTTGGTTGACACATGGCCGTGATGTTTCTCTTTGGTTCCGTTGTGCCCGAGTGGCGATTGAACTCGTAACCTTAGGACCTGATAGCATTTCCATACCGTGACGCTGGCCGTAGCCAGATTGTGTAGATTTACTTGAGAAGTAAATCGTGAGACTATATCTGCGATTTGTCGCGGTGATTTGCGTTACGTTCCGTGTTGGTGTGATTCGCCACGGTATCGTTTTCTTTGGTTGACACTTGACAAAGCTGTCCGCCTTTGGTTCTGCCGAGCTCAAGTAGCATTTGAGACTCGTAACCTTAGGATTAGATAGCGTTTCCGTTTGGTGTCGCAGACTTTAGTTAACTCGGTTGTATTCGCTTCGGAAGTGAATCTAGAGTTGTTCCTGCGAGCTCCTCGCAGCGAGGCTGCGTTACGTTTTGCGTTGGCGTGATCCGCCACAGCAAAGTTTTTTTCGACCTTTGGTAGTGCTTTCCGCCTTTGGTTCCGCTAAGCCCGAGTGGCAATTGGATTCGTAACCTTAGGATTAATAGCGCTTCCATTCGGTGTCGTTGGCCTTTGGCCCGGGTTTGATGGTGAATATATTGGTACTACCTTTCGTTAGCTAGTTTGGCGCAAGCCGTGGGAAGGATTTAGGCAAATATAAATGTATTTATGCTTGGATTGTAGGCCTTTCTCATAACCAACAACTGTAGCCTTCAGCCAATAGATTTTTTCTTGTCTAGATTTTTAAATTGGTACGACTGAATGTTACGAGGGAATTGCGTTATTTTGTCTCAGCGACAAGCTTGTTTGGTTTTCTGGTTTAGAAGTCCGCACCAATTATGACCTACCGAATTTGACCTACTTATTGTGACTCCCATAGGGACGTGTGATACGCGAAAGTTATCAAGACTAAACCTAATGACAACCACGCTTCTATGTTTCGCAAGCGCTCGTTATTGCTTATTCCGCTGCTCGTATTCTCTCAGTCCTATTTCTAGACTCGACTATGTCGGTTTTCTTTATTTTACCTCGCATCTTAGTTCACTATCATGCAGGCTTTAGAGTTATTTTTTTTCAGTGTAGATCACTAAGTATTTTTCCATTTTTGGGACGGGTGCCCTAGGATTTCGGGATACAGTTGGACAATTCTCAGGGAAGGACACACTACGGGGGGTGATCATCTGGTTGCGACTTCGCCTCGTAATTAGGTGTCAGTGGGTGGCGTCTCAGCTCGCTCAGAGTGCGTTCCGGAAGGCCTATGGCAGTGTCTGTTTTACGGTTCACCTTGTAGATTATCACTTAATTTCCTTTGAGTTTTTTTGTAAATTTTAGTTTGGTAAAAACTATATTTCACTTTCTTATTGTGGTGGATATAGGGGGTTATTGTTACGTGTTTTCCATCTTTTGGAAGTTCACTTGCTCTCAGATCGTTTTAAGGGAGGTCTGGAGACGTGGCTGCGAGTGTTGTGTTGTTCAGCTGAGGTAAACGAGGTAACAGCTGAGGTCTTTCCTTTCGGTTTTCGGCAAGGGCACGCAATGCCAGCTGAGTTACCGTCGCACCCACCTAGCCGTTATGATCTAACCAGCTTGATCAGCATGACGTCTGTTAAGTCATAGCCTTGGGTTCCTGGACGACTTTCTGGGTAGATGAGTTATTTTCCCAAATTTATTTGGTGTTGTGTTTTGAATATCGTTTGGTATGTACTTTAGAATGCGCACGTTGTATCTATATTCTCTTTTCGTATTTGGTATACAAGAGGATATTTCCTTTTTTTGTATTTTCTTTTGGGATAGATTGGGTATTTCCTTACCACTGTTCCAGTGTTCCATTCCATAGGGATACGCTTCAGGGTAATCTCCGATATGGACCGATCAAAATTAAAGCCTCCTCTCGCAGTCTTTAATTTTCTTTTTGGAAGGAGGTAATGTAGCGTTCACAAATTCTTGATCGCTACAGGTAGCATTCGTAAATTGTTGATCACCACTGGTAGGTTTATTTCGGACAAATTCTTAACTGAAAGAGCTCCGGTATCGTTTGGACAAGGCAAGACAGTCTAACTCCAAATCTCCAGGTGAGCGGACGTTTTCGCGCCTTACCCTTCCGACCGAGGTACGTAGGTTTGCTGGCCAAGTCACGCTTGGGTTGATTTTTCTGATATTCTGAATCCGATCAACAGACATCAGGCCATTGAACGACCACCTATTACAGAGCCTGACCATCGTGGAAACCTTACACCTTTTTGGGGCCACATGGCACAGTAACCGGTTGGTCAGATCGAGATTATTTCGGGACCCCCGCATAGGGATACCGGACTGCCCGCAGTCGTACTCAGTGTTTTTGGACACCCAGTACCGGATAGGCAAGGAAAGACAACATCAGGAAATAAGGCCAGATAAACACTTTTTTTATTATATTTTCATGTACCGTTAAGGATTGCAGTTACCATTTATTTTTCACAAATGCATTTTTACCATAATTTCTTATACTGATAATGGTCACGTTATCACCTTATATTTTGTTTCTATTTGCCGTCTGACCATTCTTGGTTACCCTAGCGTTATATATTTACCTTTATACTATTGTCAGTAAAATAACCTCTAATTTGTAAGTATAGAGACATAGAGACCAGCTGGTGTAATTCAGAGCTGTTTATTTGATTTTTGATTTCTTTCACGGTAAGGTTTGGAGAACCACCTTCCCTAAACCTTCCCGTGTCTTTTGTTTGATAGTTTTAGTTGTTCCTTTTTTTGTGTGCTTTGTGTCGTTCTTTTTTTTTGAGTGTGTTTTTGTAATATATATATATATATATATATATATATATATATATATATATATATATATATATATATATATATATATATATCTTTCGGTTCCAGGGTCTTTTCCGATATATGAAGTAACCGGGTGGCGCTCAACTTTTGTTGTGGCTTCATTCTGTCCTGGACCTTCTTCCCGGTGCTCTCGGCGAACAGCTGCCGTCGCTGTGATCTATATATTTTTTATTTTGTTTCAAAAGAGAAAAAAAATAGGTCACAAACTATTTTCTGTTCTCAAATCTTAAAAAAAATGTTCGCTGAAAAGAAATTTCACTCCAATGAAGAGGTAGTTGCCGAAACTGAAGGATATTTTAATGGCAAATAGAAGTTTTATAAGAAAGGCGTAGAAATGTTACAAAAACTTTGGAATGAATGTATTGCTCTTCAAGGAGAATATATTGATGAATAAAGTCCAAATTTGCAAAAAAGTGTGTTTTATTTGTCAGACCGGGGACTTATTGACCGATGTGTTGTTTTGAAATTAATGTAGTTCAATGTCTGTCAGCTTCGCCTGGCGGAATGCATTCTGGAGATCCAATTTTCGATTACTTTTCAGTGGACCAACGACGTATCAAATATTAATAACTTCAATATAATGCAATCCATTCAATTAGCAAAATAAGTGGTTGCCTCAGCTTCGACATTATTAGAAGTGAGTATTTGTCTAGCCATTTCTCCAGGTTTGGGAAAATGATGTAATAGCTGGGAGCTAAATCTAAAGAAAATTGTGTCAAAACAATTCGAAGCATACATAGATCACAGAGATTTGCAACAATACGAGACGTGGGTTGAAGAAAGCAAAAAGAAATAGAATTTTTTTTTTGCTTGGATATGGACGTTCAGTCTGAATGGGCATTTCACGTGAAGCGGATAACGAAAAAAAAAGTGAGGTTTTGAAAGGTTCATAATTCAAATATTTGGGCATATGTGTAGTTCTAAAAATTGCAAAATAGGATCTAAATTAGTTTAGGAGATAAATTAATTAGAGTTCGTACGTGTCGCTCTGAGCGTGACACCTGCCGCTTGTTAAAGTCGGTTGGTGATGTAAAAACATATTAAAACGTTGATTTAAAACATTGGTTATATTTCAATAATATTGATTACTTTATTATTCTCATACCTATTTGTTTGAAACTTCTTAATACGCCATTTAACGAATCATACTTGGGCCATCTCGATGTCAGGCTGAGAACGTTCGGAATAACCCTCGTATACCTTAACAGAAAGCGCAACAAAAGTAGTTTGGTAAAATTCGTTGTGGAGTTTTTAATGTTAGTGATGTCTCATTAAATCTCATATGTCATTATTCCTTTGGAGAATATTGTTAAGTTTCGGTTGGGATGCTATATTTTATCCTGTTATATTACATCTTATCCAACGTTTTATTATTGCTTATTCCGATCGTTAATTTCGCATAATTCACTGAAGGAGAAAACCTTCACTGATACGAGTGTTAAAAGACATCTAAATTGGTTTTTCTTCAATAAACCGCAGACGTTTTATGAACCTTTTATAATTAAGTTTGCAAAATGAGGTAAGTGGGCGTAGATTACAAGGGTTAATATATAGTTAAATTGAATTTGTTTTGTGTATAAAATAAATAGTATTTCATTATATCCTAAAACACTTACAAATTATTTGCAAATTCAATAGTAATATTGATATTCTTAATAAAGCAATGATCTCGTGCTCGTGCATCTCGTGCTGTTCGCAATTTTAATAAATTTGATTATACTATAAAAGTTTGATAATTCTATCATTTATTTGATACGATTTACCATTACAATAAGCCTACTATTGACTTTGTGTGCTAATGTTTGCTAGTGTACTGCAGTGCCTCCTACTAAAAACTTAGAAGGTAATTTTTTTTATGGACAAAAGACTTTTATTTTTTTATTTCTAAAAATGGCACTATTTTTATTGTATTTCTTTCAACAATACCACCAAATTTTGCCTCATAGCGACTTGTACTATATCTGCAAGTTTCAATTTTTCTTATTTGGTCGCAAATAAATTCAAGATTCCAAATAGTTTCCAGTAACATTAACCTATTTTTGAAGACGAATGTTCCAGCTATATAAAACTAGTACTTATAAAATGACTTCTTCAAAAAGAGTTTTAAGTTGTTGAAGACTAACAGTCACGCGGTGGAGCTTATGGTTATTCTGCTTCCGTGCTAATCAAAATTGGTGTGCAACTGGGAGAACTAACCAAGAGAACACCAGGGCTGGTGATGACATAGGAGGAGATACTCGGTGCTGAGCTATCATCATTGTTAAGTACCTACAAGTCTATGCGGATAATCCGCTAAATTGAAAAGTTCGTCCCAGAATGGGTTGAGTGAAAGAGTCAAAGAGTGATGAAAGACTCAAAGAAAGAGAGTGAAGTTTCTAGTGTGTCAAAACGGGAACACCTGAAATAAAACCAGACATGCCTAAAGGCCTCAAGGCGGTAGTCGTACCAGCAGGATCGAACGGGTTTGGCCATTAACCAATTCTATCTTAAATCATCTTAAAATTAATATAAAAGCGAAAGGAATGAATAATCGACGACACGTGGGAGCATACTCGAAGAACACGTGAAGAAAATGGAAAAATAATGTGGATACAAAACATGGAACAGCGACTTGAAAGCCTATCGAAAACTAAACAAAGATGCAAAAAGGTAAAAAGGCACAAAAGTGCATGAACTGAATAGATGGATCAATAAGCACAAACTGCTGCAACAAACGGCATCACCAGACTTTATCAAATAACTAAGAAACTCTCAGGTAAGAGAAACAACGGTGCACAATTCGTCAAAGCAATCTCGTAGGTAAATTCTGACTACGCTCTTAGGACAACAGTAGATAGAAAAAGGATTTTCAAGAGAAATTGGGTGGACTACCATAAATCCAATAAGATGAAGAACAATGGGGCAGAACAACTAGAACAAGTACAAGCAAGCATGCAACTTTCCATTAACTGTGATACACCTTTGAAAACCGAAATTAAAGGAGCTATTAAACAAAAATAACAGAGACTCAAACCTGGATAATAATCAGCAGAATTGTTCAAAGCAAACTGAGTCAGGTTTCGAATTGCTATAATCCTTAATAAAGTAGATGTGGGAGTCAAACACTATTCCCGATGATTGGAAAAAGGACTAATAATTAAATTATCAAAAAAAAGGGAACCTACGCATTTGTAACATTTGGCGTGGTACAACGTTACTAAACACAATCATCAAAGTAGCAGCACTATTAACATCCTAAGGGCATATATTATCTAGAAATGCACCCAGGTCAAGTAGACTTCAGACCAGGTTATTCGTGTACCGATCACATAAACACTGTTAGGATAATACTAGAACCACCAGCTGAATGGAGATCCTCACTTTACATATATTCATTGACTTTGAGAAGGCAGTCGACAGCTTAGCCCACCCTGCCACATAGAAAGTTTTATAACAAAAAGGAATACCCGAAAAAATTATACGCCTTATATGGAAAATGTATACATATAGGAATGCTTAGTGATGAGTAACCCATGGTGGATATAGAAGCGAGAAATTTGATATTTTTTCGGGTGAGAGACAGGGGTGTATCTTGCCTCCTCTTTTCTTCAATGTTCTGCTAGATTATGTTCTTAAAAATATATTTAATATCAATCCGTCATCCAGTGGACCCTCAATTCTAGCTTGATGGACTTTGAATATGCGAATGACATATACATTATGTCGCATCAATAAAATATGTTCCATACTTGCAGACAATGTTACTTACAATGGTAGCCCAGGAAGTAGACCTGGAAATTAATATAACCAAGTGGCTGAGAATCAACACTAGAAATTTTACCGACTGTCGATTGTCGATAGTACCCCAAGTTAATTAGTTCGACTTGGGGTATGGGTTTTTTTATTAATCGAAACGAATGAATGCTATGTAAATTCTTCTTGAGGTTTCCACTCCGAGACAAGATTAAAAGAATATATCTTGAGTTTATACTAAATATTAGTATAACGCTAAAATAGTATTAACAAAGTGCAATTAAAGTGCCATAATTCCTGTGCTTTGTAGGTGTGAGGTATCAAAAATCTTAGAATGTTCCACATGGTACACTTGATATATATCTAGTGAATTCCCAGATATTGCTTCGTCAAGTTACCAAACATATGTCGATGACTGACGATAAAATTACCTTCTGGAACCCATAACTTTGGAAGAATATATTATTATTAAATATACTTGAGAACAAAAAGATGCATCTTTTCACACTAATACGTTTGTAAAAATTTTATTATATCCAACAAAAATTATATTTCTGGAAAAAAGAATTTTTAAACAGATTTCAGAAGTTTCGGTTATTAAAAAATCTACAAAAAATATGCGGATTTTAGTTCATTTTGACTTTCTTTCTTTCGAAATTTCCCAAAAACTTTTACAAAGTTATTTTTTGTCGGTTTAATGGAATAAGAAAGATTAAAAACTTCAACTTTTCATACTTGTTCGCTCTGCTTGTTGGTTGGAATAATTCTGCAGTCAGAAAGAATAATTTTCTTTTTTCAAATGGCTTTTATAAAAATAAACTCAAAGACCGTCTGCAAATTATTCCACTCAATAAGCAGCAACATTTTTTTGAAAAGTTGCATAAACAAGCTATTCATAAATGGCTAAAAGTTTTTATTAAATACGGTTGACAGATGTTAAATTTCATTTTATTATTTGAAAAAATAAATAAAATAAAATATAGAAAGGGGTGAAAGACACATTTTTTTTTATTTTGACAAAAATAATAAGAAAGAAAATAAATGTCAAGGCATGTCTTGATTTTTGAGAAAAAGGGAAGGATAAAATAACATATTGGTCAAAGTTCATAAAAATTTGTAGTAAGGCGTGATTTTTTAGTGTGTTTGAACTTCAAATATAGGTCGCTGTTAAACGTATTCTGAGTTTAGGCCCAAGTCTGTAAATCTGTGTCACAATAGTAGGTCCATCAAATTGTAGAAATTTATTATTAAAATAAGTGTTTTCAATAAGTTTAGCGCACAAACTTATCGACGAATTCCGAACGTATTTCACCCTGTTCGATATTTAAACGAAAATAAGACAGAAGAGCGTGCGTTCTGAAGAAAATATCGTCGCTGTTCACAAGAAGTTGAGCTTTGTTATTCGACTACGTGGATTATTTAATTCGGAATTAGAATAGTATAAATCGGGAAGAGATGTGGTTCTAAACAGGATGGCTCCACATGTCATGAAGCCAAAGCAACAATCGATTTATTGAGGGAACAATTTGGTGAGAAAATTATTTCGAGGAACGGACCTGTTAATTGGTTCCAAGGTCATGTGAATTATCGCTTTTAGATAATTCTCTGTGGTGTTATGTTACATTTTTGGTCTATGCCGATGAACCAGCAACTATTGACGCCTTGGAAGTCAACATAGCTCGGACCATTGTGGACATAAGACCCTAATTGTTTGAAAAAGTGGTTGGAAATTGGACTAACAGAATGCGCTCTGTCAGAAGTAGCCCCGGTAGACATTTGTTCGAAATTGTTTTCAAACATTAATGCAATTGAATCTTATTTCACACAAAATAAATAGTTTCAAGGCATTTAACTTGATTGTTGTTTTATTTGAATTTAAAATTCGGATGCACTTGAAAATTACTTTATACTATAGAAATATACTCTGTCTAGATTATTTGTTGCACAGTAAGTTAAGTAGTCGTACATGCTCATAAAATATAGTCTTTACAGTAGCCCTAAAATAGTGGTTTTGTCAGGCCAAGAGGTTTTTGAACGTACGTATTTTCTATAACAATCTTTTTAGAACTACTTTACTTTGTAAACGCTTTAATAATCACATGCTATTTTTCCACTGCTATTTAACAGTATATATATATATATATATATATATATATATATATATATATATATATATATATATATATATATATATATATATTGAAATTCAGAAATATTTTTAATAATAATAAAATGCACCGTATAATAAGTACCCATAAGTAATGCATTTTTTTGATAGTGTAAAAATATTTTTTTAGAGTTGCCCGTTGCACGGTTGGAGATTGATTTGCAAAATAGCATATATTTTTAATTGACCCCTCGCATTAATATCGGACAAACACAAAAAAGTTCGAAACGTCTGCTGACTCGTCGAACTGAATAACAAAAATTTCATTTAATTTAACTTTTTCAATTATTCGATTCTTGATATTGTATCATTGAAAGTGATATAGTTTTCAACTTTTTTGCATTTCGTTTTGTTACAAATTTGTCCATTTTATTTAATATTAATAATTTATTTTATTATCACCCTGTTATTAATTTATTTAATTAATTTTACTGAGCGGGAGAAGAGATCGTAGTATTTAACAATGGGTGACAGAAGAAATCGTATAACTTGTTTGCGTAGAAACGTAATTATCAATGAAACTCTTCGCTTCGTTCCGTTTTTGTTATTACCAAAGCGCATAGCTTATACGAACCTGCCTAAGCACGCTCTAGACGAATTATGCGTCTCATATGCGAGGTCATTTACAATTACATTACATTACGGGTCATTTTACAAATACGTGCAAGTATAGGGCACAGGTTCGAACTGGTAAAATTAACAAGTAACAAGAACAAAGGGCTACAAAAGTATTGTAGTTCGGTATTTGTGGTTGTGTGGGGTATTTGGAATTTTGGAATAAGTGTAACGGCCTATTCACACATACATCCGTCATTAACGATTCGTCATTTAATGCAAAGACAAACAGATGATTCGTTTTTTTTCACGATTCGTAAGCGTATGAACACGCTCGTAGCATCACCGCTGTGTTAACCGGCCGATGTAAAACTTTGGTAAAAGTCAAATTAATATATTGTAGTTAAGGGGTAGCAAAGTTTTTACTTAACTTTTTGGCTATTTAGTGGGTCGCGACACTAAAAAGGTTGAGAAACGAGGGTGTAGAGATATAAATGCTGAAATCGACCAATGTTCTGGCTACAATTCGGCATCTCACAGGCAGCTGTTGTGAAAGATGTCCACCACTACTTCTTCCTTTGCTTTAATTACTCCTACGGTGACTCCAGCCAAACCTGGGGCTTTACCGTATTTTAAACTACATATAGCATTTTTAGTGTTCGGATACTATATCTCAAGAAAAAATAGATAATCTCATTTAAAAAATGCCAAGACGTTCGATAACCGGGGTGAGCAAAAACGTTATCAATTTACCTTCGTATTTAATTCTGCAATTTCAAAGTTACTTTGATAGCTATATTTTACCAACAATATTAAAATATTACATCTCCTTCTGGGTGTACATTTCAAATATTTGTCATCATCAACAAGCAAATATTTATTTATTATGATTATTAGATACTAATGTTGTTATTATATCACTGGAAAAATTAAACTAAAATCGAACAAAATTAAATATTTCCAAATATCTACTTTATTACACTTTTTATATTTAAAATTATATATTTAAGAATAATTATAACGCAAATAAATATTAAATTAAAGTACTAACTAATTATGAGATCAAGAATATGGCTGGATGATAAATAATCCCAAATTATTAATCATCTTTGTCTCTGTCACAATTAATATAAACATATCTTTTTAAAGTCATCCTGTTAATATTAATTTGTTTGGCTGCAGCATTTACACTAACTGTTTCCTCCTCTACAGCTTTTGCCGCATCACTCCATTGTTGACAAATAGCTAAACCTTTTGAGGTATTTCTGTTATATGTGCGCATTCTAAAATGTAATAATAATCATTAATACAATTATTAATATAAGTAATTTTAATTAGTAACCTTTGTATAGAATCATCACAGGTACAAATTCATTGACGGTTATTAATTTATAAAAGAAAAAAATGATTTTCTACAATGAACATCTAGTGGGGCCAGTTGAGCAAGCATTGAAGGCGCGTTGCTGAAGTTGAGCACCAGTTGAGGCAACAAAATAAAAATTAGGTTATACAAAAATCATAAGAGTTAAAAATAAATAATCATTTATAATCGAAAGAACAATAAATATTTACGTGGTCCATATTAAGTGTTTTTGTACGAGTATAGTAGAAAAATTATGATGACCTGTAATATTTTTTTTACGCCAAAAAAAAAAAACAAAGCGTTCTCTTATTTTATCGGAGCACCGGATAGCAATTGACAGTCGCGCTATGTATTCCCCTTCCGTAACCCCTTCTTTTCACAATTTACACTTTTGTTGTAGGTTGCTTAGTTTTCGAGATATTTCGATTGCATAACTTGCCCCTAAGATCAACTAGCCCCTCTCTACCCTACTTTAAAAACTGGTATATTTAAGATTAGATTTACACATCCCAACCACGATCAGCTATCGACCAACCTCATCAGTAGACCGAAAGAACTATCAACCTTATGTTTGTACTTAACATTGAATTTTTTTGAAAGGATATTATATACTATAAAAGGATATTATATACTATATTTAGGATTTTTTTGATCGTCCGATTTTACACTCTTGTTTATTGAAATTCAATTCTAGCACTAACCACAGGTGATGCTGCATTTTATCCTCCGAATCACTAGATTACAAGAACCAGGCGACAATTCTGTCTTTGATATATGTTACAGGGTGTCCCATAACTTATCCGCCATAGAGCAACTGGTGATAGTAGAGATCAAAATAAGATGATTTAGTCAATAAATATATTGGGAAATGTTAGTCATTAAAGTACAGTTTTAATTTATAACATAATCTCCATCATTATTCGTATTTTTCGCTCATCTTTCTGACAAACCTTCTATTCTCTTTTTGTAAAATGAGGGTGATTTTGAAGTAAATATTCTTCGAGTGGAGAATACGAAGAAAATGTTCCATAGATCTGAACATCTGGTAATCTGATTTGCAGTATCAGGAGAATACGATGGGTGAAGAAGTATTCCTCAGTCTAACTCTATGATTTTTTTTGAGTCATTGTTCCACTATGAAGTTTTTCATCGTCATGTTGCAGAATATCATGTTTTGGATTAATCTGTCTTGAACATTCTTGAATCAATAACATGTTTATCAAGGTGAATACAATAATACTCAGTACTTGGTCTCAATAGGATTCAGAAGCTAATAGTGAATAATTCCTGTAAACTACTACCATAATGAGAGTAATACTTTTTTATGGCGAAGAGGCCTGATTTTGGAGTAAGAAAAAGTGTCTGTCCTGGTGTTCTATTGTTTTTTCTTATGTGGGTTGATGTATCGAATCCACTTTTGATCTTCAGTAACAATTTGTTGAAAATGATCTCTATCTAACCTGGATAAAAGTGCATTGCAGATGCACGCGTTGACTCTTGTTTTCAGCTAAAAGTTGAGTTTGTGCCCACAATTCTTCTTTTTGCCCTTTGTTCCGTTATTTTAAACACCGTTGAATTGTGGACCATGTGAACGTTTTAAGCTTTATGACTAATTCCTGGATGGTTTGTTTGATATCAGCTTCAATTTCAATCAATAATAGATCCTTATCAACTCAACCGGTCTTCTAGATTTAATGTCGTAGAAAATATTGAAATCACCGTTCTTAACTGCTATTCACTGAACCAGGATAAATAGCTTTAAGGATATGTGTGGTATTGGTGGAATTGTTATACTTTCGAAACTCATGAAGCATCAAATGTCTAATATGGAACTTATTCACACTTCCATTCTTCTAGTGTTCACCATTTTTTTTTCAAAATTCAATAATAAGCAGACTAAATGTCAATATATTTAACTAGAATATAGGTTATGTGAAATTAAGTTAAATTTTTATCAGTAGATGGCAGTGTACTTAAAAACTGAAAAAAAATATATTACTTGCAGGTGCACCTTATAATTAACATAATACAATATAATAGCATATAATAATACAATATAATGACATATCGTCACCTGAGTATTGGAGTACGTCAAGTCCACTTTTTATTATTTCTTTAAAAATATGATTTCGTAAGGTGCACTATAGGATTGTTGGGTCCAAGTCCGAACAAGGTCTAAAGCAATGAAAATTCACTCTGTACTTTACGTTAAGTCCATCACTGGTAGCACAGTGTTCATATTGGTTTGTTCCAAGTCCACATCCAATGAGACTGCATTGTTTGCGCTTTTTTTTTTTTCCGGGTTTTTTTGGTTTTTTTGTTTGTGTTTGTTGTTGAGGAGAGATAGCTCAAAAATGATAGGTGCGATTTTTACGAATGTGTAAAATGTGACGGTCAATTAATTCAAATGATCTTGAAAAAGAAAAATATAATAAATATATATAAAAAATATAATAACCACTTAAAAACTGAAACTGCAATGTAAAATCGAAAAACTTTACAAAATATTTTTTTGAAAAGAAATTCGATATGCAAAATATTTTTGTGGTCCCTAAGGCGAATGCCTCCAATTTCTTTTACAAACATAAATTAAATGTACTGAATTTAATAGCGCATTGCACGGCGAATAAACAATATGTCATTTTCCTCGGTTTATTTCATAAAGCATCAGTCACAAAAAACATTGATCGATTGAACAAAATTTTTTCGAAGCTGGTCATGGCAATGTCTAAGAGGTGGACTCTGTCTATAGCCCGATTGAACGAAAACCTATGTATTGTATTAGATCTCTTAAGGCGATTAAGGACAAACTGGTTTTGACTTAAATGGAAAAAAAAACTTTCAGAAATACAGTTAGTCATTTTCATACAACCTAGTAAACTAACAACTAAGTAAAGCATCTGCAAGTATAGTCGATTTCAATGAAATACGTATTTTACAGAAATAATTTTGAAGATGAGATTAAAACAGTACACCTTCAAAGAGAGTTACGAGCTAAAAATTAAGCTAACAAAACTATGAAGGCAGTATTAGATAAAAATCCGCCCTATATTACGAAAACTTATTATGGCCCAAGCGAAAAAGGACATTGCTGTTATGTTAAAATATTTGCCGGAACAAGATAAAATTTATATGAATTCTCTTTTGAAGGATTTTATTTTTGTAAAATGTTAATGCCACAATTTTTGAAGGAAGACCAATTTTCAAATATCTCCAAGAAAAAGAAATATTTTTCTTAATCTGTAATAATTTTCTTTAAACTGTCTGTCGTTAATATTTAATACTGGGAAAAATTAAAGATTCTATAATAATGACATTATATTAACCTAAACTTTCAGATCTTGTTTTTTCAGTTTTACTTTTCTGGACTTGGATTTCCAATACTCAGGTGACGATATAATATAATATGTCAAAATATAAATATAATACTAATATTTCTTCAGCAATTGATTCTTCAGCAATCTTGGGTTGATGTAAAAACTCATCCCATTTTTTTGAGAATTGAAGAAAAATTTTATTTACTAAAAATTACATTTAATTAATATAGTATGTACCATTCTGTTCGATGCCTTTCTTCATCTCTCTAGTAGCTGCAAAATCCTGCCCTCATAGAAGTTCTGAGGTTCTTGACTAAAGAAGTGACCAACGTTTTTATCATGTGAACTGTTTTGAAGCGATTTAAATAAATGGACAGTTAGAGAACACAAGGTTCGGAAAATACGTTGATAAGTTTGTGTCGGGTGGCCAAAGATTTAGTGTGATTGTGCACTGGCTCAAAGGAACGAAATGCTCTTTCTGTTGGCTAACACAGGCTGCTTCTGGTCGATTGCTCACTTTAATTGACTTCATTGTGAACAGTATTTCTCCGAATTAATGGTCCAGTTCTTCGGATGTAAACTAGCTTTTGTGCTGATTGAAGGAGAATCTCGGCGCTTTATGATATGGTCTCTTACGCTCAAAATTATTATACACAGTCCATTTTTCATCACCTATAAACATCCGCTATAAAAATATATTATGTAGCATCAATACATCGGCCTTGCTAACCATTTCATGTTGATATAATCGCCTTGGCACAACTGACTTGTTAATTCCACGATTCTGCAATCTCTTGATTTGTTCTACGCCGATCAAATTCAACTAGCGCTAATACGAGGATTGCTATTTATGTATCCGGAACAATAAATGTAAACAAATATTTATTACTAAAAATGGTTTTTTAAACATTCTCCACGATGATCGATACACTTTTGCATACGTTTGAACCAATTTTCATAGCACTTTTTCCATTCCGATTGAGGTATCTCCAAAACATGCATTTTGAACGCATCAACCGCTTCTACTGGCGTGGAAAATCATTGACCACGTAGTTGATTCTTCACGGAGGGGAACAGAAAAAATTCACTGGGTGCTAAGTCAGGACTGTACGGCGGATGACCTATCAATTCGATGTTTTGACCGGTCAAATATTGAGTTCTGAGGTGTGAGAGTCTGATGAGTTGAGTTTGATGTGTGAGAGCTCACGTTGTCATGTGAAGAATGATCCAACATAGCTGATTATTTTTTCTTATTTTTTCAAAGACTTCTGACAAAAAAAAGTTGTGTACCATTCATTCAGAATTGTCCGTTCTACGACTCTCTAGTGGCACTGTAGCCATGTGCTCATTTATTCCAAAACATCAGGCGACTATTTGATTCCAAGTGCTTCTTGCGCGAATAACTTTTGTTGGGTTTGGCTCATTTTGAAAGACCCATACAGTCGATTGCTGTTTACTTACGCTAGTATGCATAGATCCAAAATTCGTCACCTGTGTAGATATTATACACGGCTTTTGACGCACCATGATTGTATTTTTTGAGCATTTCTTTGTACCAATCGACACGAGTCTTTTTTGAGCGATTGTCAAATTATGCGGAATCCAACGCGCACAAATCTTCTTTACGGTTAAATGTTCATATAAAATCTTGTATATGCTTGTCATACTAATGCCCAAGGATGCCTCAATCTCACGGTATGTCATATAGCGATCTTGTTTTATCAGTTCGCGCATAGTATAGATGTTTTCTGGCACTACAACCGATTTTGGACGACCTTCTTCTTCTAAGTTCGTCCGTGAACGAACGACGACCACGATTGAATTCACTAAAACCAGTGATATACATTGGTTTTAGATGGTGCTTCATCGTCAAAAGTCGAAGTAAGTTGATCGATGCACTGTGGTTGAGATAATCTACGTTGAAAGTCTTAGTAAATGATCGCACGAAAATTCCCATGAGTTAATTCCATTGTTTGACTGAGATAACATTTTCAAGTCATTGAACAACACAAATAGGGTCCGTATGATAAAAAAATCTGAGTGCGTATACAGTCAGCAATGTCAAACGTTACGATGTATATGTCAGATGGCGTCTAGCAACACCATTGTTGTCAATTCTGGATACATAAATAGCGACCCTCGTACATTGCGATAAAAATACTCAATAAAAAATAATTGTGCAAAGAGCTATCAAAGAGCTACCAAAACATTCAAAACAAAAGGCCGAAAGTTAAATGTCTAATGTTTATCTCTCTTTGTGGGTATTCAAAGTTTTAAATTATTTTACGAATTTGACAAATATTTGGAATTGGTTCTTTAATTAAACTGGCTCTACAGATTCTGATTTTGTTCAGAAGGGAATGGATATTCGATTTAAATTAAATGTGAGAAAATCCTGACAAATATTTCTGCTACCATGGTTGAGCTTTATGAATAAATCCTCTTATTTCCTTTTGTGCTTATATTAATTAGCATAACAAAGAAAAATACATACATATACATGAATTAATATTAACGGCTTTAGTTAAAATATTGTAAGCTTTATCTAATGCTCGGTGGATGATATTATTAAATCTACGTGCATAATCATTTTCTAATCATTCGTTTATAGCGTTCATCGTTAACTGTAACGGCATTTTCAATCATCATTTAAAAAAAAATGTAGTCCACTGAGGTTTTGAGCATGAATACCACTCCATACTGTAATTCTAACTGGATGCAATGGCATATGATGAATGTTAAAATGAGCTCAATACGAGGGTTGCTATTTATGTATCCGGAATTAGCAACAATGGTATTTCTAGGTGCCATCTGACATATACATCCTAAAGTTTGACATTGTTGATTATATACGTACATAGAACATTTTAGTCATACGGATGCTATTTGTGTTGTTTAGTGACTTGAACATTTTATCTCAGTTAAAAAATGGGTTAATTCGTATGAAATTTCGTGCGATGATTTACTACGACTTTCGACGTGGATTATCTTAACAATGGTTCATTGATCACCTCACTTCGATTTTTGGCGATGAAGCACCATCTAAAAATCACGGACGAATTTAAAGAGCTTCGTCCAAAATCGGATGTTGGACCAGAAAACATCGATACTATGCGCGAACTGATAAAGCTAGATCGTCATGTGACATAACGTAAGATTGAGGCATCTTAGGGCATTACTATCCAGCCTACATAAAATTTTATATGAACATTTAGTCGTGAAAAAGATTTGTGTGTGTTGGTTTCCGCATAATTTGATTGCTCGAAAAAGGCTCGTGTCGATTGGTGCAAAGAAATACTCAAAAAATACAATCGTGCTGCGTCATTTCCACAGATGACGAATCTTGGATCTATTCATATGACACCGAAAGTAAACAGCAGTCGTATGGGTTTTTCAAAATGAGCCGAATCTAACAAAAGTCGTTCGCGCAAGAAGCACTTTGAAGCAAATGATCGCCTGTTTTTTTGGGATAAATCGGCATGTGGCAATCGCAGAACGGTCAATTCTGAATGGTACACAACCATTTGTTTGCCAGAAGTGTTTGAAGAAATAAGTAAAAAAATCAGCGACGCAGGATCATTCTTCACCATGACAAAGCGAGCTCTCATACATCGGAACGATGAACTCAATATTTGACCAGTCAAAACATCGAATTGATGGGTCATCCGCCATACAGTCCTGATTTTGTACCCAATGATCTCTTTTTGTTCCCGTCCGTGAAGAATAAACTACGTGGTCAACGATTTTCGACGCCGGAAGAAACGGTTGATGCGTTCAAAATGCATGTTTTGGAGATACCTCAATCGGAATAGAAAAAGTGCTATGACATTTGGTTAAACGTTTGCAAAAGTGTATCGATATATGCGGAGAATATTTTGAAAATAAAAAGAAACATTTTGAATGATAAATAATTGTTTTTATTTATTACTCCGGATACATAAATAACAATCCACGTATTAATTTTGTATGTAAATTGTCAATTTAATGGAAGTGGTTTATGATGAAACTACAGTATTCTAATTGCCTATTATTCTCTGTAGGCAATCGGTCTTGAACAATTTGAATCTTATAGGAAAACATCTGCAAGTCATTTGGTAAAATTTCGTGTGAACTGTTAGCAGAAATATGAGAAATTCTCAATTGCACGTAGTGTACAATTGGCAAATTCTTCCATTTCTGCACCCAGTTTAAGCGGAATTTTAATGAATTACTTGCAGATGTGTTCTATAAGATTCAAACTGTTTAAGATCTGTTGCCTACACAATACTGTAATGCTATCATAAACCACTTCCAAAAAATCAAATTGCAAATCGCAATCGTGCAAAATTAACATTAATCTCATTTTCAAGTGGTCAAGTGAATAAACAGTATCACCATTTCTGGGTAAAGGCGAATCCCCTTCATATTCTTGAAACGTCATTGTATCCAGTTAGAATTACAGTATGGTACGGTATTCACGCTCAACACATAACGGTGAACGCTATAGACACATGACTGAAAACATTATGTGAAACAGTCAACATTTTGAAGAACATTTTTCCAGTCGTATTTTTCGTAATTTTCGTAATTTTAGCGAAATAGAGATTTATCGTGGTCACTTAGAACATTTTGAAGAACATATTCGCAGCCGTATAATTTTTCGAAATGGAGATTTATCGTGGTCGCTTAGATCTCCAGATTTAACGGCTCCGAATTATTTTTATGGGGATTTTTGAAGGAAAAGGTTTATTTAAATATGCCCCAAACCATACAGCAACTCAATGACAGCATTCATGCTGAAATCACCGCTACCAGATAGTATGACAAAAGTTGTGGAAAAATTATTAAAAAAGATTAAAAGTTGCATTACTATTAATCGTCCACATTTGATAGACAAAATTAGTAAATAACATAAAAAAAAAACGAAATAAACAAATAAAAAATCAGTCTTGTTTCTTATAAGCCTTATAAATAATTAAAATGCTATCGTAACACTTGACCCACCCTATATTGTCGTATAGTATGTAATAGCGTATACGAATTATCTTCTGTGTCAAGGTGCATTTACAAACACATTATGTCGGAAAAATAACGGAACTGATTAAATTTAAAAAAAACTACTAGTTCGATGTACGAGAGCTGCTATTGAAACAATATATAATCGGAAAGCTGAATATCTTCTCTACAAAACGAGACTGCCATCATTAGAATCGATCAAGGTACTGTCAAGTTATAACGCTTAAAGTGACAGTACGTTTTGTAACCGTATGAAAAAAATACAATGAAACTAATAGATAATATATTATTTTGCTTCAAGCTCTCTAAAACTTGTGTAGGCAAATTTGAATTTGCGAAAATAGTTTATGGTGATGATTGTTTATCCCGTACACGTGTGTTCAAGTATAATAAGCGATTAGAGGACGGTCGTGATGTTTTAGAAGACGAGCAAAGTCAAGCCGAACCAAAAATGGCGATGAGTTGGTGGAAAAAATGCGTGAAATGGTCGCCTACGATGTGAATTTGATTGGCGAAGGAAATAAATATGACCAAAGACACGATTCACGAAATTTTTACGAATAATTTAAACAAACGGAAAGTCTGCGCTCGATTTGTTCCTCGCGACTTAAATGACAAGGACGGCTTAAATGATAAACATCCCGACGGAACCGCACATTCCTGGAATCCATTGTATCTAGTGATGAGACTTGATACTTCAAGACCAAGCCTCAAATAAAGTGGTACGTGAAACTCCTCAGGCTCTCTGAAATCGAAAAAATTGCGTTTCCAGAAGTTACGAGAGAAGACAATGTTGATTTGTTTTTACGACTCTAAAGGTATTACACTTCGGGAATTCGTTCCATAGAGTCAAAATAGTATATTTCGTGGGGTCACTGTTGAATATTATTTGGGTGTTATGGAGCGTTTGTGGAAGATAATCTTTAGAGTGAGGACCGAAGATCGATGCCGGGAAGTTGGTTTTTGTTGCACGATAATGCATCATCTCACAAGACAGCCGCTATTCGTGATTTTTTGGTGAAAAAATAGGTCTGGGTGCTTCAAGATCCTCCGTATTCGCATGATTTTACTCCGTGTGACTATTTCCTGTTCCTGAAACTCGAACTGGTCATGAAAGGAACGTTTTATGACAGTGTTATACAAGTTCAAGAAGCTGTGACGAGGGAAATTGAGGCGATTCCAAAAAATTATATAAAAAATCCATGTTAGCATGGATTGAACGTGCTCAGCGGTATATTAATGTGGAAAGGAAGTATTTTGAATAGAAAAAAATGGCAAAATAACTAATTGTTTTCTTTCTCTAATGTTTTTCCGGCATAGTGTGTATAATCGGATACGGATATAAAATAGAAAATCCAAGAGAAATAATTCAACTACTATTACAACTTTACTTTTTGATGATATTTACTTCTAGCAAGGAGTCCTTCATAGGAATTACTGATAGAGTAGAGCCCCAAACGTTTATAAAACGTATATAAAAACGTTTTGAATTTTTTTAACAAAAAAGTAATAACTTTTATAGCAAAAAGAGGCAGTTATTTAAGTAACATCGGTATTGGGGCGCCACCCCTCCAGCATGTATCACGAGAGAAGCCTACCGACTGGCGAGTGACCAACGTAGAAAACCTCTCAGAAGGCATCCGGCCTTACTCAGCCTCGAACTGGCGTAACTGAGGGCTGATTCCTTGTCAAATTTTACACTCTTACCTAGAACAATTCACAAGAATTTTAGAAAAAACTTTTTTTTGCCTACTACGGGATTCGAACTCGGTCAACATTACCTGCCGTAACATAAGGCTGACGCCTTAGACACCACAGCTAACGTGGCTCCTCAAAAAGAAATAGATGTTAACAACGTTTATATAGTTTTACATAAAAAGTCTTATATAATAAATTCATATATATATATATATATATATATATATATATATATATATATATATATATATATATATATATATATATATGTATGTATATATATATATATATATATATATATATATATATATATATATATATATATATATATATATATATGTATATATATATATATATATATATATATATATATATATATATATATATATATATATATATATATATATATATATGTATGTATATATATATATATATATATATATATATATATATATATATATATATATATATATATGTATATATATATATATATATATATATATATATATATATATATATATATATATATATATATATATATATATATGTGTATATATATATATATATATATATATATATATATATATATATATATATATATATATATATATATATATATATGTATGTATAAACCCACAAGATAGCTTAACGATGCCATGGAGGGAATATTACAGAAATCTTTCAGTCTTTCTCCACGTGGTGTCACCGATCGCCTTCGCCAAACTCCCACCATTCCACATCACGCATGTCTCGGAACCGGTTTCTAGCCTTTTAGCCGTCATCAGCCGAGCTCCAGGTGAACGCATGCAAACAGGGAGAGACGATCGGGGCCAGGCCATATCAATATATATATATATATATATATATATATATATATATATATATATATATATATATATATATATATATATATATATATATATATATATGTTTGTGCGTACTGTTTCACGGATGGAAAAACATGTATTGGATTTTTTCCGGGAGTACATCTGGTTGTTGGGTACCCGACAACCGGATGTACTCCCGGAAAAAAACCCAATACATATATACAGATATATATATATATATATATATATATATATATATATATATATATATATATATATATATATATATATATATATATATATATATATATATATATATACATATAATTTTTTTTAAATTATTTGTTTGTCCTTTGATTCAACTGACAAATGCACGACGTTTTGTATGATCCAGTGGCTTTATTTCCTATGCTATTTGAACCTTTCATGTCTTCAGAGCTAAATCCTTTTATAAAATACGCCGTGTTGTGGATTCACTGATTCGAAATTGTTGTAAACGTCGACTAATTGAACTTTCTGGATCTTCAGCAACACTTTCACATACCAAATCAATATGCTCTTGAGAAAAAAATTTATGGAAATAAAACTCATACGTGAGATCCACTCGTTAGCCAGACATGTGTGCGACAGGGTTATAGCACATTTTCGACCATGCCTCCAAGAATGCCAGTGCTGTGTAAGCCGCCATCTCGACAGTATTATTTTTGCTAAATACATTTTCAAACACTGAAATATAATGTTATAATAATAAAATTATTAGACCTTAAATCGACTTCTACTAATTATACCTACAAAAATGAACAACAATATTGCACGCCAAGTAGAAAAAAATACGTCTTGTTTGTTTTTAAAGTTATAAATAATTAAAATAAAAGCATGCCGTTTGCCCCACGCGTTATATTTATAAAGGATTAGTTTAAGAAACTAATTACATTGTTTATTTACATCTAAAGTAGTACAAAGCATCTGGATAAACATTACGATTATTATTAACATTAATTACGACATTAATAAGACTGGAATAAACAGAATTTATTCGTAAAGCTCTAAACTATGTTCTTTAAAAATGCAGGATAGGTGAAGACTATTTCTATACACCTCTTTCCATACTACTATAAATTTCTGTAGGAAAATAACATCAGACTTACAAAACACGCACCGAATTTGTCTAATTTCGCAATATACGACTTCTGGATATTCTTTAATCCCAAAAGTAATTTCGTTCATACTATCCTAAATTTACCTTGTTTTAAATTAAAAGACCGATGCCGCTAAAAATGTTTTTAAATGCATTTCGGAACACCAGTTCATACACGTGCTTGTGAAAAATTTATCTTCAAAAACTCGTACATATTTACTGTAGGTAACTGTGTGTATACTTTAAACACTCATGCAATTTTATAGATTTAGTTTATATAGTTTTGCAGTAAAAACTTTATAATGCGCTTTCCACTTACATCAAATTGCATTGAAAGTACTCGACGCGTGTTTCGCTAACCAAGTTGAGGATGATCAGGAGATAATTAAAACTCATTCTTAAAATTTTTATATAATACCGAAGATTCCAAAATAAAAATGGAAAGTTTTCTAGTGTCAAAAATTCAGGTTAGTCCTCGTATAATAAACAATGTTTGTTTTTTCCATTGTTCTTAACCATGTATAATTAATTAGTCTTGTTTAAAAGGAATTCCTTTTACATTTTTAATTGGTCTCACAATTATTTTCAATATGAATTGGAATAACCGACGTCAATTTAAAATTATGAGAGGAAAAAGGAAAATTTATCCACAAAACTCAACTATTATCGCAAAAATGCTTGTCAATATTTCTGTATATTTAATTTAAATTGAATATCAATTCCGTTTTAAATAGAATCGCAATCGCAATTGGAAGTTTCATTAAACGATCATTTTTAAATATTTATGGTATTTGCAAAATATTTTTAAACTTTAGGAATATACCCAAAGAGAAATAGATGTTAACAACATTTATAGTTTTATATAATAAGTTCGTATATATATAGATATATATATATATATATATATATATATATATATATATATATATATATATATATATATATATATATTGCTTGACCGGGAAGGAGCCCCACCTATCCCTTCAACTGGATGACATATGTTTCCAACCAACGGTTTACGGTTTATACAATAGTCTATCAATCGAATTGTTCAAAAATTTCAAGAAACTGGTTCGGTAGAAGATAAAAGAAGAGCAATATATAATCGTAGTGGTCGTTCTCAAGAGCATATTGATTTGGTATGTGAAAGTGTTGCTGAAGACCCAGAAAGTTCAATTAGTCGACGTTTACAACAATTTCGAATCAGTGAATCCACAACACGGCGTATTTTATAAAAGGATTTAGCTCTGAAGACATGAAAGGTTCAAATAGCATAGGAAATAAAGCCACTGGATCATTCAAAACGTCGTGCATTTGTCAGTTCAATCAAAGGACAAACAGATAATTAAAAAAAATTATATATATATATATATATATATATATATATATATATATATATATGTTTGTGCGTACTGTTTCACGGATGGAAAAACATGTATTGGGTTTTTTCCGGGAGTACATCTGGTTGTGGGGTACCCGACAACATAAAAATTATGTCAATTAAAGGTGAGCCATTAGCAGCAATGTAGCTTTGTTCCCTTTTTAACATATTGTTGCATAAGTTTGATAAGACATGTCTGGTGTTAATTCAGCGATTTCAGTATGAATGTTGTCATTGAGTTGCTGTATGGTTTGGGACTTGTTATTATCGAATTTAGGACTACAAAATACTTCATATACACACACCTATTTTAATCAATGTTACCTCAAAAAAGTGTAAATTTGTTGACCTGTGTTATTAATTTGGAAAAAATCTCCGCCAGAGTCTCCACCAAGCCAAGAGTCTCCTCCGCCAAGAGTCTCCTCCGCCAAGAGTCTCCGCCATACTTTGATCCACACGTGCAATATTTTTGCTGGTTTAGACTTTTCTTGGATTTCTGATGCGGGGAACTAACTATTTCGAATTCTTCAAATTGTTGAGTTCAATAAATAAAATAATTTCACGTTCACTAAATTCACGTTGAGTTGCAATAATTGAATAATTTTTTAATGCAAATTACAATTTTACTTGTACGTTCTTTTAGCGTGTATTCATCCATAATAATAGTTGTACGTTTGAGTTACACAACAATCCAATCCAGACCTTCACAAAATATCATGAAACACAAAATAACACCAAAAATCATGCAAGTAGCGTGATACTTGCTCCACCCAAAACATACTGAATGGCTACTATGGTTGTTTTTGAGTAAAAGTTGGTTCGGAGTTTCGTAATGATCCAAATTGGGTAAAATATACAAGGGTGTCAACTTTCATAGTAAGATTACACTTTTAATAGACTTTCGAAATCAGTTCTAAGTTAACCATTATTAACGTAATCATACAATGAACATGAAAGTGTAATAAAGAAAAATAACATATTCAAATAAAAATTCAACTTACATTGACTTCCTTCCCTTCCGCCGAAAGATATGAGCATTTTGGCCATTGGTCTGTTGTTACTTAAAACTGCAATATCCAGTGGAGACAATAAATCAGAATTTACACTGAAAACAAAAAAATATTACTTTTTGGCATAAGATATATTATTATTGTGAATAATTATGATTATAATCGCATCTCAAACATTCCTTCAACAAATCATAAGAAATATGTTTCAATCAATAATTCCCAATATTAACTAGTCTAGTCAAAAATAAAAACAATTGAAAAAATAATTAAGAATATTTATAACAGAACGAAAAGAAAATCATGCAAAGTGTGTAAATAAATTAATGAGGCTGTTTTTTTTTTAAATTTTTATTGAACTGAAATTACATTTTTATATTATCTCCTATAAAGTAGTTGTTTTGTAGTAGTTTGTCTATTCTTCACACCCGTGGTGGATCTCAGACATTCAAAATGTCGGTTATAGCTACTTCAATGTTCTTCAATGTCCCAAAATGGTGTCGTTTGCGGTGAATTTTCAATCTTGAGGAAAGGAAAAGTTACAAGAACTCAAATCTGGTGAATAAGGGGGTTGACGAGCCACATTGAAAATTTTACTTGCTAAAAACTCGTTAATTGAAATCGCAGTGTGGCAAGCCGCATTGTCGTAATGCATCATCCACGCGTTCTTGATGTTTCACATGAATAATCCATTTTCTTCTAGGTAAAAATGCAGGTTTACTGTTTTCTGTTGAGGCAGAAATTCCTTATGGACGATGCTCTGTCTATCAAAAAAGCAAATCAGTATGTTTTTGATCTTTGATTTGCTTATTCCGACTTTTTTTGCTGTGCTGAAGTTAAGAGTGCGCAATTCCTGGTTCTGATGTTTCGTTTCTAAGTCGTATTAAAAATCCAAGACTCGCCACTAGTAGCGACATGTTTCACAAAATAAAGATAATTTTTAATTCGTCCCAAAAAGTCAAGTCATTTTTCCTCCTGTTTTCCCTTTGATCCTGCGAAATTTTTTTCGGAATCATTTGCGTGCAGATTTTCTTCATCCCCAATTCATTGGTGACAATCTTATGAATGGTTGTGTGAATCAAATTCATCTCTTCCCCGATCATTCTGACTGGATATTTTGGATATTAACTGAATATTAAGAGCAAAGATCAGTTAATTAAAAAAAAACATTACCAGATGGAGATAATGCGGTAAGAAGTGAAGAATAGGACGATCTAGGATGACATGAATATTATGATTCATGACGACCTATGATTCATGATGACATGAACAATTTAAAGGGCTTAACTGATACCAGAATGTCAAGTATAGAGAAAAGTGGCTCAACGTGAGCGAGGCCTGTATCCAATGTATAGATTACGCCTGAAAGAAATAAGAAGAGTAGATTAGAATTCAGAATGTGAATTTAACTATTGGGTTGGCTAATAACTTAAGAATATTTGTCTGTACAGATTCACACAGATGTGTTTTTGTTTTTTTTTCAGCGCTTCTGTGTAATTTTACGGCGTATTATAAGAGGTATCTCCTGAATCACTTGAGGATTTTCATTGAACCAAATTCTGCAATTATGTTTTTTTTTATAAACTCATTAAGCTCGTGGGGAGTCGCCTTCAAACTGCTGTAGAGCTCAATTCGCGAATGTTCGATGCAGATGGTGATCAGCTGGCTTTAGTTGTTGAGTTAATGGAACTTTATAAGCCTTACAATGGAGATAATGATGCAAAATTTTCCACGTATTTATCTGAGAAAGGTTGAGTTTCTGAGAACGTGGTGAAATAGATAAATGCGGATCTTATATTCCGTCTTATTGCATACGTCGATGTTCTTTAATGATTGGGCAGTTTGACGACGTACATCTACCGATTTATCTGAAATCGAGTCAGTTAATTAAAATTTTTCAACGAGACAATAAATAGGCCATTCGGGTGGTCGACTATGCTGATCATAAATTTCACGCAACGTTCGACAAGTCTTGCGAACTGAACACGTAACGGGTGGTTCAAAGGGTTGTTAACTTTTTGAAATGAAAAAAAGAACGACTTGATTTATTTTAACAAATTTATTCATAAAATTTACAAAAATTCTTGGAAACTAATGTTCTGAAAATTCCATTGTCTAAATGTGTCCATTTCTGTTCTGGCACTCCTGAAGGCGACCTCTAAAACTTGTCATAACGCGGCGGCAAGTGTCTGCAGATATAAATAAATAAATAAATATATAAATACACCCTTTATTTAGCATATACAGCTAATAGTAACAAAACAAAGGTAATATACAAGAAAAATAAAAGTAGGAAAAATTCTAAGACATCGTAACAAACCAAAATACAACGAAAATACAATAATTAATACTGTTCAAATGATAAAACGCTCTATTTCTATTGCTTCAAATAATAATTTAACAGTTTATTAAATACATGCACATTAGGAGTGCTCTTTATGTGGGCAGGCAAAGCATTGAAGAGGCAAACAATGTCTTCTGGAGATTAGTAGTTTTCACCATTGGTACATCATAATTGTTCTTTGACCGGACATCGTAAGAACGAATATTTACTCTTTGTACCAAAAATTATTCAAATAATGGGGCAACAAATTATGTTTTATTTTATATATCAATCGAATGTGAGCCCCTTCAATGGCCCGCGCAACAGAAAACCAGTTCAATGACCGCAATATTACCTCTATCGGTGTATACCTATTACAGTTGAATAGTACACGCATAGGATTGTTCTGCTCTGTTTGGAGTCTACAAATATTCTCGTTATTACATGATATCAGCATAGACATACAGTAAGTAAAATGGGGCAAAACTATTGTAAAACAATAAAAGTTATTGAAGTTCTCCTCCGTAGGTCCATAGTGGCCATCAAAGTCGATTGGTGAAAAATCGGTATACCCCTTATAATTGCCTAGTAAATGTTTTATTGTTCTCCATATATTCCTTCCGTTCCCTCTACAAGCATCGATAATATTATTAAGGTACTTTTTCTCTCAAGTCGCATTATGGACAGTGCAAAAAAGTGAACGGAGCTGCAGATGCTCATATGAAATGTATGTTAAATATAAGGAGATGTTATCTTAACAGAATGCATGGTCAAAGAATTTTGTAAATTCCATTCTGG
This sequence comes from Cosmopolites sordidus, assembly GCA_031761425.1. Lineage (NCBI taxonomy): Eukaryota > Metazoa > Arthropoda > Insecta > Coleoptera > Curculionidae > Cosmopolites > Cosmopolites sordidus. The sequence continues at coordinate 484,765 of JARFXV010000590.1, forward strand.
GCTACAGATGTACTGTGTACATGCAACATCTGATGTTACAGATGTACTCAACTTGACTGATTGGACTAGATCTGCTCGAGATTGATTGAAATCTTTTCTATGATGTCGTCGATAAAAATCCATACTAAAAATCAATAAATTAGATATCCATAATTTAATATTTCCCAAACGAGTGTAGAAAACAATTTGCTCTTCCTGGGATATGTTTCTCAGCTTAATATTTGAGTACTGTAGAAACTGATTAAGATCAACTTGACCAGTCGCCTATGAATTTGCTATTCGTTGCGAAAATATGTGTATAATGCATAGTGACGGGAAATTAATTGTCTGTCATAATATAAGATTTAAAACGTCATTCTCTTCGTGTGTCAGAATTATAAACGCTATTTATTATAAAATGGTCCCATTAAAGACAAAACAGTTAATTCAACTAACAGACAGATCTTTCAAATTGAGCGGTTTTTTAAAATCCTGAATAAAATACAGATGGTGTTATGAATTTGCCTAGGTCTACTCTCATTTCAGAAGTATACCTAATATATGATATTTATAAAAATGAAGTCACACACAATACAACAGCGCGTTCAAATTTTCGAATTATTTTATGAAAATTACGTGATATTTACAATTTGTTGTTTGCACAATCGTCCATCTGAAAGCATTATCAATCGAATTATTCAAAAATTTTAAGAAACTGGTTCGGTCGAAGATAAAAGAACAGCAATATATAGCCGTAGTGGTTATTCATAAGAGAATATCGATTTGACACGTGAAAGTGTTGCTGAAGACCAAGAAATTTCTATTAGTCGACGTTCACAATAATTTGGACTCTGAGTCTACAACATGGCATATTTTATGAAAGGATTTAGCTCTGAAGGCATATAAGGAACACAGGAACTAAAGTCATTGGATCATTCAACACGTCATGTATTTGTCAATTGGATCAAAGAAAAAATATATGATTTTTCTCAATAAATTATCTTTTCACATAAAGCAGATTTTGAAATTGGTGGTTATGTTAATTAAAAAAATTGGCGCATTTGGGGCGAGGAAAATCCACGGCTGATTATGAGAAACCTTTATATTCTAAATGCGTCACTGTTTGGTGTGCATTATGGTCAGGATATGTAATTGGGCCACATTTTTTTCAGAATGCTGCTGGTGAAACTGTGAATGGTGTTCGATATGATGAGATGATAACTGGATTTTTGGGGGCTGAATTGAATAATATTAATCTGGATGATATGTGGTTCCAACACGATGGCATTATACTTCACTCGGCAAATGAAATAATTGATTTATTGATAGAAAAAATTCCTGGGCGAGTTATTCCACGAAAGGGTAATGTTAGTTGCCCGCCAAGATCATGTAAATTTGACACCGTTGGACTATCTTCTTTGGGGTTACGTGAAAAGCCAGGTCTATAAGAACAATTCACAATCGATTCCTGAGCCAAAGGATGAAATTATTCGAGTCATTGGTGAGTTAGAGCCACTGTTATGCCAAAATGTCATCCAAAATGTTGACAAAAGAGTGGACGTCTATGGAACTGCAAGAGGGGGTCATTTGGCAGATGTTGTATTTCAAGTTTAATGCCATATACTAAGCTTCAATTATCAATAAAAAGTTTTTTCAAGTCAACGCAAATTCTGTGTTTTATTGAAGAGTTAAAAAAATCGCTCAATTTAAAACACCCTTTATGTGCTGCTCGCAGTTAACCAAATTAGACCAAATAATGAACATAAAACGTCCAAAATTGGCAAACCATCAGGAGAAAATTGTAAAGTCTGCGTAGACTTTTAGAAATAGCTGGTGGGATTATTCCGACTTTCAGTTTGAGCTCTAGCAGTTTATAATAAAGATTTTCTTCCAGCACTGCTTCCAATTCTTCATCGTCCCTTTTTTTTTAACTATCCCGAACACATATTTAAGTCAACATTTTCAGTTAGGAATTAATGAAACCATAGTTATGCCCCAAGTTTCTGCAGCAATGTCTTTTCAGTTGAAAGGCGAAAATGTTCCTTTTCGAACGACATACAACCGATTTTTCAGGTTATATTCACTGTAGACTAATATTATACCTTGTTTTGAAACTGAAAGAGGAAACTGCAGTCGTGTCGTCAAACTGAAACGTAGAGGCTGAGGACTTAATACATTTTATTTGTTGTAATTGTAAAATAATTCAAAGAATATACGACGCGAACGTTTCGAGAAGAATACAAAAACTGGGTACTGGAACTGAACATAGAAATATAAATATCTTGCCGTGAGAGTAGAACGAATATAATTTATTTTAAATTGAATTCGATAAAGTAGTAAAAAGATAATAGGGAGATCCCATAAAAAATAACACAAGCAAAAAAAATCAGATGTTGTCTAGATGGAATATTCTGGAGTCGAGATATTGGAAAACAATGTAAATATATGATATACGAAACCCTCGTTAAAAGCAGCTCGATTTATGGTTTACAAATGTCCAGAATTACCGAAAATTGCCAGAAAAAACTTGAAGGAATCAAAATGCTGGTCCATTGCTGCGACAGTTTTTGTGAAAAGATTTTTTTTAAGTACCGAAAAATACTTAGGTTTTCAGGACTTATCTACGAGATCGCACTCATCACTGTTCTGATCTGAGTCTCCTGATCGGGAGAAATTTTCTCTATGAACTCCATAAAAATATTGACTATTCATAAACATGTACTGCTGTGTTTAGTATATTTTAAGTGCTTCTAGTGCTTCTTGACAGCTAGTTTTCGTTGCCATATTTGGAAATTGTCCAAACATTTTATCAAAATTGAGAAGTTTTATCGCGACTCAAAGAGCATTTCGTTCAAAACACGGTCGTTATTCTACTCCTTCTTATCAAGCCATTCGCTGTATAATTGTGTAAGTTTGAATGTGAGTTTAGTCTTCATGACCAAAAGACATCGTCACGACTTCGTAGGGGCGCAGTGAAGAAAATATCGCGGCTGTTCGTGAATGTGTTGCCGAGAACGATAATGGGTCTGTTCCGCGCCGTTCTCAAGAGTTGGGCTTATCCAGGATGACTACCTGGCGTATTTTGCGTTTGGATGTCGGTTTACACCTATACAAGATTGTATTAGTACAAGAACTTAAGCCAACTGACCATCGATTATCTCGGAAGTTTGCAGATTGGGCGTTGGAAACAATAGAAAACGATCCGGATTTTCATCGCAAAATCATCTTCTCCGATGAGCCTCATTTTTGGTTAAACGGCCACGTCAATAAGCAAAATTGTCATTATTGGTGTGAGTCAAACCCACAAGTGATTCATCGGACCCTATTACATCCCGAAAGGATCACTGTTTCGTGTGGATTATGGTACGGTGGCATTATCGGGCCATATTTTCATCGTTCCATGTTATCCGATTTTGTCTTTCCGAAAATTGATGAAATTCATGCGGACGAACTATATTTTCAACAAGACGCAACGAGCAACTTGCCAGAAAGCACGCCCAGATGCCAAACGGCCACCAAGATCTTGTGATTTAACACCTTTAGACTATTTTCTTTCGGGCTATGTTAAATCACAGGTTTACAGCAAGAAACTCAAGACTCCTGATAAACTTGAAGCCAACATTTGAGCAACCATAGTCACCATACCACCCTACATGCTCCACCGAATCATCAAAAATTGGGCCAATCGGATCAACCAGTATAAGAAGAGTCGAGGTGGGCAATTGAACGATATTTTGTTTAATCATAAATAGCATACAATATACCATCTAATATAAACAATGAGCACCATTTCCGACCGAATCTTCTGTTTTATTTCAAGTTCAAATCATATCGCTCTTATTGGGAAACCCTTTATTAACTCACCCTGAAAAGACATACGATTTAACAGAGCCTAGAAATTGGAAAAAACCCTACTTTGAGAGAAAATAATCTTTTCCGACGAAGCGCAATCCTGGCTTATTGGGTTTGTGAACAAACTTAAGTGCATGATTTGGTCCGATTAAAATCCTCAAATGATTTAGGGAGTTACCTTCTCATGCTCAGAAAGTCGCTGTTTGGTGCGGTTTTTGGGCTGAAGGTGTGATGATCTTACTTCTTTGAAGACGATGATGGAAATCATGTTACTGGTAATGGTGAACGCTATAGGAATGTGCTGATGGATTAACTAACTTGGCCTGAACTGTTAAATGTGGATACAACAATGTTTTCTTTCAACAATGTTGTGCGATTTGTTATACACCTGGCCAAACAATCGATTTGTTGCAAGAAAAGTATCGTGGACGCGTTATTTTGCGAAATGGTAACGTCAACTGGCCACCAAGATCATGTAATCTCACGCCCTTGGTTTATTTCTTATAGGGTTATGCTAAACTTTGGCATTAAAGAAGCATTCAGACCATCATTGAAAATATATTATGCAATATGTATGAAAGAACAATCGAAAATTGGGTCTCTAGAATGCATTCCACCAGACGAAGTCGATGGGGACATTAGAATAAGAGTGTTCTCAAAATATAAAGCCATTGTTTATTCTTCAAGATAAAATAAAAATTACCGGATTATTACTTGTAGTGATACTTTATGTTCGTTTGCCAATGTGATATATTGTCACGCATATTTAGAAAATAACTACCATCAACTCTGTAAACCATAGCGCGCACTTTTATTGCAACAAACAAAAAAATGTTTAATTAAAAAAAAATAAACATCGTCAATCGTGAATCACGGAACTTCGCATTAATTCTATAATTTCATTAGGGCTTTATTGTTGACACAACGATTGTAATCTTATAAATCCCGCTTGACCTTGTTCACCAGGGTGTGACGAGTCTCCCCCATTTTTCTTTTTTATTTCGCGACGGATAAATTAAAGGCGTGTAGATTGGCCTGACTCAACGTGTTTATTAATGCGCTGGAGCGTTTCGCAAAAACCTCGATGGTTTTTATTTCCCTTAACATTAGGTCAAGGGATGCGTGGGGTGAAAAATTATAAGATAAATTATACGATTTATTTTCTATTTAAATGTGTGTATTTTCGTAATGAACAAAACTAAAATATATGAAATTGTTGAAGAAAGTGCTTACGTTTTTGATCGATCTGAATGGAAAAAGATATCAAAAAGTTAGTATATTCTTATTTTTAAACTAACAATAATACGTTGAAAATTGAAAGACAATAAGTTTAGAACTAGAATAAAATCGAATAAAAACTAGAATAAATTTACCATATTTACGTCAGGCCTACACATATTTACGTAAAAATTAGAAATAGTACATAAAGGGTTATCCAACAAGAGTATCAGAACTTCAAAATGAGGTACAATATAAGCGATAATTCGGTAATTACACAGGTCAACATGATTTTTGTAACATTGATGAGATTGCTCTTTTTACGTTCCATTTAGGTAGTTATTAAAACACCTTTTCACAGAAATAGCCTAGCATGTCCTATTTTCAAGTATCTGCTTCTTCTTTATATCATAGGGTTATTGAAATTATTTGTACCTGACTTTAGACAGGACAATGTAGGAGTTACCACAAGACCGTAGAGGGGGTATTTCCACAGTATTCTACGAATATTTAAGGGTAGTTTTATTGTTTTCTATAGTTTAGTTTGTTTATGTCTTGTATACAGTACAGTCAAGTTTTTAAGTCGATTTTATATAAAACGGTAAAGTCTAGTCGTCGATTTTGCCAAAATCCAGCGGATAAGTTTTGTTATATATGCGGACGATTTATTTTAAAGTTACGAGCTAGATCTATATCCGAGGAAGTCAAAAAAGCCTATCTTCTATATTTTAAGTGCCAAATTTAAGATCAAGATAAAAATTGAGCTCTTCATGTTTACTGTGTGAGTTGTCATGTAAATTTAGTGCAGTGGATGCATCGAAGTAAAATTCTATGCCGTATGCTATTTTTTTGGTGTGGTGAGATCCTACTGACCATGTAGGTGATTGCTACTTTTGTATCATTAAAACAGAAGGGATATCAAAACAGCAAAGGGACAAAAGTCAGTATCCAAATTTTCCGTCTGCATTTAGGCGAGTTCCTCATAGTCAGGAACTACCGGTACCGATTGCGCCTTTTAACCTGGATAACATGTTTCCCGGTAATTCTAATTCTTCATCAGGATCTGATCCACAACTTCATGAGAACACCAATTATGACCCAACATTTTTAACAACTATGAGTGAACCTCATTAATAACTCGAATGAATTAAATGATTTGGTATGCGACCTGGGAATGTCAAAACAAAAATCGGAACTTCTACCTTCGTCGTAGTATGGCCTAAAAGCAGTCTTGCTTGATAATGGAAACAAAAACCTATATATTCCTTTAGCCCATTCAGTGACAATAAAATAAACCTATGACAACTTAGCAACCATACTAAACTGCGTTAAATATGAACATTATGAGTGGGATATTTGTGGAGATTTAAAAGTGATAGATATATTGCCTAGGACTTCAAAGGGGTTTTACAAAGTATTGCTGTTTTTTGTGTCTATGGGATAGTAGAGCAATAAAAGAACATTACAGTAAGAAAGACTGGCCTCATATCACTTCGTTTTAACCTTGTACTTCAAACATAAAATATGCCCTCTTATTGACCCAAGTAAGGTATTTCTTCCGTCTCCACATATTAAGCTTGCTTGCTGCTGAAGAAACTGCTCGACGCACGTTTCGCTAACCATGTTAGCATCATCAGGAGCTGATTTAATCTTATTTGAGATTCAATAGGAAGGAATTAGGACCTCAAATAAGGAAGCTTCTAGGTGATTTCCGTTGTCAAGAAAAATTAAATGAAAATGAATTGGCAGCTTGAAAGTGTTTTGTAAGTGTATTAAAATAATTTCTGGGCAACAAGAAAGATGAAAACTATAAAAACCTTATAGATGAACCCTTGAAAACCTGTGAAATATGCAGTAAACGACGAACAAGGAGAGAGGTTTCTCTAGGACCTCATGACGATGGAACCAAGATACCCGGGATGCTGAAATCCATCTATGTTGGACGATGTTGCTATGGACTATGTTGGTGGTTTTTAAAAAAGAGATGATGCTACAGAACACAAAAGAAAAAAGTGAATGTTTTTGTCGCTGTATAATATTTCATGTAATATATTTTTTATTCACATAATCTTCAGTAATGTCTTTGCATAGATTTAACACGTTTAACATGTTTATTTTTCATTTACATTTTCAGGTTTAGGACTACAAAATACTTCATCTATACCTATTTTTATCAATGCTACTTTAAGAAAGTTTAAATTTCTTGACCTGTGTTATTGACTATTTTATTTAACTATCTTTTACCCGCCCGCTTCGCTAGGCGTAAATTAAACTTTAGTAATAATTGATTATTTTATGATCAAAATTACTTTTACAATTCCATAGCTTTTACCTGCTATTTGATAAATTCTTTCTATAAATTTCAAGAAGACAAAATTGCGAGGGATTAAAAACGAGGGAAGTTAAAAACTGGGAGTATATTTATATTTTACGCCCCCGCAACCCGCCTTAGGAACTGGTTTTTATGAACCCTCCTCTTTAGCAAAAATCTACGACGCATGAAGAACATCTTTGCCAACTATAAACATATATAATACTCATTTTTAGCGAATTCTTCGAAACTATAAGACCTACAAACTTAAAATTTGGCAGGAATGTTCCTCATGCATCGTAGATCTTCTCTAGGGAGAACGGTTCATAAAAATCAACTCCTCCAACTCCAAGGCAGGTTGTGGGAGCGTAAAAGATAAATATATACCGAAATTTGGGATTGTATAGTTGTGAAAAAAAATATATAAACATCTTGTGGGCATACCTGGTATTATCCCCGAAAATTCAGGCAGAATGTTACGAGAAGTCCTGACTGCTACGAGCATTCGCCTTATGATAGCGAGTTATGTGTTATTACGACCCGTCATCAAAATGACCAGTTGACATGGCCTGGCCGAGATCGTCTCTTCCAACTGCTTTCGTTGCGTTCATCTGGAGCTTGACTGATGACTTCTGAAAGGCTAGAAACCGGCCCCGAGATATAAAGTTTGGATAAGTTAGATCATTTAATCAGTAGAGTTTGGATAATTTTAATCCAAGTTGCTTCCTCTTCGTAAAAATGTGTTGTTTCCAGTTTAGTCTTCGGTCAAGTCTCATTCCAATACATTTTGTACCGTCTACCTAGGGGAGTTGATGTCCATTAAGTGTTACAATCAGACATGATTCCTTCCTTAAGGTGAAAGTGACTTGCTGAGATTTTTCCGGGTAGATTTTTAGGCGTTACTTTTTTACCCATTCTTCTTTTTTATCAAGATCTCCCTGAAGCTTTTCAGATGTATATCTTGGTACCCTGCTTATTGCCGTAACAGACGTATCACCACGACCCAAGACCCTACCTTGAGGTATTTCTAATTTTATCGGATATCGGATAATTATCTATTCTTTATATTTGACGGTTTGATAACAGTTTGATAACAATACCTGATAGTAGGGTGTAGTAAATTTGGATAATTTTGTATAGTAAGCCTGGGTACTATACTTTATCGAAGGTTTGTGTAACATGCAAGAATGCAGCCGAGCAGTAATTTTTACCTTCAAAAGTATTATTATTAATTTTCACTAGCACTATTAACTTTCACTTTTCAGTGCACTTGTTCGGTTGTTGGGTATCTTTCGCAAATCCGAATTGGTGTTCGTTAAGCAATGGCTTCAGTTTCTTTAGGAACAACTTCTCAAAAAGCTTTGACAAGATGGGCAAAGGTGTAATGGGCCTATATGATGATACTTCGTTCGTCGATTTACCAGGTTTGGAATGGATAATGGCCGACTTTATGTATTGCATTATAAATTAGTGTTAAGACAACTAGTGCTTTTTCCGGTAATTGTTTAACGACTTGCCCAGTTGTAAGATCAAATCCTGGACTTTTCTTTGGGTTGAGGTTTCTATGAATCATAGCATTAACTTCACTAATTTTTACGGCTCTAATGGGAAATGCCATTTGGAATGGTGTTTTAAGGTAAGAGGTTATTTCTTCCTCTTTTTCTCGTAAATTTTTCATTGGAAATGACTGAAGAACGTTAGCTAGGTGTATTGCAAAAGTTTCCGCCTTATCAGTATCTGTTCTCGCCCAAGTTCCATCCTATTTCCTGATTGGTGGAATGCACTCTTGTATTTTATTAATTTTTACTGTCGCCTTCCACAAACAGTAATCAGTAACTTCAGTAGGAGTAAGACGTTCAAGTTAATTTTAAATTGTCTCATTTTTTGTATTACTGAGTAATTCATTCACCTTTTTCACTGCTCTTTAAGTCTTGTCTTGTCTTCGTGTTTTGGCAATTGGGTTTTTAAATAAAAAATATTTATCGATTTTTTACTTTATTTTAGAACTGTATAAATAATTTTTATAATCGATGCAAAAATCTTTTAAAATATTGTTTGCAATTAATTATATAAATTTTAAAACAAAATCACGTGACTATGAAAGCGCCACGATTGACTGTCATGTTTGTGACGTTATTATGTTAAAGTGTTTTGACGTAAGTACTGTCAACGATTGTTACCAGTATATATACTGTCAAAATTTTTGAAGTTTAGTGCAAAAAACATTGTTAGTTACTAATTTAATTCAGTAATGTGTGTAAGAGTTCATAAAGACCAATTCTAATAATATACTTGGTATGGATATTTTTATGGTCACAGATTTTCTCAAAAATGAAATTTGGTTCAAGTGAAGTTCGAGGTGCTAAAGCAATAATTTAAGTTTTTAAAAAAATAATAATGTAAATGTAAATAAGAAACAAAATATTTCTATTAAATAAAATTAAATTATTTGTGTCATACGAAAGTTACGATGACAAGGATATAGGTTATGTTCAATTTAACTTAAAAAAAATATTTGCATGGTGAAAGGATGTGTATGTCAAGAACAGAAAGTTCTGAGTCAAGCTTATACAGTTAATATTTGTACAAAATGGTACGAAACAGATACGATAACTAATTAGATTTGACATTTTCAATTAATTTATCAATACAATGATGATAATAACAAAAATAACTTGATTAAAAACTAAAACACTCGTAACAGCTGTCTGTGATATTGAGCGGAAATACAAAATACAAAACATTCTGATGTCACACGCGCTCGGGTTTTTTCGGGAACTGTCGCCGCGTCATGGGTACTAGGTTTAAAAATGTATTTTCAATTTGACATACTTTTTTAATTATATGGAAAAAAACAAAAATAAAAATAGTTTTGTTATAAAACTTATATATGATCTTTCCATTTATGATATTTTTTCAAAACTCCAATTGCATGTCTTGCTATTACAGATCAATTCTGATTCTGAATTTGTCCACTCATTTCAAGGGTTACATCCCAGGCGGCTTGTTTTATTGTAATAGATAGATCTTCTACAGCCTTGTCTATGTTTCCAGGTGATTTTAGTATCATATCAGCATGCATTTTTTCATCAAACAAGTGTTTAAAATGTATGCGGTTAACGTGATCTTAATCTGTGCAGGCATGCACCTGGATTTTGTTAACATTAAATGTTTTTAAACATCACTGTTATGTTTTAAATTAATTCTTGTTTTCAGTCTATTACATTAAAAATATTGAAAACAAAAATTGGTCGGATATTGAAAATGAATGTAGTAAATGTAAAACTTTGTTTGCAGGTGTATTACCTTCAAAACGGCATCGAAGGCTTTAACATCGTAAAACAAACAGAAAACTGTTTAATTCATGGGATTAAAAATCGGTGACTGCGAATCACGCAATCTAGCAATAACTCTATAATTTTATTAAAACTTCTTTGTTGATTCAGTGGCTCTAATCTTATTAATCCCGCTCAACTCGGGTTTCCCCCATTTTCTTTTTTATTTCGCGACGGATAAATTGAGGGCCTGTAGATTGGACTGACTTAACATGTTTATTAATGCGTTGGGGTTTCATTTGAAATTCCGGAGCTGCCGACCTAACTGATTTTTGTTCCTTTACTTTTTGTTTTGGGAGTATGTGGGGTGAGTAAAGTGTACTTTAAAAATTAAGTTAGCTGAAATATAATACAATAGTTTAGTATCTCCCTTACTTTGTTATGCTTAATTTCGTAATCGCGTTTAAGGATATATAGGAAGTACAACCGGAGGTACGATAGGAGGTACAGTCGGAGGTACAATCGGAGGTACAACCGAAGGTACAATCAGAGGCAAAATACATAACAAATTCGTGAATATCTTTGCTTTACAGAACGTAGAAGAGGAAAATTAATAAAGATAATACTAGAAAATAATGTATAATTAAAAAAGAAAGAGCAAATTTCACCTACAATCTAGAATTATATTACTAATATATATTGATTTTAATTTTTTGGCAAACACATTTTTGATTTAAATTTTTCGAACTACGAACATGGAATTTTTAATAATATTTAAATATTAATTAAAACCGCTAAATATTATTTATTTTTGATAATTATTAATGATATATATTTTAAATTTTAAGGATGTATCGGAGGTATGTTAAAATACTACAAAACGTTTGACAGAATATTCTTTACTCAATCCTTAAGCCACTATGAACATTTCAAATCGATTTACTGAGCCGTTCAAAAGTTATTGAAATTTAAAATTATCGTATCTAATGGAGATTTACTAACATAATAAGTTTAGAAAAGCTATCAAGCATTTAAAACTTTCAGATTATGTAAATTAAACTGTTTGGAATCACTTTTACACAGTTTTATTAATATTCATTTTCAGTATTTTTGCCTCCGATAGATCCTTAAATAAGTCTCTTATCTTTTCAATATCAGCAAGCTTGCGCATTTTCAGTCGACGATCATTTAATAAGACATTGTTGATTTTCATGACGACGACGATTTTATCGGTTGTAGCTGTTTTTGGGCATCCCGAGATTTCCTCGTCTTCAATGGATGTTCAACCATGTTTTAATTCAGCTGCCTTTTCTAACGTCGAAAATGGACGGAAAGATTCTTTTAAAGTGGAATATAACTACACTTTTTGTATATTTGTTGTGATTTAATCCTTAAAACAAAGTACTTTATAATAGCTTGAACTTCGTTTGTATCTATTTTTTAGAAAATGCCAAAATGTATTTTCTTTACTCGATCGCCATAAACAAACTTTCTCAAACTTCGCAGCACGCCATGTAACAAACCACACTTAGATGACAAATTTGGTAGTCATTCATAAATGTAACGTGAACAAACCAAATAAAATAATAAAAAATAGTAATCGGAGTAGTTGTAAAGAAAAAGAAAAAATCGGCTGGACTCTTCAGTCGAAGCGGACAACACAAAATGCCAAATGAGATTTTGGTGAAACGTCGTGACTCTTCGTGAATGAACGGATCGATACCCGGAATGATTTAGAAACATTATCTATCATCCGTGAAAATATTAGATGAAGTATGTAGACATTTGGAAATTATGTATGGAACAACACATCCAGCAAATGGCCGCCACGGGTTTGGTGGTACACGCGTACTCTTCTGGCGAAATTTTCAATAATGCATAATGTGGTTTTGTGGTATTGGTTTTGCATAAATATGGGCTTGTTGGCGGAAACCTGAGACTTCCGAAAACCCCACAAAGAAGCCCATAGGTGTTAAATCGGAAGATTGTGGTAGCCAATTGTGGTCAATAATCCAATTAGTGAACTCTCTTCACTGTGCATATTCTGTTGCCAGAAGTTGTTGAGTCAATTGGACTTTGTAAGCATGGAGATACAAATGTTTCTCTTGTGCACGATGACAAATCGAGGACCCTGAACTCTCGGCCACACTTTTACGAACTGCTATTATGTTTTATTCTAAATAACCATTAAGAGCTCGTGTCGTGTGTTTCAGATCAATAACTGAACCAGTTCAAAATAATTTTCCGATTATTCCTTTCACAGTTAATAAATTTGGAACATTATTTCTACCGAAATTGTACGGACATTACGAATCGTAGCAACCAAACTTTCACCATTTAGATAGTAATGTGCAACAATAAGGACGCGTTGCTGTATCGTGCAGCGATCCATGTTTATTAACTCCTATATGTCTCTTATCGATCTGTCACTATTCTTGACCCATCGAATGCGCTCTTATTGTAATACCCTTTATATATCGAATTTCATAAATTATTTAAGAAAACTATCACCAGGAGAGGAATTTGTTTCTGGATTACTGGGTTGATTCATAATTATCCGCAGGTTATTGCGAATTTCTTGCTATGGAAATATGCATATTGTTTACTTTTTTTTCGAAAATATATTCGTCTATATGTAATTGATAATAATGCGTGTCGAAAATTATATTCACGTTCGTCGTATTATACTTTCCTATTTCGAGAAAGATTGGAAAGCGACACAATCATTGCACGATATTAACGAACTTTTTGACAAGGAAACAATCAGCGAGGGACATTGTCAGTAAAAGTTTGCCCTCGGTAAATCAATTGATATCAGCTTGGACGACAAGGAAGAGGTCGACCATCGGATTTCCACAGTCAGACACATTTGGTAACCGTGAAAATTTTAAAAAAACAATTAGGTCTATCTGGCCCAGCTCAACCGTCTTCCTGACGCCATCAATGTCAGAACATCATGTCAAAAAGAACCAAATTGTCTTTCATCACGACAAAGCGCGTCCACATGTCGAGGAATGCGTGATCGAATCCATCTCCTATAAGGGATGGGCTCTGTTGCCTCATGCTTTTTACTCTTCTACCGAAACTCCCATGGACTACCACGTCAAGCGTTCGCTGAAAAACTTACAGGTGGACAATGAACTAAATGACAAAGAACTAGCGCTGATTTGACAGTGGAATTGACCGTCTGCCAAATAAATGGGTAGTAGTTTTTAAGTAGAGTTTTAATGTACACCAGAATATTAATTTAAATATATTTCTGTTTCGTTCTTCAAAATACTGTCTAAAAACATCGTAGATAATCTACTCAATGGTATTTTTATTTCAACATTATTATCACTGCTTATGATTGTAGCAGGTTCATATGGTGTTTTAACGACGTCAGATTTTGTTTCTCCAGAAATCAATAAATCTAATTTTTTGATCGAAAAAAAAACCGAGTTAACTTTAAAATCAAACAAAATATATAAAGAGAAAACATTCCCAATTAATAAATTAGTCCATTAATATCACAATTATGTAGGGTATTAGGGTATTTGTAAAAACCTCATTAAAACTTTAACTTGAGATAAGTAGCTTTCTTGGAAAATATATTTGCTGCAGATTGGTAGGGAAAAATATTAAAATTTATGAAGTTAAACTAGACCGCCAAATGGCAACTGTTCAGTTTACTTTTTTGAATAAAAATTACAATTTCATTTTTCTTTTTATGTATATTTTAGTTTGCAAAATTGGAGAGATATTTTTTTGAGTAAACTAATTGGTATTTCAGGTAGTTCAATGTGGCCTTGGTGGATCAATGGTGTTTTATACTTTTAAAAATAAAGTGTAATTGATTTTCAGTTTCTTTTGGGCGAGGGCTACTTGGTAAGGGTTTTGATGAAGTGATTTTGATTCGAGACAATCTGTAACTTATTTAATGGTTACTATAAACTTCAAAGATGACATACATCAAGGATGAAATAAAAGGATGACCAAAAATGTTATCAATAATCAGAATATTTATGTTTAAGTAGACCTCCATATGCATCCATACAACATCTAGCTAACTAGTGTAAGAGCCTAGCCCTCATGATATCCAGCTGCAATTAAATTAAATGGGATGCCTCCTTTTCGTTCATCTTGGCTATGTGAACATAATTGCATAACTTCTAATAAATATTACTATATTCCTTTAATCATTGATTATTCTTTTAATCAATGTGTCGATGAAAAACCTCATCGATCCAGGAGTTAGCTCTTCATCCTCAGAAAGTGGCTGTTTGGTGGGGTTTTTGGTCTGACGGAGTAATAGGACCTTACTTTTTTGAAGATAATTACGGAAATCGTGTTAATAGTGAACGCTACAGGAATATGTTAACAGAACATCTTTGGGCTGAACTGATAAATGTGGATATAAATTATATATAAATTATAATATAAAACAAGAACAGTTTGGGAAGCAAAGTTTTTATTAAAAAAAAAGTTTATTTACTATACCACGGGCTTCCGTCATATGATCAGTATAGTATTGAATTCTGTATGTGTGTGTTTTTTGTGTGGTTATATGGTAATTAACGAAAAACCCTCAAAGGTATATACAGATTATGATTATAACGGATGTTACAAAAAGAGTGCAACATGTGAATTTTAAGTTACACTTGGTTTTCTGTAGTATTGAAGTATTGAAATATTTATTGATTTATAATATAAATATTTGGAAATTATGTATGGAACAAAACAATCTGCAAATGACCGCCAAGGCCTTGGTGGCACACGCGTACTTTTCTGGCGAAATTTTCAAATACGGTTAAGAATAAATATGGCGGTATTTCGTTGATACAGCGTTCAATTTCGGTCTTCAGTGCTTGTGTGGTTGTGGGGGTTTGGCGTAAACCTGAGACTTTAGAAAGCCCCACAAAAAAGTCCATAGGCGTTAAATCGCAAAATCATGGCGGACAATTGTGGTCACCAAAACCGGAGATGACGGTGTCTTCGTTATGCATCATCTGTTGGTAGAAGTTGTTGAGTTTTATTAAATTAGACTTTGTAAGTATGGGGATGCAAATCTTGAGTGAGAATACGGTGAAGAGTGCCTGTTGAAATGTTTAATTCTTGTGCACGATGATGAATCGAGGAGCTTAGACTTTCGGTCACACTCTCACAAACTGCCGTGATGTTTTCTTCTGAACGACCACTACGTGCTCGTATCGTGTGTTTCACATCAATAATTGAACACGTACTTCCGAATTTTTGGATTATTTTTTTCAGAGCTGATACATTTGGAATATTATTTCTACCGAGAATCGCACTTGCTTTACGAATCGTAGCAACCAAACTTTCACCATTTTGGTAGTAATGTTAAATAATAAGGACGCATTGATGTATCGTGTAGCGCTTCATGTTTATTAACTCCTATCTGTCTCTTATCGACCTGTCACAATTCTTGACCTATCGAATCATGACAGCTAAAATGGCGCGCAGTTCAAATCTTGTGCTCTTATTGCAACACCGTTTGACGATATTAACATGGTTAGTCAAACGTGCGTTGATAAGTTCAAAAAAAGTGATTTGGTGTTTAGTGGTAAATCTCTTCAAGATTAGTGTTTCACATCAAAGGTTCCAATAGAAACATTGATAAAATCATGGTGCACAATTTTTCAACTCTCCCTACTGAGAAGCCTGTTGCTGCATATGTTGTTGCTATAAACTTTAGTACCTTCCTTTAATCACTGAGTATCATACTAAGGACCACATTAATAGCAACTAGTTTACATTTAGACTACCCTTAATTTCAAATTCCGATACCAGTTTTTAATTATTTCATATAAAGGGGCGGAATTACGTAATACCTCCATCATATGAACCATTAAAAAATTGATACACCAAACAGGGATATTTTGAGGATATAATGATAGTTGGGTAATCTATTTTCGATGTTCTTTTGGAGCATACATGACAATTTGATTTGTTTATATGCCCCTTTAAATGCAAATGTGCCGCACTGTTAATGAACATTTTCTCTGAAAATCCAGTTGGAAAAAATCATTTAAAAAAATTACGATATTGACTATAAATTGATAAATGCGATGCCATAAATGGTGATTAATGTAGCTTTCTAAAAGTCCAGACGAAACAAATACAGTTTTCCGTATGTTCTAGTTTAGCTACTAGAGAAAAACTTTTTATTCAAAGTTTCGTGATACTGATATCAATTGTTTACCAATCGAATAATTTTTGCAGAAAAAAATCTTAAATTTTCCTCAAAGTACTTCAAAAAAATATTCTTTTTCTTTAATGATACATTTATTTCCTCATATTTTTCTTTGGACATATTTCTCTCTCTTGGCGTGATTTAAAGGAAACATTTATCTGGAGAAGGATTTTAAAAGATCATACATTTATTCATATGATCGAATCGAAATTGGAATTTAAAATCACTTGAAGAAAACTGCTGCGATTGCTTTTACTTTATTGTTTTTGAAACTTTGAATAAAATATGTACTGCAATTTATTTCCGAAAAGGAAGACGCTGTTTAAGTAAAAAAAAATAGTTTGCGATAATAAATTTCTTATATAGAGGATAAACCTTGGTAATATTTCCATTAATAATTTTAAAATGCTCGTCTTCAAATATAAATAGAAATGACACGGTTCAAATATATGAGATGCATAACTTATTCCTTGATCTTTCACTTTACAACTTTCTTTATATTATTATTGGGTTGATGTAAACATTCGCCCCATTTTTTTGAAAAAGTTTAAGATTTTTTTTGAAAAAAATCGCTACCAATCGTCAACTATCCTCCCGAGACCAGTTTCTGGCCTTAAACCGTCATCAGTCGGACTCGAGTTGAAAATTCGACCGCAACTGAAGGATTGGCCAATGGTCTTGACCATTTATATACGCCAAGTCGGATGTACCGCAGCATTCGAAAAACATGGAACATTTTCCCAGTGCTTCACGTAAATATTCCACATAACATTGTAACATCCTCCACGAGCACACTCCACAATTTTTCATGCATACCTGATAACCGAATGGAGCCTGGGAGGTCACGAACGGTTTCACACAGGTAATACTGTTACGAACTACGGGATGGCGAGAGGTGCATTTATGATTTATTTCTTTAAGGTGATTATTTAGTGTATCCGAACTTCCGATAGGGATTGCTGACAAACGAACTGTGAGTTTGCGTGAAAGTCTATAAATCTGTAACTAAATAGTTTGGCAAATCAACATGGAACGTTTAACATCACAGCAACGCTTGCAAATTGTCGAAATTTATTGTCAAAATCAGTGTTCTGTGCGCCAAACTTATAGATCATTTCATGAATTTGAACTTCGTGATGTACTCGTCGAATTATCGACAAAAACAAGACGAAAAATTGTCCGTTCAGAAGAAAATATCGCCGCTGTTACTGGCAGTGTTGATGAAGATCCAAAGTTATCAATTTGTTACCGTTCACAGAGAGTTGGGCTTTCGTCTTTCTAATTTTAGATGACTTTTAATGCTGCCTGTATCATTGAATCTGTTCACCGTTTTTAAAACTATCGACTTAGTGCTATTTTCAACACAACTACTCAACAAACTTCAGCATAAGTACGTTTTCTGTTACCGTATTCAATAGTTGTTAGTTTTTCAATTCTTTTTCTTTCAGTTAAATACATATTAATACCATATAAAAATTGAAAGTTACATATCTTTTAAAACAAATCACAAAATTCAAAACCCTACATTATTTCAATCAAATATCATTTGGCATACAGCGATTGTAAATGAACTGAGCTATGTATCGATGTAATTACGAACGGAAGCGGAAAATTGCATGTTGATATACGGTAGCCAAACCAGTGACATTCGAACATTCATCCCCTAAATCGTGCCTAAATAGACCTGTGATAAAGTCAGACTCCGATGTAATTTCACCGCACTTGGTTTGTCAATACACGAATGCTTGGCAATGAACAATGGAAATATGTACAAAGGACTTGCATTTATGTTAATACTATTTGAATTAATTTTATTATTTAAATTTACCTATTTTATTTAACTATTAGATGGCCACCTATGAAATATTGATCATATCAAGGTAAGTAATAAATAAATGTTTTTGTTGATTTAAACTTCGAATATTTTTAAAACGAAATAATATAATACTTGATATATAAATGGCTTATAAAATAAATATCCACATCACAAACGAACCCTTTTGATATAGTTTCAAGCGCTTTAAGTTTTTTATCTACTTTAGTAGCTATTTTTCGAACGACTTCAAAAATGTTAATCCTTAACTCCTATATTGTCACTAATTTATTGTTATATATCCAATCTTCTGGACAAATTATCCTGCCAAATCGATAAGTTAGCCTTTTTGATTTGCTTCTAATTGCAGAGAAATGAAAAATCTTGAGAATAAACATGACACAATCAATATGTTTTAAAAAAGTAAGAGAAGTTGCTAGTTTCAATAAAATAGAGCTCCAAATACCCTTACAGATATTTAAACAAATATTTAAACATGAAGAGTATATATTAAATCATCGTTTCTCAACCGGTGGTCGCGACCCCAGGGAGGTCGCGTTCGGGAAATTGGGGTGTCGCAATGTGTTCCAAAAATAAGACCCGTATACGAAACATCCTTTTATTAAACTATTTTTAATTTAAAAACAAGTGTTACTGCATAATAATAACACAATAAAATAAACTTAAATAAAGTAATAGTTAAAGTTGTTTGAAATATTAATTTAATGCGACGGTTGATTTTGTTTTTCACTTAAAAGTTTTTCTATACGTGGATCATCATTGTAAACACACATAAGTATATTATTTTCCATTGATAATAGACGATTTCTATGGCTTAGTTTTCAAAGCCATCATAGACGAGAAGCGTTTTTTCGCATAAGTAAGAAATAGCGAAGAGGACCAATGTTTTCAAAGCTTCTGTTACTAGGCTTCCATATTCACATCGTCGTGCAAGCCAAAACTTATTTAAATCTGAGTTAAAAATTCTAGTTGAAGAGTTTTGTCGGCCAATATTTCAATAAGTTGGTTGTGAATCTCAATGGGTCATTCAGCAGCTGCAACAACATTTTCATCAAACGGATGAGAACGACAAATCATCGTTGCTATCCGGAAAACATTCCAGTACCTGAATTTTCAATTCGCTTAAATGCGTTTTAATGCTTTCCAACACGGGATCAATAAAAAAATTTTTTAAATCCATATTTTTGGTAATATAATCCGAAGTTAAAGTGAATGCATCAACATTGAGTTTTTCCCGGCGTATAATCCAAATACTAAGCTCCTTGATAAAGGCATTGGTTTTGTCTGTCATTAGTAAAATGTTTTTATTATGGCCTTGTAAACTCGCATTCAAGTCATTCAAATGTGAAAATATATCACTCAAGTAAGCCAACAGTAATAAAGTTTCTCCGTCTTGTAAAAACTCTGAAAATGAGATAATTTTTTTTTGTAACAAAGGCATTTCTGTGAAAAACGCAGTTCGTCCATTCCATATGTGGAAAAACGTTTTTTAATTTTACTATCATACCACTGTTCTTCCCCGTTATCGCTTCTGCGCCATCAGTACATACCGCAATACATTTATAAAAGTCCAAGTTTTCTTGATTTGCAAAGGGAACCTGGCAATTCCTTTTTTGCAAAATAGCATATTTTCTTTAATTGACTCATCGCATTCGTATCGGATAAAACATAAAAATTGCATTGCAAAGTTCGACACGTCTGTTGACTCGTTGAACTGAATAGCAAAAAAATCACTTAATTTATCCTTTTCAATTATTTGATTGTGAACATCATTGGCCATTTCATTAATACTAATTGATATTGTGTCATTTCAAAGTGGTATGTATAGTTTTCAACTTTTTTGCTTCTTCCAGACTTATCATCGTATTGACCATATCAATGGCAGCGGGCAAAATGAGCTTTTCCGCAATCGTGTGGGGCTTATATTCCCTGGCCACACTTACTGCTACTAAATCGGATGCTTGAAGTGCTGCGGTTTCATTACGACTTGAGTTGTTGATAGCAATTTCTTGATTTTTTAAGACGCTCGAAAAATTCTAATGGTTTGTTTTGTAAAAGCGGGTGTTTTGTTTCCAGATGCCGGTCTAATTTTGAAAGCTTCATGCTTTCCGCGGACAGAACTTGATAACAAGCATATTGCGGCTTGTTATTCAAGGCGATGAATGCATATTTTAAATATGTTTCATTGTACAGTCTGTTCTTTTTCTATACCGTTTCACCAGATGTAGAAGTTGCATTTCGTTTTGTTACAAATTTGTCCATTTTCTTTAATATTATTAATTTATTTTATTATCACTATTATTAATTCATTTAACACTGAATGAGAGAAGAAATCGTAGTGCTTGTTTACGTAAAAACGTAATTAGCAATGAAACTCTTCGTCTCGTTATTTTGTTTTTATTACTAAAGCTCATAGCTTTGCGAACTTGCCTAAGCGCGCTCAGGAGGAATGGTCCGCCTAGCATGCAAGGGCGGGTGGCGCGAGGTATGCGCCTGGTCATTTTGCAAGTGCGTGCAAGTGTAGGGCACACATTTCTTCATAAATCACGATACAGAAAAAAGGACGAATCGTCGTCGTGTTAACCAGCCGATATAAAGCTTTGATAAACCTCTAAGTGTCATATTGAGTGAAGGAGTCGCAACATTTTTTGCTTAACTTTTTGGCTATTTAGTGAGTTGCGACACTAAAAAGTGCCGAAAGCAACAGATGTACCTTTTTGCGTGCTTAATTTATTACGAGAAAGCCATTGATAGAGTACAACACCTAAGTAAATTAATGGATATACTAAAATATATTGATAAGAATGACGGAGAGGTGCGAATTATTGAAGAGGTAATAGTTCGAGTAAATGAGCAAAAAAAATTCAAAGAAGCATTATATGATCAAGCATTCATGATCTTCCATATGGCTTATTTAGATGAATCTTCCATATATAAGTATGTAACATTATAGAATAACTTGATCAAGAGAAAAATAAAATGTAAGACGGAAACAGCTCGCACAATATTTTTAAAAATGCGATCACTTTTCTGGAATGACTATTTAAATCTTACACTTCGTTAAGGAATGATAAAATTTTACTGAAAATTGTCATATATCGGTTATTCTATGAAAGGAGGCCGATATACAATACATAGCTGCTTGATGAAGGGCAAGATAGAGAGTCGTAGAAATGTCGGGAGAAAATAGGACTCCTGGATTTATAATATCTCTGAATGGACCAGAATACCAACGGCAGAACAATTATTTAGAATGCTGGAAAACAGAGGAGACGTTGTCAGAGTAAATGTCAATTAGGGAGACCTAGTACTAATAAATATTTAATAATACAGCATGATAAAATTTGGAATCGAAAAAGGTTTGCGACAGGAGGATAGATTGGCACCAGTTCTGTTTAACATAGTATTAAACAAAGTCATCAGCGACACAGACACGTGCGTAAATGAAACAGTTATAAATAAAGAAAAACAGTGCAGATGATCCAAATATTTTAACATGATCGAACAGAATATTACTTGTGAATCTATGATGAAATAAAGGTAAAAGCGAAAAGAGCGGCTTAGAAATAAATATACACAAAACGAAAGTGACGGAAAATAGAGTGTATTCAAGAAGAGGACATAATTGGTTAATTGGCGATAACAACTTTAAAGTTGTAAAGGAATTTTCGTATTTGGGAAGCAAATTAGAAGAAAACAACATTGCGTCAGATATCAGAAATCGAATTACAAAGGGTTATAAAGTTACTTACTTTCTGCAATCTGTTCAAAGATTTAAACATATACTAAAAAGAAACACTAAAGTTATATAAAACACTAAGTTATATATATTATATTTATAAAGTTATAAGTTAAAGTTATATATATTATATATTATATATATATATATATATATATATATATATATATATATATATATATATATATATATATATATATATATATATATATATATATATATATATATATATATATATATATATATATATATATATATATATATATATATATATATATATACGTTACCAATAGCTACTTATGGCTGCAACACTTTTACATGGTCTATTGAATAAATAATGAATTTTTATATTCCTATGATCCGCGTTTAAAGGTGTTGTTACTTTTATGTTATCTAGAATGATCAAGAGATGCCACCGACTTGAAATATATATCTGATGGTGAAACTTTATAAATGTCACAATACACAATGCATGTATTCATTTAAACACGGTGTTGAGTTTACGCAAATAAATTACGTTAAAATATTCAACTGCAAAAAAGTATGCGTTATTTAAATTAGATAGATACTTTCATACCCATTTGCAATAAAAAGTTTTAATGATATGGTGTTTACATACCTATTTATGTCTGCATCTGTAGATTCCAGAATAGTTTTGGCTTTTTCTAAATGTCCGCATTCCACTGCTGAGAAAAGTGCTGCAAAGAAAAATACATTTGTGAATTAAATGTGCATCAAACAATTACTAACTAATGAATTTTGAATAATTGTTATCTTTTTATTTCTGGCCAGAATACTTTAATAATAATAATATATAATAGCAGAACAACACTCACGGATTGAATTCGAAAATGGTATTTTCGGTCGAATTAATTGCTTCATGTAACAATATAATTGCTCATGTATTCAGCCGCCTCTCAAACGTCAGCAAATGTCTCCGGAGACACGTTTCTTCACCAAGGATACGACCATATACATCAGCCTTGTCGAATGTAGGTTGCAATACAATACAGCCTACAATACAGCAATTCTATGGTAAACGTCCGGTACAGTTAGACAACGTCAAATAGAACGTGATCCGTCCAGGTTCAGGTGTCTTGGTACCAGGTATGCATGAAACGTTGAACAGTGGGCCCGAGGAGTATATTAAAAATATTGGAAAAACAAGGAAAATTCAAAGGTCGTGATGATCATTTCTTTAGCTACATTCTGAACGTTAAGCTCGAGATTGACTAATGATGGCTTAAGGTCAGAAACTGGTATCGAGATATACCTGCTGACGTTTGGGGGGGGGGGGGGGGGGAGCTGAAAAAATGAGTAATTTGTATGTGGAACATGGATGAATTTTCCTCCTACCATATTTGAACATATCGATACGGAGTAGGAAACCATTTGCGCGCTTTGTTCACTGCAGTCAGCCCTCTTGAATAGCTTGTCAACAAAAGTTAGATGACGTGCGTGCGCGCTCGTAGGAAATATTTAAGAAAAAGGTTTTTACGAAGGTTTGATGTAATATTCGGCAAATTTCAAAGGTGGACTATAATTTTGTGCATCAAGGTAAGTGGATTTGCTTTTATTGCAAAGATTAAGTATGTATTAAGGTTAAACGAACATTAGTTGAATCTTTATTGCGGCATGTTTTTAGGTTATTTAATTACTTTCTTTCTCTTTGATGCGCTTGAGGTAAAATGGCACGGGGTAATACCCGGTTTTGTATAATTATCAGGTCATTCTTTTATTTTTATTTAATGTTAATTTGCCATAACAAAATGCCACAAAATTATAAAAGAACGCCGAACCGACAATCCTGGAGTGAAGAATGTATGAAAAATGCCATTTTGGAAGTAATACACCGAAAATGTATATATCGTGTCGCTTCTCGAAAATTCTCGGTACCACAATCGACCCTGGAAGACAGAGTAAAGAAGTACCAAATAAATAACAATGTCGAAGACGCTTCAAAAAAGGCCTAGGACGTTTTTAGACAGTTGTTACAGCTGAGCAAGAAAATTTAATGTGTCAGCACATAAAATATCTTGAAGCTCAATTATTCGGACTAACGTTCAGGGATTTTCGACATCTTGCTTTTCAAATGGCAGAAAAAAATGGTATAGATCACAATTTTAACAAAGACACCCCATTAGCTGGAATGGATTAACTTTACGGATTTTTACGACGTCATCCAGAGTTATCATTGCGCGTTCCAGAGCTACAGTTACCCGTTCAATGGGATTCAACAGGGTAAATGTCTCAAAATTGTTCTCCCTATTAACTGAATTGCAAGAAAAATACAATTTTGAACCAACCAAGATATTTAATATCGATGAAACTGGGATCACGATTATCCCCAAGAAGAAAAAGTTCTTGCTCTAAAATGTAAGAAGCAAGTAGGTCTTATCTTCAGCTGAAAGGGGCCAATTGGCGACTGCAGTTATGTGTGCGTCAGCTGCAGGTGCCTATGTTCCACCACTTTTAATTTTCTTGAGAGTCCGTATGAAGGCTGAATTGTTAGATGATGTACCCCAGGAACTATTGCAATACGCCATCCCAGTGGATGGATACAAAGTGATATATTTGTTCATTGGCTTAGTAACTTCATCGCGAACGTCAAATCTACTAAAACTGATTCTGTACTGCTTTTGCTTAATGGACACGCGACGCATACCAAAAATCTTGCCTTGACAGAAAAGCACGAGAGAATGGAGTTATCATAGTCAGTTTTCCTCCACACTGCACACATTGTCTACAACCTCTCGATGTTAGCATCATGGGCCCATCAAGCACCTATTACAGTTAAGAAGTGATGACATGGCTGTGTAATAATCCCGGTCGTATTGTAATCCAGTTTCAACTTGGAAAGCTTTTCGGGATAGCGTACGCAAAAGCAGCGACTCTACAAAATACTATGAGTGGCTTTTTAAAAACAGGTATTTGTCCACTGAATCATGGATCATGATTTTATTTTTGCTACTACAACGGATAATGATGTCACATGTACTGATCCTACGACGAACTCTTCTGAACAAGTTACAGTTGAAACTCAAGATAAAAATATTGTTGTTAACACAAACATTGCAAAAGTTAACGCTGTGCTTGCACAGCAGCATCAATTTTTAGAAACTTTACCAATAAATCCACAATCAACTCTATCGAAGCGACCAGCAGGTAGTCCACAACCAAGCACTTCACGGCAATTGGCATCGTCTATAGCTTTTTTACCAGCTACTATTTTACCTAAGCCTTATGCTGCAAGAAAAACAACTACAAATGCTCATCGAGGTAAAAGTGCTGTTATTACTTCATCACTTTATACATTAGAATTAAAAAAAAAACGAACAAAAAAATGTTCCGAAACTTAGTGGTAACATAGCAAATCCTAAAAATTTCAAAAAGAAAAAGGTTTCAGACTATGCATGTATTTATTGCACTGAAATATACGGAAATATACTATCAAGTGATGATTGGGTGCAATGTCTTAAATGTAAGAAATGGGCCCATGAAGGCTGTACTGATTGGGAACAAGATGAACTGGATGAGTTCCATTGCTTCCGTTGTTAAGGGGCAAAGTCTGGTATAAGATGAGAGTATACCCGGTTTTGGACCAGGTATGGGGCAAAACCGTAAAAAGTTAACATTTGAAAATTATAATTTTTTTATTACTTATAATAATGAAGCCTACGACATCGTTGATTAAATATGTAATTAATAAGTTAAACTTCACTATCACGATCACTTTATCTTATATTTATACTTGTTGAAATGCACAATTATTTATGTTTTATCTATACCAGACGGATAATGTTAGGGTCAATTTTACATGTTTCTAATTATTGATGTTTAGGGATATTCAGTGTATTCATAATTCAGTGTAGAAGAAATTATACGAAATAATTCCAGAACGTCGGTCCAACAGTTCATTATCATTTTGATTTGTAATGTTATTGATAAATAAAGAAAACACCACTAGTGGCTGTAATTGTAGAAGTTATGTATATATGTCTTTCATATTTTACTATAATTTTTCTGCTGTTAGTAAAGAAACGAAGAAGAGCAATTATTCTGAATTAAACTCGACAGTTGCTTTTGTTTTAAAAATGTATACGCTTTACGTATCGATACAATAATTTGTTGTATAAGTTGGTCTGAGTGTCCTTGACATCTGATGGAAGTTTCATATAGTTTCACTTGTTAAGTTAGATTTTTGATTGTTGTAGTTGTTGCCGTTGATTTTTTAAAATTGATAAATTTATCTAATAAAGAATTTGCATTAAATTTTATCTAAAAAACGGAATTTCTTATGTTGATGCATTACAAATGTTAGAAAGTGCCGCAGCAATGAAGCTATGTCAAATAAAAATGTTTACAAATAGTATAAGGACTTTAGTTATAATAGAGAAGCAGTTGAATATGAAGCTCGTTCAGGAAGACCTTCCTTGTCAACCAATGAAGAAAACCTTCCCAAAATCAAGGATCTTGTACTGATTAATCGCCGATTAAGTATAAGAGACATTGCGAATATTACTGGAACATCATTTGGATCAATTTAATCAACTCTGAAGAACAAATTAAAATTGTTTTGTGTGTCTTCTCATCTTCTTCCAAAAACACTGATTTTTTTGTGTAAAACATCGTAGAGTTGAAGTTGTTGAAGAGATGCTCTCTCTGGATGAAAATTTGAAATGCATAATTACTAGTTATGACATATGGATTTATGTTTTGACCCAGAAACTGCTCAACGTTCAAGCGAGTATCGTGCTAAAGATGAACCAAAGCTGGAAAAATCACGTCAGACCCTGTCAAAAATAAAAGTTCCATTATTTTCTTCGATTGCCGTGATACTGTATACAAAGGATAAACAACAGTAAATAAAGACTATTTCTTAGGCGTGTCATTGCATGAGTAATTTTAATGAAAACGTCCAGATTTGTGGCAAAACTGTTACTTTCAGGTACCAAAAAAGAAGACTATCGATATAAATAATATTTACATAATATTTATATAATAATTTGTAAATCTGGACGGTTGTCCGTAGTATTAATATCAAAATATTCACGTGAACGAACGTAAATGGTGTCAAGATGAACCATGAGGTAAAACAACACTGACCTACAGAAAATTTTTTTATTAAAGTTTCCTTCACTTCATGAGTCAAATCTCATTCATTTTAGGTTGAGACAAATGAATATGATAAAGAAATATTTTTATTAGTTGTTATATATAATATGGGGAGGTAGTTTATTTTAATGGATTAAGGGAAAACGGTACATTGTAACTGCATATGCCAATAGCACTGAAAGTCCATTTGAAATTTTTTTTAATTATAGTTACATAATAAGAGTTCGAAGTTGATGGGAGAATACCTGGCAGGTTGTTGGGTCTGAAGAGAATCATGTGGTGACTTTATGATATCCTTTTCTTTTGGCTTGCCTCTTCATTCACAATCCTGCCTTTCTATATGAATTCAAGCAGAAATAGCAGTCATTTCTGTATGCTTTGTAGGCTCCCGTCAAACCATAGGCACGGCAAAAGCCATAGATTGTCTTTTTATTTTTCAGCCATTCGCGTAATATAACGGAACAAGACTTTCAACATATTTGTGGAGCTCATGACTAATCCTAGTCCCCTACCTTCATACCAAAATAATGGTGATAGGCAGTCTTCACAATAGGCGCCAGATTACGTTTCTGTGACGAAAATGTTATTTCACCAGAAACGAAACAAAAATTATTTACAAAATTTTGTACATTTCGCGGCATTTTGATTTAACAAATTTTACACTTCAAAAGCGCTTCAAAACCAAAAATTATGCAGTAATTACAACTGAAACAAAATGAAATCCATAGTCACAGCAACAGTAATTATGTTTATAGTCTATAAACAGCTGGAGAATATTGTGTTTTGTCAGTTGTCAGGTGTGACTGAACTCCCGAAAACAAAATTTACCCCAAACTGAAAATGCAGGCTATAAAAAAAGACATGTCACTATATCTCCAAAGCAAGAGCTAATCGGTCATTTTTATTGTGATTTTGGAATCCAGCAGCATATGAAAATACATAAGAATCAGCTATTTTTGAGCCCGAAACATTTATATTGTAGGTCAGTGTAAATGGATGGGAAAAGTATCACGCTACCATTTTGTTTTGGTGCCATTTTTTTAATGATATTTTTGACAGTTTGGGCTTGCAGTTGTGGCAGTTTGTTATGGATAAATACATGCTTAAAGAATGCAGAGAAATTATTTTCATTTACATTACAAAAAACATCAATTATTGATGATTGAAAATATTCTAATCGTTCGGCATCTTATAAAACGAAAATGTATCGTTCATTCAAGCAATTTCAATAATTCAAACTAGTTGGGGATTTATTAAATATTCAAGAACAGTGCGAAGCAATGCAAATATTGCAAATGTGGAGCAAAGTGAGGACGGGTCATCCAAATTTTGAGAAATTACTTACACATGTTTCCCTATAAGATTTAAATTGTTCAAGACCTTTGGCTTACTGACAATAATAAGCGATTAGAATACTGTAATGCCATTACAAACCACTTTCATCAAATTGACAATTTTCATGCAAAATTGATTTGATGACTCCGAAATTTATAATTAGTGATGATTATCTTTATGAGGATTTTTGAAGGAAAAGATTTACATAAATATACACCCAATCATAGAGAAACCTCAAGGGCAACATCCTTGTGGTAGTCGCTACATTAACACCAGCTATGCTGACAAAAGTAATATGTTAAAAACATGTGTTAAAAAGGGCACAAAGTTTTATTGTTGCTAATGGCTCATTTGATTATACATAGTTTTCAAAAATTGACAAACAAAATATAAAGACGAAGTAAACATATTACAGAAAAAAATATATTCTGTTTGTTTCTTTTAAAATTTATAAATAATTAAAATGTTAGCGTGATACTTGTCTCATCTGCTATAATGAAATAATTTTAACAAATATTATACGGTGTTACATAAAGTCGAATGCTTTAATGTCAAATAAACAAGCATAAGAATGACATCTGGATATATCTCTAATAAATCGTTTTTAGGCTATTTCGGGGGCTCCTTAAAACAATAAACTGACAAAAACATCTTTGAGGGCACTCCAGTAATAGCAGCAAGAAATTTGCTTTGTGGAGATTTGAAAAATACTAAAGGACGCTTACACAACAACGAATTGTTTCTTCTCGATTCTGCGAAAACGATAATGATGGTGACGATATAATAAAAGTATGCTACCGCATTCAAAGAAGACGCCGACGAATACAAAGTGTGTGATATTTGAAGACCAGGAACAAAAGACGACGTACTAACACCACAAACAATTTTATCAATAATATTTAAATAATTCAAACATTTTTATAAATACTTAGGTTTTTCCCAATTAAAAAATAGAATTATTGAAATTTTTATATAATCAAAACTTTTTTACTTGTACAACAAAGTTATTTTTGTTTGTAAAAAAGGTCAATCTTATTTTGATAATTTTGAGACATTAGTATTATATATTTTTTTATTTTTCTGCTACTGTATTAAAACGTAAACTTTTTAACTTGATTTTATTATAACCTATTTTTATAACAAGCGGGTTATTTATATTTTACACTTTTAAAATTTTTATTCCTTTATGTTTTATTTTTCAAATTTGAATTTGTTGTTGCCTGTCTTGACTTTAATTATTGAAATTCCGAGTAAAATTTTTTGAAATCTAATTGGGCACTTTTTTTTATTACTTTGATTCGAGAGAAAAAACGATTACCTCAGGCAGATTTGATGAAATTTGCGAACGTTTTCTGTTTGGATTTAGATCATTAGCCAGATGAATACTATCAGAAAGTAATTGAATTCGAGCAATCTTTAGAAGAATGGAATATTACATAGTTTCATATTTCAAGTATTCATGAGGTCGTTGCGAATAGCGTGTATCGCTTTTAAATGAGTTGTCTTTAACCCCGGAGAGGTGGTGCCTATATATATATATATATATATATATATATATATATATATATATATATATATATATATATATATATATATATATATATAGATATATATATATATATATATATATATATATATATATATATATATCTATATATATATATATATATATATATATATATATATATATATATATATATATATATATATATATATATATATATATATATCTATATATATATATATATATATATATATATATATATATATATATATATATATATATTATATATATATATATATATATAATATATATATATATATATATATATATATATATATATATATATATATATATATATATATATATATATATATATATAGTATCGAATATAAGTGGAGCGAAAAATGATATTCGCTGATTTGTTGAACAACAACCCTTTGTATTAGCAGTAAATACCTTATTGAATCCCATAATTGTAAACAACTTCTACTTTATTACTACTTACTTTTACATATTTTTATTTATTTTATTTTATTTCCGAATAATCCAACAAAAAAAAAGCTATTTTTTTTCTTAAAAAACTATCCAGTAACTTTTTTTTATTAACGCATTCTTAAATCTCTTATTTGGCACGTGGCGTTAATATATCCGTGGATCACAAAAATCGAGTGGTACAAGCTTATAAAAGTGGTGAGGAGCAATGTTTCATTTCCAGACGTTTAATGCTCTCTAAGTCGGTAGTTTCGCGAACTATTCAAACATTTTTTCGACGTGGGATCGTACTGAACAAGACGAAACCGCGAAGACCGAGAAAAACTATTTTTACTACTAAAACTAACTTATTACTATTAATATATATATATATATATATATATATATATATATATATATATATATATATATATATATACATATATATATATATATATATATATATATATATATATATATATATATATATATATATATATATATATATACATATATATATATATATATATATATATATATATATATATATATATATATATATATATATATATATATATATATATATATATATATATATATATACATTTGTTTATGCCGATATTTTAGAAAATGTTGTGCTACCCTTTGCCGAGTGGAATATGCCTCTAAAGTGGGTTCACCAGTACGATAATAACTCGAAACATACTTCAAAACATGTGAAACGTTGGTTGATTGAAGTGGCCAGCTCATTCCCTGGATTTAAAATCCGATAGAACATTTATGGAAAATAATAGACGACAAATTTAGGACTTAGGGTTATACAAATTTGAACGACGTTCGATGCTTTGAAAAAAAATTGGAAATCAATAGATTCTTTAGTGCTCCATAAATCGATTGACTCAATGCCAAAACGATGCCAGGAAATTATTAGAAATAAAGGTTATTGGATCAATTATTGATTAAAATAAAAAAATGCTGACATTTTCTTGCCTTCAATAGACTGTTTTTGAAACTTGCTCCATTTTTGTAACATGCTTTGTAAATCAATATATCTGCCATGATAAGAAACTAAGTTGTGTGCCTTATAATAATTTTTTTTATTCTTAGTTCTGTCTTAGTTAGGATTTATTCTGATTTTAATAAAGGATTTTCTGATAATTGTATGAAAATACATAGTGGGCAAGTGGAGAATATTAAAAACGACTGGATGATTGAGAATTTTACGTGGAGCACAGGAAATGTTTTTCCTTGCTTTTTGAATATTTTCTGATAATTGAGAAATTGTAAATTATATTTCTCGCTCTACACAAAAAGAAATTTTCCAAAAAGACACATAAACAATACTACAAATAATTTTCTGGCAAAGTCACACATACAGGGCTACGAATTATGCATGCTTTAAACACAAAAATGTTTTGCAAATTTTATAGAAATAACGTGTGATATTATTGTTTCTGTACAAGTGATACCTTTTTTTGGCGACTGGTGCCTTTTTTTCAATTATGGGAAAAATGAGCTAATTTCAGCAGAAGTTCTTGCCATTACTTGATGCATTCGTAGAATTGATTTCTCATAATAAAATGATGCCTCAAGTGCTGTTCTGCCAGTTTAAGTGCCAATTTTTTTATAAATATTCTTCGAAATATTTTTGTATTTTGATTATTTGATACATAAATTATTTGTGAGTTGATGTCTTCTACGTTCATGAGTGGTATTCACATTCATTTTGATATTGCAGGCCACATTGTGGATCGCACAAAGTACATCTACAAATTTCACGCCTCCCTTAGTGTCATAATAAAACTTATCTCTAGATCACTGATCTATTTTATCATTTCGCTGCATACTTAATGTCAGGATGACATTTTTTATACATTTTGGGAACATATGATACTATTGTGGTGTTCTCCTGATATCCAAATATACTGGAACTTACAGAACAAGGTCTTGTGTTTATAAGCCAGAGAGGATGTTCCCTTCTGATTTTTTTGACAGTACCGATGAATATTAGGTTCGGATTATGAAGAAGAATCGAAATAACATTAAAACTTTTATAACGTAAAACATTTATCATGTGATGTTCCTGTTTGAACTAGATATTGGCGCAATCAATGGTAAAATAATACTTGCTAGACCATTATTCACTCCACAGACTGTAAACTTAAAAACGGCTCTAAATTTAAGATGTATCTTATATTGGCCTCTACAAGTGTAAATTTCCCTTTAAATTGTTCATTTTTTTTGTTAGTGTTTTCCAGAATTATGTTCAAAATAAATTTGAACATTCATATATTTCCTCATTTTTTCCATATTGATTTAATCATGGTAAGTGCATGGCTATATTAGATTTGCGATGTTTTGAGGAACGCGATGCTTTCTCCAGACCGTACTATCTTAAAAAAAAAACAACTAGGAATCTGTGGATTTATTGCTAGAGGTTGTAAATTATTAGAACCGTTTTCTACTTGCTCTGTGTCCGAATCCGATAAATGTACCTCAACATTATCTATCACCTTCCCGTCAAATTCTTCACCATCAAAAATTTCTCCAGTGTCAGTGTCTGTTTCCTCTAATAGCCTCAATAATCGCTCCTGTTCTTTCTCGTAACTCGTTTTTATAAAATTTATTGTTTTTTTTTCCGATTGACAAATTTTTCTCCGATTCGGTGAAAATATTGCTGTACTACTTATCATGAATGAGAAGAACAAAGATGAAATTAAAAATCAATGTTTCCTAAGTAGTGGCAATAGTAATAAGAAAAAACATTGAACCTAATCTTTAAGCGTTGAGGGATTTATATATAGAAATAAAACATAATATGATAAATAAGCTAGCTGTGTTAGCCGTGGTATGTAAGGCGGTAGCCCCATGTTATCGGTTACTGGTGTGATCGCGGGTCGAGCTCCGGTCTTCGGTGTGGATGTTTGTGACTTTGATAAATGTTTGTGAATGCAAACAAAATTTTGAAAAATGGAAAGAAACCGTACCAAGTCGAATGAATTTATAAGGTCGGGCGCGGTTAATACCTGAAAAAGCAATAGGCCTAAATCGCCTGTATACGGATAAAAAAGTAATATTAATAAAGTATGATTAGATTAATTTAATGTTCACTGTTATTTCAGGAACTTTTCAATTTACCATCATAATCATAGTGTTTCAAAGGCAGATATAAATACAAACAAATCTTATTGTCTTTGTTCCAATAGATAAAGTATTGTATGTTTTAAACTGCTTGTCAAAAATGACTTTCGATTGTATTGTATTAAAATGAATACATTAAATCATTGGTTACCAATGAAGGCGGTACCACACCCCAGTGGGCGCTGGAGCTTTCCATGGGACGGTAGCAGATCCATAAATATTTTTAATGGACAATAGGTATACATATATTTAATTCGGCTTAGTATTGTGGATGACAAGTCTTTGTAAGTTGGTAAGCAAAGACATGATTCACGCAATTAAGCACGTTTCAGATTAGGTGTACCGGCATAGCAGACAAGCAAAGGCATACAAGTTAATGCGTGCACGAAATCAAATCTATAAAAGGCAGGGATAGCTCTAGGAATGTTTTATTATTTTTGTGTGCTTCGTCAATAATCCATATTCGTGAGTGATAAGTGATTAGTGAGTGATATGATAACATATTCCCTGAATTCCTAAAACATCTCGGTGATAAAGCAAAAATTTGGCTTGTCAAATTCTACACCAATATCTTTAATACCGGGGAAATTTCGAACTCGTTTAGAAGGGCGAAAGTGATAGCAATACTGAAGCCTGGAAAGCCCTCCAACAACCCGGCTAGCTATCACCCTATAGCACTTTTAAGCATGCGCTATAAAATTCTTGAGCACCTAATTTACAATAGGGTCTCCTCTGTAGTGGACAGTAAACTGATACCACAACAGGCTGGTTTTAGAACAGGACGAAATTGTAGTGATCAAGTGTTAGTTCTGACGATGCACATAGAATCATATAATTCATAGACCTTACATCAGCCTATGACACCGCATGGAAGAAAGGGTTTGTCATCAGACTACAAGAAATGCCGCATACGCAAAAATATGCCCCCTGATTCAAAACATGATAAGCAACCGAAGGATCATAGTCTATCTAAATGATAAGAAAATCTGTGGAAAGACTATTAAAAACGGACTACCTCAGGGGTCAGTGTTAGCACCCTTACTTTTTAATATATATATACTAATGACATTCCAGATACCATCTCCCGTCAATTGATATAAGCAGATAATATGACCGTGAGTATACAACTTAAGGATCCTGACTCCTGTAGCAAAGACCTCACAACTGACCAGGCCCTCCTCGAGTCGTACTATAGGTAGTGACGACTGATACTTAATCCTTCCAAATTAGAGGTCTATGTTTTCCATCTCTCGACAAGACAAGCATATCCCTCACTTACAGGCAGCATATCTCCGGGGTGGCACAGAAAGTTAAGACCCGAAACAACATTATTCACAACTTGGCAGGATCATACTGGGGAACAAACGGTCAGACACTCCGAACATCTGCGCTATCATTCGTTTACTCCTCAACAGAGTACTGTGCTCCCACGGTATAATAAATACTAAGGTAAGATATTGCGCATGGTGGGCGGAGCTTTATTGGCGGGAATACGTCATTCATTGAGTAAAATTTGAACATCATAGTTTTGACATATAACAAGTTTACTAGAAGTTTATGTACGGCGTTTGTGTGGTGTTAATCTAAAATATACAATAATAACAATGCGTTGTGCTGTGTTTGGATATAACTCTGACAATTAGTCGAAGAAGAACCCTTGTGATGTGAAGTTTTTTCATTTTCCCAAGAATGAAGTTGCGTGTAAGAAGTGGATTCATGTCACAAAAGACAGGATAAGTTTAATCTGAAAACGGCTTGTATTTGTTCGAAACACTTTTTAAATAGCGATTTCAAGGAAAATCTTCAACATAAATTGT
This sequence comes from Cosmopolites sordidus, assembly GCA_031761425.1. NCBI lineage: Eukaryota > Metazoa > Arthropoda > Insecta > Coleoptera > Curculionidae > Cosmopolites > Cosmopolites sordidus. Next base: position 520,549 of record JARFXV010000590.1, read on the forward strand.
TAAATTACACACCAAAAAGTTACCGAGTATTGAAGTATAATGTTGTACCTACTCAAAATCTGGTATTTAGTTCTAAAAAACCAGTATCGAATGAACAATGTGCAAGAATCGATGAAGAGGTGAATAAGTGGTTCAATGATCAAGAAATTGAACTCCAAAAATGATCTACTTATGTTGAACAGTGTGAAGGAGATATTGACGATGATCTTTATGAACTTGAATAGGATATATATATATATTTTGATCAGTCCAGGTATACTTGGACGTGCTGGGTCTTTTTATATATATATATATATATATATATATATATATATATATATATATATATATATATATATATATATATATATATAAAGACCCAGCACGTCCAAATATACCTGGACTGATCATTTAAGTGAAGGAGGTTTACACAAACCTTCTGAAGATTTTCTTTCACAAATGAAACAGCTTGAACAATTTTTTAATGGAGAATCATCAACCAAAAAATATTTGAATAATTGAATGCCCAGAAAAAGCAAAAAAACTATTTTTTCGATCGCGAATATAAGTGTAAAATTAGGTAAAAGAAAGATGACTAAAACTATTGCATAGCTAATTCACAATGAACATAAGCTTAAGAAATATGTACAATTTTAAATTAAGGAAACAAAATTTTGTCATTTTTAATATCAAAATAAAATATGGCTAGATGTGTTGAATAATTAATATTTTATTTGTGACATTTGTGAAAATTTTCAATTTGCATATTGCAATTTTATATAACCAATGTATATTATTTTTTACATACATTTTAAACTGAGAAACAAAATGATTTGTTTATATATATTTCAAATAATCGTTATAAATAATATTAATCTATAAAACGAAATGTTTTTGTCGATAAATAAAAACTATTCGAACTACCGAAGTTGTTTTGTTCTGTAAATAGTGTCTTAAATTCAAATAAAATTGTGTACGTGTCTGTTATATACAATTTTGTAGTCTGTTACCCACATTGATAAAGTATTTTTCCTCAATATAAAGCCTTATTTCCAATTACAATGCATTTCAATTGTATTTCAAAGTCTAGCAACGAAGATATTCGAATTTTACTCAACGAGTGACGTCATGCGCAAACCGGACACATTTTGGTATACGGGAATATCAGGCCCTGCTGTGCTCCTGTCTGGTACAAAAGTAAACATACTTATAAACTGGATGTCTAGTTGAATGACACCATGAGAACTATATCTGGCGCCGTGAAATCAACACTCACCGCCTGGCTCCCCCCTTTATGTAATGTTGCTCCTCCGGAACTGCGCAGGTTGAAGACAATGGGACAATGGGGCAGAATACACGATGTAAATATGTCAGAATTGCCTATATGTAAGGACCTGAAAAACCTGCCACGGTATAAGTTGAAATCGCTATCCAATCTAGATATCTACAGACTTGAAAAATGGCGTAGACATTAAAGAAAGGTGGACATCTCTCATTCAAAACAACCCTACCAGGAATGTCGACCTTATCAATCTGCGGGATAAGGAAATGCTGGGTTTGAACCTTCCGAGAAGCACCTGGAGTCGACTGAACAGGTTTAGAACCGGACGTGGCAGATGTAATGACATGTTGCACAAACGGAAGACAGCGACTTCCCCCGAAAATGACTGTGGCGAGCCATATTAAACATTGAACCATCTTGTAAACTCTTACCCTTTGAGATGTCTCCCAGGTGGCTTACGTGAACTCAATGATGCCACGTCGACTGCACTGAAATGGCTACATCGTCTCTGGTTGGATCTCTGTGTGTATGCGCGGTATATGTGTGTTTTTAATGATATTTTGACCTTATGTGTACTTTGTATTATATATTTATATTTTTACTTATTTTTACTAATTGTCTGTTTTTCTTCTTTCTTTTTTTTTGCTTATATTTGAGTGTTCAAAATTTAATGTATTTGCTAGTTTTTTATATTATATCAAATGTCGTAATGTAGCGTCTTATACGAATATATATAGTGAATGATAAGTCATTATAGCCATTATTTTTATAACTATCTATAAATCTGTTGAAAAGTTAATTTATGAAACCGTGACAAATTTCGCATTTCAAAATGTCTGAATCTAAGAAGAAATACCGGGTTTACGCACTCTCCTACGAACCAATCATTACCTATGCAATTAATTTGCCCGAAACTTATTTCAAATAAAGCCATGAAGCGTTCTAGGCTATAAAAGTATTTGAATGAAGTGCATTTTGATAAAAAAGACAAATAGGAAAAGGACAAATAACGAGTAGTGCTCGTTATATACTTTTGATTCATAAAAGAAGAAAAAATTATCAAGAGTAATTATTTGCTAATAATATGGAAACCAATACAACGGGGTAATAGATATTTATTACCAAAAACAGGTTTTTTCAAAAGAAAGAAATTCCGATTCGTAATATTTCGTCCAATGCTACTGATGGTGCTCCAGTGATGACGGAGCTTCAGAAGGGATTCATAGCTCATTTAAAACAAACAGTACCAAATGTACTTGTACATTGTGTTATTCATCAGCAATTGGTTGCAAAAAATCTGAATGAACGCCTGAATATGTCGCTTCATTACGTTATTAGAACAGTCAATAAGATTAGAAACAATTCATTGAACGACAGATTATGTGGCCAACTTTGTAGTGTAAATGAAGAAGATTACAAAAGGTATTTGTCTCAATCGCTCAATCTATCGGACTCAGTGCTGGACTTGAAATTTTGAAAACAAAGACGAAAATAACTGCGCGGAAACCTGATTATATCCAAAAATAATATCGCTTATTTGACACATCTGTTTTAAATATTTAATGAAGTCAATTTAGAATTGCAAGGTGATGAGTTAAATTTAATTAAAACAAAAAACGTCATAGCTGCTTTTTTGGAAAACTTCAGTCCAAACGAAATCTAGATAGGAGGAGAATACAGTCAATTTCCCATATTATCAAATATAGAAGAGGAACTCGTAGAACTCCCAACTAACGAAGAACTAAAAGTAAAATTCAGAAATGAATACCCAGAGGTTTCAAAAATTTTCAAAAATCAATATCAGCTCTCTAGCCTAGATTGTGGGCAATAGTACGGACATTTTTAATTGTATTTCCTTCGTCGTATTTGGCTGAGCGTGAATTCAGTGCAGTAGCTAGTTTAATGTCTAAGAAAAGGAATAGATTGCGCATCACTGAACCTGGCGATTTGCGACTGATGTTAACGAAATTAGAACCCGATATTAACATATTGTTAAAACTCCACCAGCCTCAACCATCTCATTAATTTTTTGTTTCTTATTCATTTTGTGTTTATTTTTAATAAATAATTCTTTACTGCATTTGATGGCATTTTTAAATAATGTATAGTTTGTGATTCTTAATAAATAGATATACAAATAATATTTTAATATTTGGTAACATTAACTATTATGGAAGAGGGAGCGTTGGAATTTTGTTTTCTTGTAAAGGTGGTCCAGAAAAGGTATAGAACCTCTGCTTTAAATTATGCTCTAAAACAAAAGCATTCAGAACTGGCGAATTCCGGAGGTGTGTCTTTAATAACAGTAATTTGGGTGGTAAGAGTGGAATAATCGTAGCGTAATGGCTCAGTATTTATTTAATCAGAATAACTCAGCTACGCCTTTGCTGAATTAGAAAAGTTAATCAGCTACAATATAGTATTTAATATTTTAAATCAAGCCTGTATTGACACTGATATATACTTAATATAACAGTACTGATGTCATACTATTTGGCATTTTTTGTTGCTGCATAAAACATATTCAATTCATCATTTATAGATATATGTTTAGTATACCAAAAAAAGGACGATTCCAATTGTACAAGAAATTTATTGCTTTTTTTTACCTTGTTGGGAAAAAACGACCCAGGAAGAACTGCATATGAATTACAACGTCTACTGCTGTAATATACCGTTACAAATGATCTTGACTTATTTATAGTTACGGTCTACAAGAAACATCAATAACATCTCGTCTTCAATGTTGTCGGAAATATTTTACAATTTATTATTAATTTAGTATGAATATGCGGCGTACGACAGTTCCATACATAGTAAAGAATGTAAAATAAATTACAACTAAGTATTGCACTGTGACTTCTAAGATTGTTATAATAGAGAAAATTATTAGAAAAAAATACGTATCGAACATTTTAAATCAAAATTATTGGGTTGATACAAAAGTTCGTCCCATTTTCTTTTGAGGAAAATTGAACAATAATTTTATTTACTAAAAGTACATTTAATCAAGTATCTGCGGTTCTGTTCGATGACCTTTCTCCATCTCTCTGGTAACTGCATAATCCCGCGCCCATAGAAGTTTTGATGTTTCTGGCTTAAGAACTGCTGCAGTGATTTTTCAAGTCTTCTAAGAAAGTAAAGTTTCTTCCGTATCTTCCATATAAGCGGTTTTGAAGCGATCAAAATATATGGTTGTCGGAGGGCACAAGATCGGGAGAGAACAGTGGATGGACCAAAACATCTGTCAAGTTACAAAAGTTTATGTCGGGTGGCTAACCGTTGCGACACGTGTGGTCTAGTCTCGATGGGATGCAATACCCTCTCTGTTGGCTAATTCAGGTCGCTTCTGGTTGATTACTCCGTTTATTTCGCCTAATTGTTAACAGTATTTCTCAGAATTTATTGCTTGGTTTTCAAGTAACAGTTCATAACATACTATTTCTTTCCAGTCTCACAAAATACTTAGCAGAACCTTTTTCTTTGGCTGTAAACTGGTTTTCGCACTGATTGAAGAGACATCTCCATGATCTCTTACGCTTAACATGATTATACACAATCTATTTTTCATCAGCTGTAATGATTCGTTTTAAAGACATATTTGTTCCAACTTTTACGCTTCTTAACTAAAATATTCATTTCCTGTGATGGTTTTCCTTTTCAATTTTAATTTCTGTAATTTGTTTTCCATCTTTCCCATATGTTTTTATTTCCACTATATATCCTATATTTGACCCGTTTTCTTTACAACCTTATTTCTTTATTTCAAATGTAATCCTTCATCATCTGTCCTGCAATATTTCTGCTGCCTGTCACTTTTACGTTTTTCATATTTATTCTGTGTTCATATTTTAAATTAATTATATATAGTAGTATTAAGTATTAACAGAAATAGGATTTCCACGACTATCTTAAAAAAAATAAGGTCTTATTACTTGTTCAACCCAAAAAAACCGCACCAAATTGTGCCATTCTGAGGATGAAGAGTCACTGAATCACTTGAGGATTTTTATCGACCAAAATCATGGAGTTTGTTCGCATTAAGTCAGAAGTGTGCTTCGTCGGATGTTTACTTTTTCGCCAAAATTGGGGGTTCGCTTTCTAACTGCTCTAGAGCTTAATTCGTTTATGGTGTATTTTTCCATGGTGAAATGACACAATGTACTGAACACAGCAGTGGATACATATTTACATTTCAAACACTGTTGCTGCTATCATGTTTTAAAGTTCTGATACTCTTATGTATTTGTTGAATTGTATAATTGTACTATATTGCACGTATTTGAAAGTTGGTGCGGCTAAACTCTTCTTGAACACATTTCCTTTGACATGGTTTTCATATGTTTTGTGCAACAAATCTCCTGTATACCGCCATATTAAATTTATTTCAATTGTAACAAGGGCTTAATTTAGGACGTTTTGGAATACAAAAAAGTACAAAATAAAATTGCCAATTTTTAAATCAAGGTTTTAGTTTGCAGATTTCGTTCAAGGGATGTTCATGGCAACTGTAGTGCTCATAGACTAACTGGTAAAAAGCAAAACTATCACTGGAATGTATTAAGCTGGGTCTATACCAATAAAAATTTACGTTGTGCGTTTCGCCGGACAGCACGCACACGAACCATCTGTTGTCGGCCATCTGGTCTCGCGAACGTCAAAGGAATTTGTGGCGCACAAGATATATGTGTGAACGTGTTGTTGAAATGAAATTAATATTTTTGGTTTCAAAAAGATACTTACGTAAATTTATTATTTAGTAATTTATTATTTATTGAGTAACTGATTGTAGTCAAAGCATGTCCCAGCATATTATTATGTTAAAAACGAAGTGGAGAATTAAGAAAAAGAAAAAAAATAGCAAGAAAAAGCGTTACTGGATAAAGCATTTGTACAAAAATCGAAAAATATAAACTAGAAAATAAGAAAAGAAGTAATAAAATAAGTAATAAATAATAACACTGAAAAATATAAAAAAATTTCTTTTTGATGCTTGTTGGGATAACTTGCTTTGTTGGAATCTCAAGAGCATAACCTACAAATACTACCAATGGTCCTACATTGGTGTGGACCCAGCTTTACATTTTACTATTGGACCTATTGATATGCGCTACTTTCACATGCCCCGTATTCGCCGGATTTGTTCCAAACACGCTAGGTTCCAAACTTGAAGAAATGGTTTGTTAGATGAAGATTTTGCATCAAATGAGTTGGACAATTGTATTATACTGAGTATATTAAAAAGTGCGAACTTCGTTGGTTTAAATGCATTGATAATCTCATCTTTGAAAAAGTACCAACCGATGATGCATTCAAGCTATATTATGATTTTCTTCACCGATTTCAAATGTTGTTTGTTCGCGAATTTGTTCGGAATAAAGATGTGCGATATGCTATAAAGAATTTTACTTATTCCCTGTATTTTGTGAAAAGATCTAAATTTATTCAAAGGAACACGAAAGCTGGGATTTATAAAACACTTATTCGTCCAGTAGTCACTTATGGCTGCGAGACGTGAATCCTTACAAGGAAAACAGTAGAGATGGTTTTGAGGATCAAGAATAACTTCGAACTCAAACAGGAGGCTTTTCAAAAAGGATGCTTCTGCAGTTCTTTTACACCATTCCTGTGCCGCGTAAATGCCGGCTAACTCATAATTCTCCTGAAAGTTTTCTAGTATTTGTTTTACGATCTGTAGCCACAGCTGCTCATAAAACTTTGGCATCGAGAGACGACCTAATCTTCATCTGCCTTTAAGACTCATTTCTCCCTCCCGGAACATTCTGAATCGGAGCTGAGTGGTGCGGATTGATATATAAATCTCACGAGCATCAGTCGCTTTGAAGTCTTTTTTAAAATAATAGCTTAAAATTGACTTAATTTCGTGACTTATTTTACTCATTTTAACGTTTTTGTTAAAAACCGTCGACTGAATATTTAGCAGTGGAATCACATCATACTGAAGAACGAATGTTAATTTGTCGGAACAAAAAAACCCTGAAGAGTGAAATATAGTTCTTTATTTCTAAACAACGGAAAAAATTAACATACACCATACGTCCTACTACATTATCTTTTTTTGTCTTTATTCAGCCCCTTTTTTCGAAAATAATTGATTTTTACGACATAAATAGGATATTTGCTATAAATAGGAAATTCATATTTCCTGATTGTCGTATAATAATCGAAGTGGCTATTAAAGATCTGCTATTTATGGATCCAGAATTGGCAGCAATGGTGTTGCTAGGCGCCATCTGCTATTGTTGATTGTATACGTATTCAGAACGTGTTGTGATATGGACGCCGTTTGTGTTGTTTGGTAACTTAAAAATTTCATCTCAGTCAAAAAATGGAATTAACTCGTGAGCATTTTCGTGCGATGATTTACTACGACTTTCGACGTAGATTATCTCAACAACAGTATATCGATCAACTCAGTTCGACTTTTGACGATGAAACACCATCTAAAAGCACTGTATATCATTAGGTTAGTAAATTAAATCAGGGCCGTGGTTTGTTCACGGACGAATTTAAAGAAGGTCGTCCAAAATCGGTTGTTGTGCCAAAAAACATAGGTATTGTGAGCGAACTGATAAAGCAAGATCGCATGTATACTGTGAGATTGAGCATACACAAGATTTCGCATACACAACAATCGCTCAAAAAAAGGCTCGTGTTGATTGATGCAAATAAATGATCAAAAAAAGCAATCGCCAAAAGCCGTGATAAGGTCTACACAGGTGACGAATATATGCGTATGAGAACGAAAGTAAACCGCAATCGATTGTATGGGTCTTTTAAAATAAGCCAAATCCAACAAAAGTTGTTTACGCAAGAAGCACTTCGAATCAAATGGTCGCCTGTTTTTTTGCGATAAATTAACAACCATTTGTTTGCCAGAAGTCTTTGAAGAATTAAGAAAAAACAACCAGCGACGCAGGACCATTCTTCAACATGACAATGCGAGCTCTCACACATTGGACCGAACAATTCAATATTTGACTGGTCAAAACATCAAATTGATGGGTCATCTGCCGCACAGTCCTGATTTGGCACCCAATGATTTCTTTTTGTTTTCGTCCGTGAAGAATAAACTACGTGGCCAACGATTTTCGACGCTGAAGAAGAGGTCGATGCGTTCAAAATGCATGTTTTGGAGATACCTTAATCGGAATGGAAAAAGTGCTATGAAAATTGGTTTAAACGTATGCAAAAGTGTATCAGTCGGACAATCACCGCGGATAATATTTTGAAATACAATAAAACCATTTTCAACGATAAATATTTGTTTTTATTTGTTATTCCGGATGCATAAATAGCAACCCTCGTGGAGTAAATTCATTTCTGTGCATTTCTTTGGTAGCTTAACAGTTGTTTATGGAATTATTTAATCATCTGTTAATAAGAAATGCCTATAAAAATAAATAAATGTAAAAAAATGCTTTTTTATTTAATTAGAAGTCTGAAAATGATACTAATGCTTTTTTATTTTCGGTGTGTTCATGGATTTTTGTTCAGTTTTGTATTTGTTAATAAGGGAGAGACATCACTTACATCGTGACATTTATTATCTTGACTTTATTAAACTTGACTAAATTCGCTTACGTTTATTATCTTCCAAAATTTTCAATGTTATTAGATATTATACTATATCCCCGTGCAAGTTCACACAAAAGTTTCGAAAAGTTTGTAAGTTTGGAGATAATTTATCCTTAGCCTCACTTCTCCCTTTATCAGTATTCCGATAGAGTTTCGTATACAGCTGAAATATATTGTTACTGCATGAAGACAACTTTCAACCGGTTTGATATATCACGTGTCAATTTTGCAATTATGAAGTTGTCTTTTTAGTGCCAAAAAGTAATTACTGAATTAATTAAAGTGTTTATATATTTTAAATATGTCTATAACATGGATTGACGTACTAGGTTTTGAATTGCTTAGGCATATCCGTAAAATTAATTAAACTGATAAAAATTACAGTGGACAACACAAACAATTAAATAGTAGAGAAGGGACATAAGTTCGAAGAATTCCAAGTTTATAGAGAGCTCAGACAGGGAGTGGAAAGACGTGGTAGTGGAAATGATAATAAGAAATGGTAAAATAAAAAGAGCAATCACTATAGTGATCAATGGTAAAATAAATGGTAAAATAAAAAGAGCAATCGCAATAGTGATTACTATGTTTGGTTTGTAGTCCTCTACAGAGGTGTTATTGGGAGAAGAAAGAATAGGAAACCAAGAAAGACGTAATATGGTAATTTAATGAAACATTTAGTAGATGTCAGGAAATGGCAAGACCAAGCGCTAATTACAGAAGTATGAATGATTATAGGGGAAATTAACCAAACATACTGAAGAAACATGTACATATTGTTAAAATAATATACGAGGCTAGATTGAAATGTTTCCAGCCTCAACATGAAGATGGCGTTACTAGTCAAAAATATTCTGGTCATATAATTGCGCATGCCTTGACAGATACCCTTGAACATTTCAGCCATATTAGATGATCTTTCAATGCATGCGCAATTATGTTACCAGAATATTTTTGATGTGTTACGCCATTTTCATCTTGAGGCTGAAAACTTTTCAGACTACCGTTGTAAAGATTTTATAAATAGCCAGGGGCCTACATGTTCTGTCGAGGTTTATATTAAGTGTCTCTGAAGTTTCTTTCAATTATTCTGTAAATGGTGTACATGTGAAAATGAATAACTGATTGTGAAATTTTACGTTGCGTTAAATTTTGTGTATAAATGTTGATTATCTACAATCCATCGTTTCCAAAAAGGAATAATTGTTGTAAAAATTATATCAGAGAATTTATTTTGATAATGAGGGGGTTTCTGTGATTTGTGAAGTGATTTTTCACTTGGTGTCAACTTATATTTTTCTCTAAAACATAACACGTTTTGCTACACTATAGCTTGTTCGAATGGTTGACAAAGAGTGGTCACAGAAAATGGATAAATGAAGATAGAAGAAGCCAGTATAGCAAAAGAGACGCATACAATCTATATCTCAAGGTAATTCACACAGAACTTTTATTCAGATTACATTATATTGAATTCAACATATTAGAAAAAAATATATACAATTTGGTGTGAATTTTTCAAGAAAATGCCGCAACCATCCTCATCTCTCTATGGTCTTAAATCGGTTCATAAGAAAACTTTTTATAACATGATATTTACGAATGCATAAAAATTACAATTAAATCTTACAGTTGTTTTATGTCTCCTATATAAAAACATTATCGAAAGTTTAAATTTCATAAACAGGTATAAGTAAAGGTGATATCCAAAATTATATGAATGCTTTATTCGATTTAAAGTGTTCGATTTGATTCGAAAAAGTTTTAAAAATTCACCCCATTGACTAGAATGCAACTGAGGAATATTATTTGGAAATAGTATATTTTGGAATCAACTTTAAAGCTGGATCCACACCAATAAAATTTTGTGTATGTGTTGAATTTACTGGAACAATTTTGTTTGAATTATCTGGCAGACAACAGATGGTTCGTGTGCGTGCTGTGCGGCGACAATCTTTGTGTATCAGAGCGTGTACATTGCCGCGCACGCACACCACATACAACACATACAGCCCGCACAACGCAAATTTGTATTGATGTGGACCCAGTTTTACATGTACAGCAGTAGTATTATGTTTAACAAAGCTTGCTCGTAAGAACACTATTATTTGTCTATTTTTACTTCGAAACTATATTGTAATAGTTGATAATTCATCTTAATCACTCAATCTAGGATATACATATATATATATATATATATATATATATATATATATATATATATATATATATATATATATATATATATCAAAAGAGATTTCGTATAAAGTTATTGAACCTATTCTGAATATATACTGTACGTGGTGCAAAGCAAGACTTGGGATCCTTGGAATGCTCATTAATCATGTTCATGCGAGAATTTTCTATTTTTGTTAAAGCATTTTTTTTTTAATTTAGTTTCCTGTCATTCATTCAAAATTTTCGTTATTAAACTTCGCTTTTTATTTGCTGTAAAATCTAGGACTTTACGTAATTTATTTCAGGAACGGCCGAAATTTGCATTTTAGTTTCGTGCTAATATTCTAGCGACATTTTAAGGGACTTAGTCAAGAACCTTACCTTCGGCACTATTTTGTTTGTGTTGCAATTTAAAATGAATAAAAAAAATATATAATTAGCTGAATTTGAATACTGAATTTGCCCAATTCCTTTAAAATTCTAGAATATTTTCCTCGGCATTTGATATATTTACGAAGGTGTTATGAAAAAATTTGTTGTTCATTCTTCAAAGAGAATTGTTCTGTTTACTATAGATATTTTTAAACAGAACTTATTAACGGAAGAACTACTTTAGCTTACTTAAAAAAAGAGGAAAATATGCCTATAAAGATATATGTATTCATACAACTAGTTTTCAGTAGTAGCTTCAAATATATACGGGTTATGGGTACTTCGATCATTTTCGGTAGTAAAAAGTTAAATTTCATAATAACCCCTTTTCCTCTATGCATTTTCTCGAAATAATTCGCCAACACAGTGGCTTCTTTGGGTATTGTTGTAATTAAACAATTATTTCCAACTATGAAAAAGAAAAGTAAAACAGTTTGGGCCACGGTTAAGCCAGACACAATAAAATAGTAATGATAATGATTAAAACACTTGGTATTTGTTTCACAATATATTCAAGATATTCGTTGACATGTTTCGGCCTCATGACCATTCCCAAAGAAAGTTATATGTAAACTAAGCTAAAGTTTTAAAGTTCTCTGTAATAAAGGTCATTTTTTTAGACTGTCCCTTTAAATTTATAATAGTTTCAATAATTGGGGTATTTCCGAAGTCTATAGGGTATTGTAGGGTATTTATCAGGTTTTTACCGTATATGGCATTTTATTTCTGAAATTTCCAAGTAATTTAACAGCATGTGTTTATTACAGCGATATATTAGTTTGGCATCATTGGTATTAAAAATGGTTCTGATCTATATAATATTCGGCAAATTCTTTGATTATGTAAAATTGAGTATTTATGTTCTTTTAGCATATCAATGAGAGATCGGCCGGTTTGATCTATAGATATATATATATATATATATATATATATATATATATATATATATATATATATATATATATATATATATATATATATATATATATATCTATATATATATATATATATATATATATATATATATATATATATATATATATATATATATCTATAGATCAAACCGGCCGATCTCTCATTGATATATATATATATATATATATATATATATATATATATATATATATATATATATATATATATATATATATATATATATATATATATATCTATATATATATATATATATATATATATATATATATATATATATATATATATAGATATATAGATATATTTATATATATATATATATATATATATATATATATATATATATATATATATATATATATATATATATATATATATATATATATATAGATATATAGATATATATATATATATATATATATATATATATATATATATATATATATATATATATATATATATATATATATATATATATATATAGATATATATATATATATATTATATATATATATATATATATATATATATATATATATATATATATATATATATATATATATATATATATATATATATATATATATATATATATATGCAGTATTAGAATTCTTTGGACTGCGTCCTATGAGACAACGGTGCTAAGAGTCACTGCTGGGTTCCACAATGTCAAGTGGAACACATAACAACCTGCGTCTCCGCCTAAATGAACATTTTGTTGATTACTTGACTGGGGACAGGCTCCACCCATCCCTTCCATTGGAGAGCACATTGACTGTGGATGGGATCTTCCTATTCTTGACGAGAGAGCACATGTCGGTGCTCTGAAGAGTCTAAACATCAAGAGACGAAACATGTGCCCTCCAATGGAAGGGATGGGTGGGCCTTGTCCCCAGTCAAGTAAGCAATAAAATGTTCATTTAGGCGGAGGCGCAGGTTGCAATTTACGTGCAATTCACCTATGCTCTACGTAGGTGCTTTGCCATTTCTGCATCCGCCACCCAAAGAACCAGTCAGCATCTTTCAAGACCGGTTTCCAGCTTTAAACCGTAATCAGTTGTGCTCAAGCTGAACGCCTGAAGATCGGATGAAGGAACGATTAAAATCATGACCATATAACTCGGCCATGTCGAATGGTAGCTGTGATCCTCTGTCACCACTGTTGAAATAAATTTAAGCTTAACCATTTGAACTTAGTTAATAACCTTCAAAATTACTCCTATGTCTGTTTCTATATAAAAAAGAAAAGTGGCTGCTAAACGATTTATCTAAAAATGCAATATTGAATTAATTTCAAACAATTTATTATTGCATCTCAAGTAGAAAAATACCGTTTTTTGGAGTGCATCGCGACTGGGTTATATGTAGATAATCTTGAGAATCTTGAGAATAATGAGAATGAGATAAATATGAATTAGTGAAATTGAAAGATCGTTGATGTAAAAAAGGCTGTCAGTGCATGTTATCATGATAATGGTGACTCGAATATTGCAATAGTTGAGATGAAAATTCTTGGAACTCAAAGGGGAATTTCTTCCACACCTAATCTATTTTCCAGACTTCATATTACTTTTTCCCAGGGATGCAATAAACTGTTGTTGACAAATATTTTTCCAATGGCGAAGTTCGAAAATGGGTTAATGAATGGATTACGTCTAAAGATAAATCATTCTTTCGGGGCGGATTTCAATTTTTGACAGCGCGGTGAGAAAAAGTTATAGGAAGCGATGAAAAGTATTTTGATTAATGCAGAAAATCATTGCCGTGCATAAAATAAATGTATTTTTCAAGCTATAAAATGGCAGAAATTAAATTTAGCATCTGAAAGAATGTATGCCCTATTTTATAATATGATATTATACATGTAGTTCTATTAAGAATTTAAATAATAACAAAACTGCTTTTGTTTCTTGATTAATCTGTGTAAATAAGGCTTGAACCCATAATAGTGGATTATTTCTAATTATATCGTAAATATGTATAATATCATAACATGTTTGGGAAACAAAAAAGAGTATGTATTCAAAATGAGTTTTTTTGTCCATAACTTATCTATTAACGAAGGGAGATAGACTAGTCTTTTTAACTAACTAATCTTAATTTTCAAGGAACAAATTATTTTTTAACACATATATTTGAACAAAAAATTAAAATAAGGTTTTAAATGTTTTTGCTTGTAGCCTTATTTTTTCATTTTTAATTCGATGCTGCACATTGGCCATATTACAAGCGCCTCTTGGCCAATGTGTGGATGGTATAGTCCGGTTCAAGATATTTCGTTACCTTTCGGCAACGTTTGTTGCCGTTGCCGGCAATGTTAATTGCTTTGATTGATTGCGCGGTTGGCTCTTGGTGAAACATAGTAACAATGATAATAATTAAAACACTTGGTATTTGTTTCACAATATATTGTGAAACAAATACCAAGTGTTTTAATTATTATCAATGTTAATTGCCCCAATAAATTTCAATAAACATATTTCTAGTTTCTTCAAAGGCGCCAGAGTCGAAGTGGTTTAACTTCTGAATAATTTTGGAAAAAATAAAATATTGTTAAATTATTATTCTTATTATCATGTTTGACTAAAACATTGTTTATTGGTTTGCGTATTTTGAATTTATTCATAATATATATATATATATATATATATATATATATATATATATATATATATATATATATATAAATTATAACTTAAATTTAATTCGGTTTCACGGTTTCATATATATATATATATATATATATATATATATATATATATATATATATATATATATATATATATATATATATATATATATATATATATAAATTATAACTTAAATTTAATTCGGTTTCACTCTCAATGTCACTTTGATCTACATTAATAATCAGTGGTTCTATATTATTAGTAAATGATACATAGGAATCTTCTATTTTAGTAACATGGATAATCGAATTTATCCAACTTTCTTTGGGAATACTATCTACAACCTTCCTAATTAATATTGCTGCACTTGCACTTAGAGTCGGATAAATGTTTTCTGCTCTAACATTGGATTTTATGTAATGCCACATTGGCTCAATTGGATTAAAAATACAGTAATACGGGAAAAGGCGTAAAACCATATGTCCTATATCGGCAGCATGGTATCACATACATATTCCTTTTTAATATTATTTATCTTTAATATTTCTAGATCACATTTTTTATATGTATTTTTGAAGTATATATCGTTTTTTAACATATAGTTTCGAATTTCCAATTAAGTGTTATTTGCATTAGCAACTTTTTTGGCGATTATGATAACTACCATTGTCCATTACATTTACGCTTTCCTTAGGCAGATTGGGCAAAAGGTTATTTATAAACCAATCTTCAAAAAGTTTTCCTGTGGTGTCGTCATGGTAGTCCAAAGATGAATGTTTAATGATTTTGGAGAACAACTCTAAACAATTTGGAACCCATCCATCCTCGGAACCAGCATGTAAAATTGTAATTCTTTTTCCCTTATTTGCTGGGGCTTTGGTTTGGCATTTTCTGGATGTATCTACCCATCTTTTTGCTAGCGTCTCATGTGTATCGAACCATGTTTCATTAAGATAGATAATGGGACGATTTTCTAATCTGTATTTTTTTTATAGAGTTTAAGTAGTCAAACCGTCATCGTCGCAATCGTTGTGATTCCATTAATATTTGTCTTTTATGTTCAGTTTCTTGTGAACTGTTGATGTGGCAAGTGTATAGCCAATGTATGGATGCCCTTTGGTGATCTGTGAAAGAACAGCCAACGTTGGATTAAATATTGGCCTGGCCATGTGGTCCACCAATATGTAGCGCCGGATTTATAGTTGAAATAAGCATTAGAGATAAGTACTATTGAGTTCTATAGTCAAATTGCCCAGCTAAATACAATGTGCGGGAAAAAGAGGGAATAGTCTTTATCGGTGCGAAAAACAAATTTGTGAA
The DNA here is from genome assembly GCA_031761425.1 of Cosmopolites sordidus. NCBI lineage: Eukaryota > Metazoa > Arthropoda > Insecta > Coleoptera > Curculionidae > Cosmopolites > Cosmopolites sordidus. Next base: position 536,902 of record JARFXV010000590.1, read on the forward strand.
CTTCGGGAAAATGATATAACTTAGGAAGGAAAATTAGGTAGAAAAATTGCTACTACGTTAAGGATGTGTCGCAGGTACAATCGGAGGCAAAAGTACTAAAAATGAATATTAATAAAACTGTGCAAAATTACTTTCAAACAGTTTAAGTTACATAATCTGAAAGTTTGGAACGTTTGATAGCATTTCTTTGTATATTTGTAACGTGTTTTAACTTATTATGCTAATGTAATAATCCATAAGATCATTTCATATTACATAATTTTAAATTGCAAACATTTTTGAACGGTTTAATCAATCGATTTGAAATTTTCATAGTGGCTTAAAGATTGAGTCAAGAATATTCTGTCGAATTTTTAAATGATTTGTAGTATTTTGACATACATCCTTAAAGTTTAAAATATTTATCATTAATAACTACACAGGTCGACATGATTTTTGTAACATTGATGAGAATGCTCTTTTTGCGTCTCATTTAGGTAGTTATTAAAACACTTTTCACAGAAATTGCCTAGCACGTCCCATTTTCAAGTATCCGATTCTCTTTTAAATCATGGGATAACTGAAATTATTTGTACCTGACTTTGAACTGGATAATATAGGAATTATTACAAGACCGCAGATGGGGTATTTACATAGTATTCTACGACAGTAGAACCAGCAGGCCAGCAAAAGAACATTACAGTAAAAAAAATGCTCCCCCTAAAATATAACCCCCCCTCCCGTTAACCCAAAAAGGTGCTTCTTTCGCCTCTCCATATTAAGCTTGGACTAATGAAAAACTTGGTCAAAGCCTGAAATAAGGAAGCTTCTAGGTGATTTCCGTTTTCAAAAAAAAATTAAATGAAAACTCTTGAAACCCTATGAAATAGTACGGTGTCGCATGTCCTTAAAAATGCATTTGTTTCACTCCCATTTGGATTTTTTTTCGAGAAATTTGGGTGCAGTAAGCAACGAACAAGGAGAGAGATTTCACCAGGATATCAAGATGATGGAAGCAAGATACCAGGGAAGCTGGAACCCATTTACGTTGGGCGACTACTGCTGGTTTTTAAGAAGAGATGATCCTACAGAACACAAGAGAAAAATGATGAAAGGTTTTTGTCGCTGTATGATATCTCATGTAATATATTTTTATTCACATAATCCTCAGTAATGTCTTTGCATAGATTTAACACGTTTTATATGTTTATATTAGATTGTAAAAATATGTGGTCTCCTTATTTTTTTCCAACCACAGTCCCCCTGTAACAAAAAAAACTGTATATGTTACAGTAATTAGTTTATAATTTTCGGATTTAGGACTACAAAATACTGCATATACACCTATTTTCATCAATGTTACCTCAAAAAAATTTAAATTTGTTTGACTTATTTATTATTTGTTATTATTAATTTAATTCTAGATTATAGGAGAAATTTGCTCTTTCTTTTTTAATTATATATTATTTTCTATCATTATTTTTATTAATTTTCATTTTCTATGTTCTGTTAAGCAAATATGTTCATGAATTTATGATTTTCAGTAATTTTGCCTCCGATTGTACCTCCTATATATTTTTAAAGTTGAATGTTTCTACGGAATGTTATATCATCAAGAGAAAAGAAAAAAGGGACACTGTGGAAAATGAAAAACATTTTGGACGGCCGAGAAAGTTAACCCACCGAGGACGAGGAAATATCGTCAATCAAGTAAAAAGATCACCTTTTACAAGTGCATAAACTGAAACTGTAACTTCGACTGTCGACTGTTTCGTCTCCAACTATACGAAATGTTATTGATGAAATTTTAATGAAAAGGAGATCTGCCAGAAATAAATCTGTTATAAGTGAAGGAAACAGAATAAAATGTCTTAATGTATTATTTGCCCAAAAACAAAAAACAGAAGACTTTTGGGAAATTATTATTTTCAGTGCTAAGTCCAGCTTATTCGGATCAGATGATAAGCATTTCTTCTGACGGAAATTCAACTGTAAAGTACGGTGGTGGGAACGTAATGGTTTATGGATGCATACCACCAACTGGAGTGCGAAATTTAAAAGTTATTGAGAGGATCATGATTGCAGAGAAGTACGTGAACGTAACAATGGAAAAACTTCTGGAAGGTTTTTATCTCCAATAGGGCAATAACCCAAAGCAGACGGTTAAGAAGACGAAGGACTGGTTGGTGTATAATGTTAAAAAAGGCTTGAAATTCACCCTCAATCGCCTGAATTATATATAACCCTATCTGTGGCATTTGTTGGACTTGAAGATCAGAAAATACAAAATTTCGAATAAAAATGAGTTAATTCGAGTATTAAGGGAAGAATAGAAGAAACTGTCGTCGGAAGAGACAAAACACTCTTGTTTATTCTATGACCCGTAGGATAAAAACAATTATAGATGCCCGTGGTATGCGTACCAGATATTAAATATTTGTACAAAACAGTGCTACTTCAACAACACAATGCACCGTGTCACAAATCGTTGGCAACGATGGCTAAATTGCTCGCTGGAAAGAAATGAAACTGAAAGATATTTTGAAGGCAAAGAGAAATCGTTCTCTAAAAAAGGTGTAGAAATGCTGGAAAAGCGTTGGAATGATTGTAGTGCTTTATGAATAAAGTCGAAATTTGCAAAAAAAAGTTTGTTTTATTTCTCAGAGCGGGGACAGTTCGGAATATAGTGAGGGAAAAATTATTATTGGGAAAAAAGTAAAAATGGTTTATTCAAACTATGCGCTAACGCTAGCTGCACATTTTTCCCATCTTTCTGGGAATTTGTGATGCCCTCCCAGAAAAACCGTACATCTTTTAAAGTGGTTCAATTATCAAGCCATTTTTCGATATCTCCGTAATTGTTGAAGTGTTTCATGGAAACTGCGTTAGGCATCGATAAAAACAAGTTGATGCCCAATTAACAAGAGGGCTAGACAAAATTTTGAAAAAAGTAGACATTAAGGTTGTATACAAACCATATAACACATTAAGAGAAGTTCTGGGTAATCCAAAAGATAAAGTACATCAACAAAAAAGTGAAAAGTCGGGGATTTACGAAATTAGTTGTCAAGACTGTGATCGGAGGTATATTGGGCAAACAAAAAGATCCATATTGACAAGATATAAAGAACATATTGCCCACGTTAGATATATGAGAAATGAAAAATCTTGAGTAGCCAAATATACAATCGAACATGACCACAGCATAGATATTAGTAATTTAAGACTAATTAAAAGTGTTAATAATAATAGGGCTTTGGATGCATATGAAAGCATTCAAATAGAAAAATGTAAGAAAATCATGAACCGAGATAAAGGACCTAGTCCGTTCAGTCAACTTTTTCAATTATTAATGTAAGGCTTAGTAAATTTCACGATTCATGATTTTTACACGGTTCGTTACGGTTTTCATATAAATAGAACATAGTTTAGTTTTAGAATTAGATAAAATCATGTTGAGTTTGTAAATCAACTTCTTTTGGCGTTTTGAAATGTCGTAGCAACAAAATGACATAATATATTAGACTGTGAACCGACACTTGCTTTCAGCGCCATCTATTAAACAAATTAAGAATTATTAACCGCCAGACCTGGTATATCATTTTAGAGTTGCTCTTGAATTATTTTTTAAAAGTAAGTATTAATACTCATATAGTTACATTAAATGCAACATGAGGGCTTAAATGGTTAAGATATATTTATATTTTAATGTTGAACAGTTGCAAAAAAAGTATATTTTAATTGGAACATATAATAAAAATTTTATATATCAAGTAGCACACATTTTATACGTCGCACGTTTCGTTAACCATGTTACCATAATCATGTGATGATTAAAACTTATAACTGTATGATTATATAGCCGCAGTGTCAAAATGTTGGACACTGGAGAATTATTTTATAAAACTTTTCAAAAGAACATTAATATGAGAACTGCAGTATGAGGGTTGCTATTTATGTATCCAGAATTGGCACAATGTTGTTCCTAGGAGCCATCTGACATATACAGCGTAAAGTTTGACGTTGTTGACTATATACATACTCAGAAAGTTTTGTTATACGAAAGCTATTTGTGTTGACTCATTTCGAGTGTTGGCGATGAAGCATCATCTATGTTATAACCACACGTCATTTGTTCACGGACGAATTTAATGAAGGTTGTTGTGCCAATGAGGAGCAATGTGAAATTGGTTGTTGTGCCAAAAAACATCGATACTGTACGCGAAAGCAAGATCGTCATGTGATATACCGTGAGACTGACGTATCCCTGAGCATTAGTATGATAAACATACATAAGATTTTACATGAACATTTAGCAGTGAAAAATATTTATGCGTGTTGGATTCCGTATAATTTGACAATCGTTAAAAAAAAATCCTGTCGATTTGTGCAAAGTAATGCTCAAAAAATGTAATCGTGGTGCGTCAAAAGTCGTGTATAACATCCACACAGGTAATGAATCTTGGATATATGAATATGGGCTGAAAGTAAATAGCATTCGACTGTATGGGTCTTTCAAAATGAGCCAAACCCAACAAAAGTTGTTCGCGCAAGAAGCAGTTCGAAGCAAATGGTCGTCTGTTTTTTTTGGGATTAATGAGCATGAGGCCAGAGTGCCACTAGAGAATCACAGAACGGTTAAATCTGTATGATACACAACCATTTGTTTGCCAGAAGTGTTTGAAGAAATAAGAAAAAACAACCAGCGACGCAGGATCATTCTTCACCATGACAACTCAATATTTGACCGGTCAAAACATCGAATTGATGGGTGATCCGCTGTACAGCCCTGATTTGGCACAAAATAATTTCTCTTAATTTAATTTTTCGAATAAATGGGGGCGATATCTTGTTGAAACAGTGGCAAAGCTTTACTCATACCACTAAAAGATAATTTTTGTGTGATAATAAAGTGTTATATTCTTGAGAGTTAACTCGACGAGAAAGAAACACTAAGTTACCTTTACTGATCAACCATGACAATTCCTCTTCTCATTTGCCGTCTCGATAACAGTTTTTTCTTTCTTTCTAAGATCATGGAAATAATAGGAAAAAATCATCAGACCCAGCCCAAATTGATTTTTTTTTCTTTAGAAAAAAATATTTTTCTTCCCTTACTCAGTCCATGACATGACTTTTCAGTGAAAGCATTTTGACTAATTTGTGGCAAGTATTTAATGCTAGTTTCCTTTTCACCTTTTTTAAAATATTTTCAGACTTTGAATGATCTTTGAACATTCCTAACTCTTATTTGCACTTTAGTGTCTTCAGCAATTGTTCTTGCAGTCTTACAAGACTTCGATGCAATTCTCGCAACGAGCCGTTTCTCTCTTCTTGATAGAGCAGGTACCCTACCAGTTGAACAATGAGTTCCGAATCTTGCCGAACCGCATCAACTGAAAAACTTCATTTTACTCGGCGTCCCATGTCCCCGCAAACTCATTTCTTCTACGTGTAATGAAAACATTTATCGTCATTCTTCTGAAAAAAACACTTTTCACTTTTTTTCCCATAATGAATCACGAATTTTTCATTTTTTCCTACACAAATCCACGAGATTGATGAATTAGAAACTGATGAATGAGAGAAATTAGAAACTGATGAATTACTGAACTAAACTAATAAATTGTTATAAAACCTTTAGATATTAAATATAAAGAAATTTATTTTCCGCGCCCAAAAAAGGGAAAAAGTTACTTACTAATAATTTTTTTTGTATTCGGATCAAAGTCTATAAAACTTTTTCCTTTTCCAATATTTTAATTTATATTTGAAACAAATTTTGAAATTTCTATAGTGTTCTAACTTTTTGACACTGAGTGTATATTAGTATATATTCATTTTAATTATTTTCTTGTAATTCCAACTGGGTTAGCAAAACGCACGTCTAGTCAAATGCGATATGGTGTGAGTGGAAAATATATAACAAAGTTTATATTTAACACCAAAGGCTCCAATATATGATTAATATTTGATGGTGAACAAGAAAGGGGTTTATTATTTTGCTTTTTAGAAATATGTAGACAACTAATGCCGAATCATACTGCAAAGGAAGTGATCAATTAACTGACGTGATTCAATTAATTTTCCTTCATTACAATACATATTTAAACATTGTTCAGGTGAGCTCTCAGAATTAAAAAAAAAGGAATTGGGAAAGGAAGTTGTGTCGCATCCTCCATTTTATATCTCGCTTAAAATTTGCTTGAAAGCTTGAAGCAGTATGTCGTAAATAATATAAACGTTTTATAGCGTAATTGAGACTGAAAGCTCCTTACAAACTTTGTATCTGCCAGGTTACTTTTTGTTAAAATTGGGTTGATTTTAAATATCATGTTTTCAACTCACAATAAAAAAAACACCATGTATAGTATATGTTTTAGAATAAATTTGATTAATGCTGATATAACTTCCGGTTTAATCGCGTAACTGCACACAAGGTCGATTGTATAAAGGAAATAAAACAAGCATTTTTGTGATATCACGTTCCAATTTGATATGCAAGCAAAATTGGGTAGATAACATAGTTTAAAAAATAAAATTGGGTTATAGCTCTTACTGATTTGAATAATTCTTGCATCATTTTAATTTTGATGATTTGTTTTTTGTAGTATAGTAAAATTATAATCAAAGTATGAACTTTCAAACGTTTCACGCCCCAACATTGTTATATTTCTAATATTTAATGAAATACTTCTCTTGTTTAAACTTTATAGTATTTATATTTGACGCGAGTCGCTATTACTGTCTTTAATTAAATTTATAAAAAGAAAAGTTCTTCATTTGTGATGAATTTCTATTAAGTAGAAGCCAACACAATTCAAGCCATATTTATAATTTATGTGAGATATGTTGCTCTAGGGCGGTCCATTAATTTTAGCACTTCAAAATTCGAAAATAAAATCGTTTTTAATGAAACATCATGGATTGAAGCATTAATGACTGCTTCATTCACCAAATGTGACTGGGTGGTTGTCGGCAAGTGGGATAATAATTGGAATAAACTGTTAGATTAGAGAGTGGGTGATCTTTTTCTTTTCTCTTAATAAACATTTATGCTCATATACTCAGAATTTTTATTTTGATCGAATTTTTAAAAGTACAAAAATACATTTTATTCAATACTTTTTATTTTAAAATTTTTACAATACTTTTTTTATGTATTTGTTGATCGGTATCTTTATTAAAATAATTTTTCCGCAAATTTTCACCATAAACATGTCTGGAGAAACTTACCACATATCTAATAGCAGCTGGACTTGCTAGTAGTTGTTCCCGGATTGATCTTTTTTGAGATCTGGTCCCTTTCTTGCGACTCTAGCATTTATTTCAGTGTCATGATATCTATTGTTGTGAATGTTCACTTCGCGATATTTAAAGGTGTCTACATGTTCGATATGTTTTCCTTGATGTTGAACATATGTCTGATTATTTACAGTTCCGGCTAGTATTATTTTTGTTTTTTCCTCATTGATTTTTAGGTGTTTTGACTCCAGTGGGTTATTTCATACTTGCAGATTTTCTTGGAGGACCCTTTTATTTTTCCCAAAGAATACGAGATCGTCAGCGAATGCACACTCATTAATGCATACTAATTCCATACATCTATGGCCTACATATAGTTCAGTTGTTCTGCCTCGTGCATCGTTCATAACACCGTCCATAATTAAATTGAAAAGCACTGCAATTAGTACTCCACCCTACCTCAAACTTTTATTTACCAAAAATTCTTCCGGCTGTATATTATTCGTTCTATTGTAATTTTTATTGCTTTCAAATATATTATTCATTATTGCGTGTGTTAGATGTTTCTCTATATTTCTGTTTTCCAAGCTGACTTTTGTCGTTATTTCATCAAAGGCCCTTTCGAGGTCAATAAAGGCTTTATAATAAAGTTAACAATACTTAAAATATATCCCTCAATAAGAAGTTTGTTCTTATTTAACAAAATTATTCTGATTAAACTTTTATAAAAAAAAATAAAAAATTACTCTTATTAACACGTTTGCTGCCGGTAAGAACTTGTTAAATTTCCACCACTATTTTCGTTTAAATTTCAAAGCTGACGGTAAACACCGTCATCGGCACCAGACTAATGGCATGAGTGACGGGCAGTGAACGTGTTAAACGAAATTTTTAATGAAAAAAATATTAAATCAATAGTTGAGTAATTCAGGTATTTTTCTGTTTCTGAAGAGAACTGGCCACTTTTGGGTTTCTTGAGGGTGTAAATGGTAGTTTGATAACCTCGCTTGAATTTTCTTCAGACCAAATACTTAAGTTTTCATAATGTACGTATATATTGAAATTGATAATTTCTCATCACAACAGACAAAAAACATTTTTCACATGACAATTTTTATAACTCTTTTGTTTTTGAATAATATAATAATAGAATTTGAATAATATATAGATGTAAAAAAGGAAAATCAAAAACAAATTATAGAAACCTATAAAATATATCAAATAATTTTTATTACCGACAAAATGACCGTGTAAAATTCAACGAAACCATGCACGCGAACATTTTTATCCTATTCTTAAGTTAGAAAAATACTGCAGTGGTACATGTTTCTGTCGAAAGCACTCTCACAGTTGATAACAGAAAGCCAATTTGTATCGAATTTAAAAAGAAAAAAAATGTCCTCATCCGTTACATAAAAATACGAGCTGAGCCGTGAATGTTATTAGTATTAGGTGTACACATTAAATTAGTGCCTTTATACTTTTATATTTTTTTTGGGGTTTTTCGCTATAATCTAAAACTCTAATTATATAGATAAGGTAAATTTTTAATTGTCTTCTTTAGAATCGGGAACCATTTAAAATCAAATCAAATTTATACCATGAGGTTGAGGTATAGTTATATGGGATATAGGTATAGTTCGCTATAGATAAATGAGGTATAGTTAGCTATAGATAAATTAAAAAATGACAAATCTATTAAAATATTACCATTAGATAAAGCCACAGATAGCCACAGTTATTCTGGACACTACAGAATATAATAACAATAACCAATGTTATAAACTAGCAAAATCTTTATTAAACATTTTAAATCCACTTTAGGGTAAACAAATTCATATATTAAAAATACGTCAGATTTTTTATATACAATTTCTAACATTAAAATTACAAACCAAAGTTTAATGGTTAGTTTTGACGTGGTGAATTATTTACTAATGTACCAGTTGATAAATCACTTTTAATAATAAGAAAGAGATTAGAACATTACATAACATTAAAAGACCGCACTAAACAAAACATAAATACAATTTTGGAATTATTAAGTCTATGCTTAAAAACCACATATTTTCAATTAGAAAATGATTATTATCAACAAAATTTCGGAATGGCAATGGGTTCTTCTCTCTCTCCTTTGATAAGTAATATCTTTATGGAGGAACTCGAGAATTGCATTAAATAAATCTCTTAAAAATCCAATAATATAGCTTACATATGCTGGTGATATTTTAGCTATATGGCAACATAACATTAATGATCTAACTATTTTTTACAAGAAGTAAATCCTCGAGAGCCTACAATTAAGTTTACTTTAGAGATGGAGAGGGAGAATAAATTGTCATTCCTCGACACTAATAATCGACCTAATAATAAAACACAACTACACATTAAAAACTACAGTTCATAGAAAACCTACAAACACAGATAGGTATCCCAATTTCTTTTCCAATTACTCAAAATCAGTCAAAATAGGAGTAATTAAAAGTTTATATGACAGAACGAAACTTGATACACTACAAAAAGAAACAAATTACATTTTAATAAAAAACAATTACCCAAAAATTTTCAAATTCACAAATACCCAGAAGATTAAAAGATACCGTTATAACTAATTTAAATAAAAATAACTGTATTGTTATGCCTTCGGTAGATTTAAATTCAATATGGTACCTGATTCTAAAGAGTACAATAAAAACGTTTAATTGTTTCAATACACAATAATCATATAGCAAACCTCACCTATATAATTTTTTGGTAGCACTGTCAGTAAAAAATATTATTGTCAATGGAAGTATCATTGACATATACAAAATATATTTACTTACTATCTTTTAGAGTATTATATAGACATTAATATAAATTATTTTTAGACTAGTTTTGAAAACGGGAAGAGAAGACCCCCTTAAACGTTAGCGTTCAAAAGTTTGTATTTAATTTTTATTTAGTCTCTGTTTTGTTTTTTACCCAGTAATTCTTTTATTTTTATAAGAATAGATATTCCTGATATTTTTTGAAATTTAGATTGTGGAGAAACACCCAAAAAAAGGAAAAATATTTGAACATGTCTCAACCATTTAGACAAAACTTCTTTCATATTGAAATAATTTGTTGAATTGTTTTATTTATTTGTACGCACCACCAATATTTGGTGGTGTAAAACAGTTTATGTTTTACCAACGAAAGGGACATACCCTCATAAAACAATATTAAATGGGATGAATCTCAATAAGTCGATAAGTATCGGGTTGGTAAGCTGGTAGGTAAATTCTGTTAAGAGAAAGAGAAATGGAAATAGCTTATGTAAATATTTATTTGGCCTATTATGTAATTACCATTATTATTTACAACTTTTTGCCAAAGAAGTGGTGGATCCATAATGTCATTTTGCCAAAAATTAGTTGTTTTTCATTTCTTCATTTAAACAATTCTTCTCATCTTCTTTTCATCTCTTTCATTTAAACAATTTTGGAGGGAGCGTAATAGATGGTAGACCAATGTGGTAGTGTGATGTCTTCAACAATTTCTGCCGGGTCTTGATTGAAACATATGGTCATTATCATGATAAAACGCGATGTCTTTCTTGTTTGCTAAATCTGGCTGTTTTTCTTCAATGGCCGGCTGAGGCTGGTGCTGATAGTTTAGTGCGTAGTCTCTTCCAATCTCACAAAATGCAAAGTATAATTTTCTACTAGGCCAAAATCTCCACCTCTGAACCGCCCAAACTAGTTTTGCACCAAACCCAATAGAACACTCTCGATAAACGACTTAAAAACGCAAGTTATCGAACGACATTTTGAGTTCGAATTAACTTGACTAACTGAGGGCAAATCACAGTGAATCTTTACATAAACATTGTAAATACTATGATAATTAGCAATATGTAAATAAACATTACTAATCCAATACCGTATTTTATTTCCAAGCGTTAACAAAGCAACTAATGCAATATCTCTACAAACTTTCCGGACAAACCGATAGTACACAATACAGAGCTTTATTTTGTCATGTTTATTAAATATACACATTGTTGATACCATTGAAGTAATTGTGCCGATCTGAAAAAAAATCTAACAAAAATTGTAGTGCAAATATTTCGAAACGGAAATTTGGGTCTATCAGATCAATAATGTTTGGGTCACAAATAAAAATTTGACTAGGAATGCTCTTAACCAAAAATCCTGTTGAAACGAAAACGGAGCTTACACTATAACTTGGAGCTCCTCAATAGTGAATATCTCGTTGACTAGGTTTTCTTCTTCTACCCGTGGTGCTACTGCACTTTAATGAGCCTTGACCTCCTTTAAGCTTAGTCTCCAACCGGATCCTGCAGGATGCCCTTGCAGGTTTTTGATGTTCACTAGTCCTTCAGCTTCTTTTCACACATTGTCTTTTATTGTTATGTCATATTGTTATTGTATTGTTATGTCATTGTTATCCCCTATTCGCCTTTCCAAGATTTTGCTTGGTTGATTCAGTTTTCTGGCGTACTCACCACGTGTGGCGCACCAAGATGCAAATCGTGATATTTGCACACAAAATATATATTTGGGTTTAAATGGAGCTTAACTAGACGCATTGACACACCGAAATAATGTTTCTTGCCATTTTGATACACCATTCTTTGTCGTGGGGATGTTGAGACGTTGCAAATGGATTGCAATAATGATATACTACTTGTTTTATATGATCGGTAAGAGCATATGGATTTGGACCACATACAATTTCAACAAATTGATTTCCCATCGCAGACCGTTGTTAAAACAACTGATTTGTTAGACCTCAAATTCGGTTTTTAAACCGATGTTTAATATTGATTACCAATATCCTGTGATTTGGCATCGTTAGACTATTTTCTTTGTGGCTAAATTAATGGAAACGTTTATAAATAACACAGGTCAAAAAAAAATTTAACTTTTTTGAGGTAACATTGCTGAAAATAGGTGAATAGGAAGTATTTTATAGTCCTAAATCCGAAAATGATAAGCTAATTACTGTAACACGTACATTTTTTTTTGTTACAGGGGATTAGTGATCGGAAAAAAAGTAGGCGACATATTTGTGAATAAAAAATATTTTACATGAGATGTCATACAGCGACAAAAACTTTTTCCTTTTGTGTTCTGTAACATCATCTCTGTTTAAAAACCAGCAGTAGTCGCTCAACATAGATGGGTTCCAGCGTCCTTAGTATCTAGCGTTCATTGTTCTGATGTCCTGGTTAAAGCTTTCTCCTTGTTCGTCGCGGATTACACCCAAAGTTTCCTGAAAAAAATCCAAATGGTAGTGTAAAAAATGCATTTTGAAGACATGCGACACCCTAGTATTTCATAGGCTTTAAGACTTCTATGAGGTTTTTATACTTCTTATCTTTCTTGTTGCCCAGAAATCCTTTCAGTACACTTACAAAAAACTTTCAAGCTGCCAATTCCTTTTCATTTAATTTTTCTTGAAAACGGAAACCACCTAGAAGCTTCCTTATTTGAGGTCCAATAAATATGCATTCTTGTAGTTTTGCATCACTTAACTGAGGAAATATTTCTTTCAGGAACTTGAAACCATTACATTCTTTGTCACTGGTTTTGACAAAGTTTTTCATTGTTGTGTTTCAAGCTTTCATTTCAAGCTTGTGTTTTGTGTTAATAAGGGGGGCATATTTTATGTTTGAAGTACCAGGTTCAAAAGAAGTTTAATGAGGCCAATCTTTCTTACAGTTATGTTCTTTTATTGCCATACTGTCCCATAAATACAAAAAACAGCAATATTGTGTAAAACCCCTTTGAAGTTCTAGCAATATATCGATCATTATTATATCCCCATAAATATCTCACTGATACTGTTCATATTAAACGCTATTAAGTATGATTGCTAAGTTGTCATAGGTTTCTTTCATTGTTACTGAATGGGCTAAAGGAATAGGTGGGTTTTTATTTCCATAATGAAGCAAGACTGCTTTTAGGCGGTATTTCGACGAATATATGAAAATACACCCCTCGGAAGATACATGTTCCATATTAAGCTCATTCATTAAATCATTTCACTGTTGAAATCTGGAACCAGGTTTCACTGTTGAAGTCTGCAACTAAGAAATTCCGATTTTTGTGTTGACAATCCCTCAAAGTTCCTGGCTATGAATAACTGGTCTAAGTGCAGAAAACACTGAATTTTCTCCCTTTATTTTTTTGAAATCCCTTCTGTTTTAGTGATACAAAATTAGCAATCACTAACACGGTCGGTAGGTTCTCTCCATACTATAGGAACAGCAAACGGCATAGAATTTTTCTTGTGACTGCACAAAATTTACATGCCAACTCACACAGCAAACATGAGGAGCCCAGCTTTTATCTTGATCTCCAATTTGACACTTAAAATATAAAAGATAGGCTTTTTTGACCTCGTGGGATATAGATCTAGCTTGTGACTAAAATAAATCGTCCGCATATAACAAAAAATATCCGCTGGATTTTTGCAAAATCGATGACTAAAACTTGCCATTTTATATAATATCGACTTAACCACTTGACTGCTGTAAACGAGACCGAAACAAACTAAACTACAGAAAACAGTAAAATTGCCTTTACAGGTTAGTGGAATACTGTGGAAACACCCCCCACTACGGTCTTGTGGTAATTCCTGCACTGTCCAGCCTAAAGTCAGGTACATATAATTTCAAATCTCCATGATATAAAGGAGAAGCAGTTCCTTAAAGATGGGACGTGCTAGGCCGTTTCTGTAGAAAGGTGTTTTAATAACTACCTAAATAAAACGCAAAAATATCATTCTCATCAATGTTACAAAAATCATGTCGACCTGTATAATAGGCATCAAATAGTTTAGGGCTTAGGAATAACATCTTACGTGATTTTGGTGAGAAGCTATATAAGAAAACGCGATTGAAAATGTTTACAAAAGAGTGAAATGTTGAAAGTGGTATAATGCACATATTTAAGATACATTATTCTCAAAATATAAACAACAATTATTCAAGCTTCGAACCAAATTAAAAAAAAAACATACAGAGAAAAAATATTTGTCTAATTCTAAATTAGAAAAACTTGCTATTAAATGACCGAATATATAGATTATACATATTTATTTTTAGCTGAATGTTTTTAAAAATACCTAAAAAGTATATCCCCAACGATAACTCCACATATGTAAATCATCTAATGCATCGAAATAACATACGTATAGATTGTTTTATCTAATTTTTCTTGTCCTAAAGTGTTACATGAAACTTCAGAAAATTAGTGTAGTTCTATATGTTTCTGTCGAAAACACTCCTTCGGCTTTGTAAGACAAAAACGCTATTTGTACCAATTTTAAAAAAGAAAAAATGTCTTCATCCATTACAGCAGAAATATGAGTAATGCGAGCTTGAAAAATTGTCTTATTCTTTTTACAGGCAGTAAGAATGATGAAATCAAGAATATTTATGTTACGTTATATTTTCGTCACATTTATGTACGTATTTGAACACATGCATTATTTATAATATAACAGTCATAATTTTCAAATCAAAATGACTGATCACCTACTGCAATCTTTTTAAAATAATGAAACATAATAATACAAAAGAGCCTTAGTTGTGTTATTTACGTATTGTTTATTCTCTTATGTGAAGAATATGATTAAACTGCTTTAACTTAGTTTTAATGTAATGATTGAATGACAACTGCAGTAGTATACATAGTAGTATAGTATAAATCATATGTGAAGTTTTAGCAGCATTTCTATTTTTGAAATGTTTTCTTTTTAATCTCCCATATATTTTCAATCCATCTAAAGGATTACCTTTGCTATTATCTTGCCTATTACAGCAAGAATATTTAGGGCAAGGCAGCAAGTTGTAAACATGGGGTGTTAGGACGTTTACATTAACATAACATGTATAGGAACTAGCTTCTTTAAAACTAGAATAGTAAAACAATCTTTAATAATAATATCCTATATAGAATAATAATATCTTATATAGAATAATAATATCTTATATAGAATAATAATATCCTATATAGAATAATAATAATATAATTATATTATATAGAATATCTTAAATTCTATAGCTTATGTCTAAAGGATCACACCATTTTAGTATCTGCGTCTTTTGGCTATTATCCAGGAAGCTGACAGCAAGAGTTGGGATGCACTTCAAGTAGTGGTAGATATTTAAAGTTTGATTTGTCACGAACCCAGCAGCATCAGTAATTATTCTAGGGGTTTCGGACCGGAATCTTTGAAGCATTTCTATATTGGTTACACCCGCAGTACCCCACAGTTGTATGCCGTAACTCCATACATATTTGAGGATAACTTTGTAGATGGTTAAGTTGTTAACCAACAATAGTTTAGATTTTATAACAATTAACCAGTAAAGTTTGGATAATTTTAAGTTGCTTCGTCTTCAGGTCAGGTCTCAAATTAAGATATTTTGCATAGTCTGTTTGGGGGAGTTTATGTCCATTAATTGTTACACTCGGCATTGATTCCTTCCTTAAGGTGAAAGTGACTAGCTGAGATTTTGCCTCGTTGATTTTTAGGCGCCACTTTTTTACCCATTCTTCTATTTTATCAAGAGCTTCTCAGATGCAAACCTTAGTACCTTGCTTATTGCCAAAACTGTGGTATTGCCAAATATGTGGCAATAAACGTGTTTGGTGTAGTTGGTAGGTCAGCAGTAAAGATTTGAAAAAGTAGGGGAACCAAGATACTACTTTGAGGTACTCTTGATTTTATCTGATATGTTACTTATTTCTTCTTTATATTTGATAGCAAGTTAGCTTCTTTATATTTGATAGCAAGATTCATCAAGTATGATAACAATACCTAAAAGTATGCTGTAGTAAATTTGGATGTAAGTCTGTATAGTAAGCCTGGTGCCATACTCTATCGAAGGTTTGTGTAACATTAAAGAATGCAGCCGAGCAATACCTTTTTAACTCAAAAGCGTTATCAATAATTTTGCACTAGCCTGTGCACTTGTTCGATTGTTGCATGTCATTCAAGAATTCCGAACTAGTGTTCTGGAACGATATTTAGTTCGTTAAGCAATGACTTCAGTTTTTTTAGGAACAACTTCTTAAAAAGCTTTGACAAGATAGAGAAAAGTGTAATGGGTTTATATGATGATACTTCCTCCGTCGGTTTACCAGATTTTGGAATCAATATGATTTGTCCTACTTTCCTCTGTAAAGGATTATGGCCGGTTATAAGTATTGCATTATATATTTGTGTAAGGACAACTGGACTTTTCTTTGGGTTAGGGTTTCAATGAATCATAGCCTTAACTTCAATAATTTTTATGGCTTTAATGGGACGTGCCATTTCGAATGGTGTTTCAAGGTAAGATGCTATTTCTTTCCTTTCTTCTCGTAAAGTTTTCATTGGAAATGGCTGAAAACATTAGCTAGGTGTATTGCAAAATTTTCAATCTTCAATCTGTTCTCGTCCAGGTTCTATCCTGTTTTCTGATTGGTGGTATGCTCTCTTATATTTTATTGATTTTACTGTAGCCTATCACAAGTAGTAATCAAGAGTTTCAGTGAGAGTAAGAGCTTCAAGGTAATTTTAAATTGCCTCATTCATTTCATTACTTTGCATTTATAACAAATTCTTAAATAGCTTCGATTGGTATAATGCGATTCAGAGATCAACATCACGTCAATATTATGTTCTCTAAGGAAAACTGATATTTCGGGGCTATGCTAAATTAGACCATTAGAATTCCAAAGGGTTACCAAAGGATTCCAAAGTGCATGAACAGTAATTGAGTTTATCAAGCAATTTGGACACAATATTCACCATTGTGTTGATTCCTTGCACCATTTGCTCGACTAATTTCTCTAGTCAGTTAATCTTATCTTTCGATTGATTAAGGTTTGCAGCTACAACATTAAAGTTGCTGTTAAATAATCTGAATCCATTAGTGCTTGAAGCGAATAAAGTATCTTCAATCACTTTATGATCAGTAATATGGGTATTACTTTATTGTTAACCTTGTTGGATTTTAGGTTTAAGAGATGAAAAGTCTCTTTGTTGAAGTTCTTTATAAATCTTATAACCCTTGTGGTGATTTTCACCAAAGGATGCACACCGAAGATCTTTTCTTTCGCTTATTGCGCAGTTTTTGCTACTACGCAGACCACCGCATTTAATGCATTTCTACTGTCGGATGCAGTAGTTTCGAGTATATCCCCATTTCAAGCATCTACCGCACCGCGGTATCTGCTCTGTTGTCGTGTTTCAATTTTTTACTTTATAATATTGCAAATTCGTCATTTGATAATGTTTTTTGTTATTATCGTTTGGGCATATTTAAAGGTTTTTTGTTCTTACCATTTTTTTGCGTTATATACATTTCTAATTTTATGGTTGAATATAGAGATTTCCTCTTTGAGCAGCTCAATATTGATTGTGTAATGAAGGCCTTTAATAACTATTCGAAAGCTGCTTTTGTATGTATGATGCTCTAAGTCCTTTTCTTTCATGATTTGACATGCTATTTTATAAGCTGCTACATTTTCGGTCTTTATTTGATTTCAAAGTTTATTAATTAAGGGAATATTTATCCTTCAATCATTCATAGTTGTTTAAAGAGTTTACTAGTAAATCAGCTTTTACAGTCCCTGATAAAAATAAAGGGGGCGGTTTAATTTTTGGCAGTGTAGTCGTTCTCGTTTCTTGTTTATTTGTGCCAAAGTCTTCTGGAATATTTTCTAATACTTGGAATTAATTATCTGAATTATGTTAATAAGTTTTATTTAATATTTCTTATAATCTCTGGCGAACATTTCTTAGTTTTCTAAGTTCTTCACATCTTTCCATTTAGAGGTTTTATGAAACTCATTTAACCATTCTTCATGAAGTTTTTTAGCTTTTTCAAAGGCTCTCGTTTCAATCTCATGTTCCAAATCTTTTTGTCTATTTAAGCACTCATCAACTTCTGTCAGATTAATCATTGTAAATCATTGTAAATCATTATTTCACTCATTGCCGATGCATTAACATTGGTTATAATGCCAGAGGCCGGTTGATAAGCTAAGTTATGACCCTATAGCGTTGTAATAATCGCAAGTGACCGCCGCCGGCCCACGCATGGACAAGCCCTCGTAAGTAGATTTAGGTTTTATAATGAATCGTCTTTAATAGAATTCCAGCACGACACCGGGTTAGTATCGTTTCTTATCACTACCACTTCTTATCACTACTTTAATTTTCACGATCACTCAATTTTTGAAATATGAATAGTATGAAATTCTGCTTATCTGTAGTCATCATGGTTTATATAGTCATCATATATTGTTTGGGATCTTAGTCATACGTACTTACAAACCACAACAGTTATAAAATATGATATATTTATAAAGTGTTTAGATTAATTTGCACATGTATATTAATATTTCCCAATGTACAAAATGTGATTACAAAATCTACAAATCCTATAGACTTAAAGAAAATTACAGTACTGTATTTAAAAAAATGCATTAGTGCCAGCTTAAAAAACTTTTTGTAAATTGGACATAACAATTGCCTTATTTCAATTAATTATATGAAATTGAACAATAAATATACTCCAATAGCCTTTTAAACATATTTCAACCCAACACTTTTTTAGTAGTGTTTAAGACAATTAATGTAATTAAATTATGTAAAATAATCATCGCCAATAAAAAATTAGGTGTTTCATGTAAAATACTTTCCACCTTAATTGTAGAGCAAATTGCTTATAACATTTATCGACAGTTAACGATTTCTTTCGCTGCTTTTTAAAAAATTGAGGCAATCTCACAAAATCTCATTCATCTTTTTTTTAATGAAAAAAATATGATTATATATATATATATATATATATATATATATATATATATATATATATATATATATATATATATATATATATATATATATATATATATATATATTATTCACGTATGGGCCCTAGTGGACCACGCGAAGTACAATTAGAGGCGTTTGTTGTTGTTAGCTTTCCTTTGTGCCCATACTAATTTCATTCTTTCGCTATGAGCTTTTTTCCTTTCGTCAGACCAAGTTGTTCCAGTCTTCCTACATTTTTCTCTCTGGCCAACCTTCCAAACGTTCACCTTGTGTCTGAAACAGCCTCTATCCTGAATTTCACTTTGTGAAATATTTGCTGATCTTAGGTCCTCTTTAATTGTAATCTGTGTATTGTTTGATTTCTTGGTTTTCTCGAAGTCGGTATGTTGTGCTATTTATTTGTTTGGGGCCTAGGATTTTTCTTACAATTTTTCTTTCCTTCTTTTCAATGTCCCCGATGTCCCTCTTTCTATTCAAAATGAGCGTTTCTGCAGCATATAGACATTCTGGCCTAATAACTGTGTTGTAATGTCTCAGTTTTGTGTTTTTAGATAGGCATTTTTTGTTGTAAATATTTTGTGTAAGTCTCAATGCCGTTTCCATTTTTTGACATCTACCCTTATTGGCCGCTTTTTCCAACCCATTTTCCATGATTATTTCACCCAAATATTTGAATTGAGAGACTCGTCTGATGTTACCATATTTTGTTTTTAGAAATGGCGTTCTTAGTCTGTTGCAGGTCATGTATTGTGTCTTTTCAAAGGAAATTTGGAGTCCTACATTTTCTGCTGTTTCTTTTAGGATTTCAATCTGTTTCTGTGCCGTTAATACATCTTGAGCTAAAATTGCTAGATCATCAGCAAATGCCAGACAATCAATTTTGATGTTGGTTCTCCCCAGTTTAATGGGCTGGTCAATATTCAGGGCCGACTTTTTTTCACGCCACTCCTGTATTACTTTTTCTAGAACACAGATAAATAAGAGTGGCGAGAGTCCATCCCCTTGTCTCACTCCAGTTTTAATTTCGAAGGGCTCTGAGATCTCACCCATGAATTTAACTTTTGACCTTGTGTTAGTTAACGTTGCTTTAATAATTGCCAGCGTTTTCAGATCTAGTCCTTGTTCTTTCAAGATTCGCGGTCAATAGAATCATATGCTTTTTTGAAATCCACAAATGTACAGACGAGATTTTTATTGTACAGTTTTTGATGTCTTAGAATCAACTTCAGATTCAGGATCTGTTCAGGGCAGGATCTGCCCGGTCGAAAACCTGCTTGATATTCACCAATGTTAGGTTCTAACTGTCCCTGTGCTCTGTCTAGTAGACATTGAGATAGAATCTTGTAACAAACTGGGAGAAGAGATATCCCTCTATAGTTGTTTACATTCGTTCTATCTCCTTTCTTATGTAGTGGATGGATTAGAGCATCTTTCCAATCTTCCGGAATCCGTTCGGTTCGCCAAACTTCTTGTAGAATTTTGGTTATTTCCTTGATTATACCTGGACCAGCGGATTTCAAAAGTTCAGCAGTGATTCCATCTTCACCAGAAGCCTTGTGATTTTTAAGCCGCTTGATTTGCCTAATTATTTCATCTTCATTCGGTGGTAATGAATCTGGGTTTGTTTGTTTAGCCTGTTAATTTAGTTTTAAATGTTTTGTAAAAGTTTCGGGTGTTATTTTTATTGGTAATCTTTTTCTATTTCATTCAGTTGATTGTTTTCATATTTTCTTTTAGTTTGTCTAATTAGCTTCGATGTTTCTTTTCTTACTTCCAAAATGATGTTATAGTTTATTGCTGTTTTTTGACTGTTCCAATCTTTGAATGCTTTACTTCGGCTTAATACTGCTTCCTCGCAAACTTTATCCCACCACGGATATTTTCTACGTTTTTGTAAAGGGACCAACTTTAAGGCCGTTTTAATAATTTTTTGTTTCAATTCTTGCCAGTTCTGTGCTGGTTGTTTATCAAGCTCTTCTGTTAGGGCTGGTTTTATTTTCGTTGGGTCAAACTTTGGTATTAGCAGCCTCTTTTGAATAAGTTTTCGCGGTTTTAAGCTAAGTTTGATTCTAGTCAAGTAGTGATCCGTGTCTATATTAGCTCCTTTCCTGACTTGAACATTCAAAATCTCTTTATAATTGGGGTACGAAATGGCAACATGGTCAATTTGAAATTCACCCATGTACGTGTTTGGACACCTCCAGGTCTTTTGTTTATATATGTTTGTTTATATATATATATATATATATATATATATATATATATATATATATATATATATGTATATATATATATATATATATATATGTATATCCCATCCATATTATATATATATATATATATATATATATATATATATATATATATATATATATATATATATATATATATATATATATATATATATATGTATGTATATCCCATCCATTATTCTACTTCGCGCGTCATCTGAAGAATGCGAAGTGCTTCTGAAGTAACTAATATAATATGTGTTTTATCTGGAAGAATCGTGTTAACTTATACTATGAGTTATGTTTGCTAGTCTGCTAGTCTAAAAGTCAACCTCATCTTGAGTGGTAGTTTAAATCATCCGGTCTACCCTGCTGGATAAAAGACAAGGTATAGCCATTCCATCAAGTATTACGGAAATGTAATACTTAGACTAATGGATTCTCTCCGAGTTAAAAATTCTGGATGTAAAATAAATCCCTTAATCGGATCTCCGGGACGAATTGCCTTAAGAAAGTGTGATAAAAGCACATAAAAGCTGAAGTTAAATAACGATGCAATAAATGTTACTATATGGAACGTTCGGAGGGGCTCGCAGAAATGAAACTTGAGTGATACGGAATGATGTTTGCTGGCTTATCCGAGATTCACTGGAGAGGGCCTGGTCACTTCACAACATAAAACGGTAGCATAATATATTTTTCAGGTCACTACAATTTGAGTCGAAATGGTGTTGTATTTGTGTTAACGAAATATGCTAGCAAATGTGCAACTGGTTATGATACTGTCAATGATTGCATTATAGCAATAAAAATATATTGCAAGTTATTCACTTTGAATTTCATACAGGTCTATGCAACCAACAAGGCAACAAGACAATCAACTGAACATGAAGTAGATGAATTTTATGGAAATCGTGAAGAAACTATCTGTAAAATTCCGTAAGTATTCTTGTAAAAGCCGATAAATTTTGATTATACTTGAAGATTTCAATAGGTAAAAATGTGGGAAAAAAATGATCGAGGCGAACGACATATAAATGTCTGCATAGATCAACAGGTGGTAATTGTAAACACTTACTTTTGTGGTGGCGATTTCATCAATTCTTTGGGCCTTTTAAAGCTTCCCTGCCTGGCTTACAGGATATATAGATGAGGAGCCTCCTGGGAAGACTTTATCAATCTATGATATTCCCTCTCTGGTCCGCAATGCATTATCCATGGCTCTCTCTCCTTTTATTATTATGAATAAATTTAAGGCTTCAAACGTATCACCGTTCAATCGAGATATATTCCCTAAGGCTGACATGCACCAAGCAATGTTACAGATCACCCAATAGCCTCATCTGAAATTGAAGACGCAGTTGAAATCGAAAGCATAACGCCAAAATAAATCACCCTTTCTCAGCAACTGAGATCACCATCTCCTCAGCCATGTTCATCTAAAGGTGTACATAAAATAGATCAGCCTGAACAAGACCAGCCTTTACTTTCAATGATTGTTCCTCAACAAACGAGATCCCTAAGCTCTCAGCCATCTACACCTAAAGTAGTATTCTCCCCTGAAATTGTGGTACCGTTTCCAAGAGCTGAATCCCATAAAACCGTCACTGCACGAAGACATTGTAAGCTACTGTTTTGACTGATACACTTGAGAAAGAGCAATTAGCATAAGAGTAAGAAAGATCTAAAAAAGGAAAAGAACAAGGAAAAGGAAAATGTGAAACCGTAAAGAAGACAGAACAAGCAGTTAAAAGACAAATTTTACGAAAGGAGAAGAGTTTATTTGCAGTCAAGAAAATTATGCAAGAACCGGGAAGTTCATTTGATGATGAATATTTTTGTGTTGTATTGGATACAATGCCCCGTAGGCAAAAGCTGGGCACACGAACATGCGCTCCTAATACAAAATTGCATTTCATTTGCTTAAATTGTGACAGCGAAAGAGACTGAAAGAGGTATTTATGCAGACATGTTTTGATTAAGATTACGAGAAAGACTGATTTTAATAATTAGCAGTTTTCTAGTTTGTTGATTTAACAATTAAACAAAGACTGTAATAAAAGATTAATTTTAACCATAGATGACTTCGTATTATTGTGTCGATTTGGCAATAAATACCACCTGCAGTACTAATTAAGATCTATGAACTTCTTACCCCAGTCTTGGGACTTTTCATCCCGCAAGCGGGGTATAAAGTACAAATTTCCATTTTTTGTACCTAGATTTTTTAAAAACTATGGGAACTATCTATTTTCTAAGTATTTAAATTAAGAGCTGAGAGCATAAAGTTTATTCACTTAAATTCTCTTATAATTATCATATCATTGGCGCGAGTTAGGAACCTCATAGTGCAAAATTGAACTATTAGCCCCGCCCTAACCTACTATCCGGTTTTCATATCCTCTATAAGAATTTGTTAACCAAACACGTTATAACAAAAACATTTCTCGCTTTGACGTTACAGTAGAGAGTTGTAAATTGCGCTTTTATTTTATACCGTCTTTCAGTTACTTACTATGAAATTCGCTTTCCAAGTTTCTGAAACTTTCTTAATAATTGTAACTTATTGGATATTGGTTTCTGTGATAACCTAATACTACAGAAAACTTTTGTTAGGTTGCTTGATAATATTGAACTAAAAGACCACTCAAACCATCCAAATCTAAACTTAACATCGAACTTCTTGGAGATAAATTGATTTTGAAGTTGTATGTATCTTTTGAGTATAAAGCATAAGTAATATTGCTAATGTAGAAAGATATCGAATTATTGCGATATTGATATTTTTATTAATATTGTCTTTTGATATTACTCTCATGTATTAGTTATATACATTAGTTTTTGTTAAGCTTTAGTTCATTTTTTGTTTTAAATGTCAAATTGTGTTAATAGTATCAACCGGCAATTTTTTAACAGTACATTTTTTGGTGAAGCTAAACAATAAGATATCGTACAAATCGCCTTTTGTTTGGCATAAACATTTTTTATGTTTACTTCTACTGAACAATAAACTGCAATTGTAAATTTATAGTTTAACCCTTTCGCTGCGGATGTCACATATAGTGTGTAGACTAAACATAAACATACTTGGTGTAAACGAAACTTGCTGGCCCGGAAATGCAAAATGCTTCAGTAATAACGGAGTCATATACTATTCCGCCTCTGATAAGAAAAACCCTCATCATCGTCAATATTAGTTGACCATACCATTAACGAATATGTAACTGGCTTCGTACCTCTGTCTAAGCGTGTTATGTTATTACAATTGCAAACTCAAATAGGTAAAACGAATATCTTGTAAGTATATGCACCCACTGCTGAAAAGGACCGACAAGAACTAGAATAATTCTATACCGAAATAAATAAAATCCTTAAAATAACCAAGAAATATGAACTCTGTATTATTTTGGGAGACCTAAATACTAAGGTCGGGAGAGACAGGTTTCGTGATTTGGTAACCGATTATGGTTTAGGAATTAGAAATGAGAGGGAAGATATACTAATACAGTTTGCACAAGAAAACGAAATGGTAATTGCAAATGAGCTCATTTGCAATATCCATTTCGGATTCAAGCTTCCTGAAAGAAGATTATATACATTAATCTGAGACTGAAAAGGACTGAAAAGGAAAGAAAATAAAACAAACAAGTGAAAAATTAAACATTGGTAAACTCAAAGAAAGTGAAACAAAAGAATAAGTCCATCAGGAAATAAACACGAACCTGAAATCAGCTATAATAAATATCGAAGAAAAGGCAAATTCAGAAGAAAAA
The DNA here is from genome assembly GCA_031761425.1 of Cosmopolites sordidus. Taxonomy (NCBI): domain Eukaryota; kingdom Metazoa; phylum Arthropoda; class Insecta; order Coleoptera; family Curculionidae; genus Cosmopolites; species Cosmopolites sordidus. The sequence continues at coordinate 561,959 of JARFXV010000590.1, forward strand.
TGGGCCATCATTAAAAACACAATAATGAATTCAAGTAAGAAATTATTAGAAATCCCGAAAGTGAAGAAGAAACAAGACTGGATGAATGAAGATATATTGACATTGATGGAAAAACGACGAACAGTTAAAATGACCAGCCCATATGAATACAAGATAATCCAGATGTTAATTAGAAGAAAAACTGTACAAACAAAAGAAAAGTGGCTCAATGAGTAGTGTACGGAAATTGAAAGTTTGGATGAAAGATACGACAGCTTTAATGCACACAAAAAAGTTAAAGAAATAACAGGAATTTCGAGACGAAGGCCATGCAGTATACTAAAGAATAAGGATGGGGAGGTGATATTAGACACCGAAAAGAAGTTCCAAAGATGGACAGAATATATCCAGCAATTTCTTGAAGACCACAAACAAGACAAAAAGCCGCAAGAACAAATGATAATAGACAAAGAAGATAACTAAACATAACAATAGAATAGGTGAAATATGCAATTAAAAGCATGAAAAGTAATAAACGAAACGAACAAGAACTAGAATAATTATATAACGAAATCGATTAGATTCTTAAAATAACGAAGAAAAACCACTCTGTATTGTTTCGGGAGACTGGACCCCTGCAATACCAACAGAATTAGTAAAATTATTGGAAGGCGACTAATTACAAATAATAAAAACTTCTTCAACTAGATTTACAACACACTATTATACCATCAAAAATTCCTAAGAAATCAAACGCAAAAAAGTATGAAGAAGACCGCACTATCTCTTTAATGAGTCACTTACTTAAAACCCTTCCTAAATATAGTACATAAATGAATTTATCGACGTTTGGAAGTAAGGGAAAATAAGTAAGGGAAAAGAAAATTTAAAATAAGATTTGAGAATAAACAGATCTTATACAGTAATCAAACAGCTGAAGCCAATGTAGGAGAATATACAAAAAATATACACACAAAACGAGGAGTAAGGCCGGGGTCCATCCTCTCACCGACACTTTTTACTATGTATTCAGAGGTCATCATAATTAATTCATAGAACGATAACACCCAAGAAATATAAACAAGGATTGAAATAGCTCGCAACACATTCTACAAGATAAAATCTTTCTTCTGCTGTAGGAAAATAGATTCGATTTCCTTTACGGTATAAACCCTTAGTAAATACATGATTAAAAGACTCGAAGCTTTTGAAATATGGCTATTCAGAAGAATACTACGAATATGTTGGGTAGAGAAAGTCACAAAAACAGAAGTCCTACGTAGAATATTCAGTGAAAGAAGTTTAATAACAATCATAGAGACAGACAGATTGGAATACTTCGGTGAGAGGAGAAGAAGCGTGGGAAGACCAAGAATGTCATAGCTGCAAAACTCGAGAAAATGTACATCGAGACAGTTATTTAGATCAGCTGTGGACAGGGAGAGGGTGGTCATGATGGTTTCCAATCTTTGTTTGTTGGCTGCTGTGGTTGCATATTTGCAAATATGTGCAATATTTACAAATATGTAGCCACAACAGCCAATCGAAAATACGTTGCGCATAAAGGCGTTACCCGCACACTAAGTAAAAAAAAATCCGTCGCATATAAGTGGCATCCGCAGCGAAAGGGTTAAGGAAGATTACTGAATAAGAAAATAGTTTTTATTATACGAGGGTTACTGTTGATATATCCGGAATTGGCAACAATGGTCTTGCTAGGCGCCTTTTGACATATACATCGTAAAGTTTGACATTGTTGATTGTAGACGTACTTAGAATATTTTGTTATACGGTCGCTATTTGTGTTGTTTAGCGACTTGAACATTTCACCTCGGTCAAAAAATGGTATAAACTCGTGAGGATTTTCGTGTGATTATTTACTATGACTTTCGACGTGGATTATCTCAACAACAGTGCAACGATTAACTCACTTCGACTTTCGGCAATGAAGTACCAACTAAAACTACTATATATCACTAGTTTAGTGAAATCAATCATAATTGTCGTTCGCCCATGGATTAATTTAACGACGGTCGTCTAAAATCAGTTGTTGTCCGAGAAAACATCGATACTGTGCGCGAACTAATAAACCAAGATCCTCATGTGATATACCGTAAGTTTGAGGCATTCCTGGGCATTAGTATAATAAACATATACAAGATTTTACAAGAACATTTAGCCGTGAAGAATATTTGTGCGCTTTGAATTTCCCAGAATTTGACAATCGCTCAAAAAAAAGCTCTTGTCGATTGGTGCAAAGAAATGGTCAACAAATATAATCATGATGCGTCAAAAGCCGTGTATAACATCTACACAGGTGGCTCTTGTATCTATGTATATGGGCCCGAAAGTAAACAGCAGTCGACTGTATGAGTCTTCAAACCCAGTCAGTCAAACCCAATAAAAGTTATTCGTGCAAGAAGCACTTCGAAGCAAATGGTCGCCTGTTTTTTTTTTAGATAAATGGGCATGTGGCTACAGTGTTACTAGAAGAGCGTAGAATGATCACTTCTGAATAGTACACAACCATTTGTTTGCCAAAAGTCCTTGATGAAATAAGAAAAAAGAACCAGTGTCGCAGGACCATTCTTTGCTATGACAACGCGAGCTCTCACACATTGGACAGAACAACTCAATATTTGACCGGTCAAAACATCGAATTGATGGGTCATCCGCCGTACACTTCCGATTTCGCACCCAATGATTTCTTTTTGTTCCCGTCCGTGAAGAATAAACTACGCGGTCAACGATTTTCGACGCAAGAAGAAGCGGTTGATGCGTTCAAAATACATGTATTGGAGATACCTCATTGGAATGGAAGATACCTCAATCGGAATGGAAAAAGTGCTATAAAAATTGGTTTAAACGTATGCAAAAGTATATCGATCATCGTGGAGAATATTTTTTGAAAAACAATAAAATGATTTTCAATGATAAATATTTCTTTTTATGTGTTATTCCGGATACATAAATAGCAACTCTCGTACAATACACTATAAAACTTACTTGAAATTTCAATTTCGCCCTTTTTAGGTCGCTTTCGAAAAATAGCACATATTTTGCATATAACCGGTGTCAGTCATGTATTTATCTATATTGAGTAAGAATACGCCATGTCACTCTCTTCCTTTAGATTCTCAAATTTTATCGAAAAATATTATATCTACATCTACACTACTACATGTAATATTACATCATATACTCTTATAGAAGTATAGTATAGAGAAAGTATAGCAAAAAGTAGAGACTAAATTTAAAATCAATTCATCTGAAGATCAAACTACTTCAAAATATTCACTCAGTAGAAATTAGAAATAACTATGATTATGACAACAAACGATTGTGACTTAGACCGTGAACACAAAATCTTCCAAAATCTTTATTTTTTTCTGATGTTAATGACGAGGTGTATAGTTACTAAATTTTCCGTCATATGCAACTTTTAGGAAATCGCTAACAATCTGTAGCTTCAAAATATTAGATTTTTCAAAATAACAGTCATTGCAAAAAATAGAAAAAAAGCTTTTCGGTGCTGAACACAAAACTTAATTCAATGTGAACAAATTGAAAATGTTTTGATTTCTTGTTCGAACAATGTCAGTTGTTTTGAACTGAACAAGTTTGGAGGATGTTACTTTTATAGTTGTATGGAGGATGTTACTGGAGGATGTTGTTGGAGGATGTTACTTTTACAGAGTTGTCGCCATGGCAGGGCCGGGTACACACGCATGTACCGGGTGCAATGACAATATTGTCGGGCGAGTAAAATTCGTGGCGTGCAAAGTGTGTGATAATAAATATCATTTACATTGTGTTAACATCAAAGAGACAATATCTAAAGCCATAAATGACTGTAAAAATTTGTTTTGGGTATGTGATGGATGTCTGTCAGTATTTGAGGTGAATGTTGACCTTAGTAATAGATTAAAAAGGTTGGAACAATATACTGAGGAGTGTAAGGTGAATACAGAGAAATTATTAAATAATTCGCAACATAATGACATCTCGACTACACAAGGAAAATTATGGACAGATATTGTAAAAAAGAAATCCTCCGTTAATAATTAGACCGAAAAATAAGCAACAAAATAGTACTACGACGAGGAATGCGATCACGGAAAAAATTAATCCGTCCAATTTATCGGTAGAAATAAACAAATTAAAATCGATAGGTCAGGGATCCGTTATGATTCAGTGTAAGGATGACGATTCTCTGAAGAAACTGCAAATAACAGCAATAGAAGAATTATCCGATAACTATGAGGTAGAAATACCTAAATATATTAACCCCAGAATAATTGTGGTTGGCGTTCAAGATAAATATATTGCAACTAATGAAGACTTTTTAGAGCGCATAAAAAATCAGAGTTTTCTTAAAAATACAGATCTGAATATTGAAGCAGTTCGAAAATATATTCCTAAAGGAAATAAACTGTGTAATATAATACTGGAGGTGTCGGCAGAGATTTATAAGTGCATGTTGAGTAGTAAGAGAGTTTTCTTTGACTGGGACAGTTTTCCAGTCTATGAATATTTGGGAGTGCTGCGATGTTACAAGTGTTGGAGGTATGGACATAAAGCGGCAAAGTGCAGTCAACAAGATGTTTGTCCTTTATGTAACAAACATCATAAAAGCTCAGGATGTAATTCAAATACAAAGGAGTGTACTAATTGTAAATTTGCACATGACGTCCTGAAGATACCTCATATTAAATATGATCACACAGTATTTGATAAAAATTGCGAATGTTATAAACGAGCTGTTGAAAGAATGAAGAACAGAACTAAGTATGCATAGCAACCACTTGATTGCTTCAGTGCGTCCACTAACAATATAGATATATTGCATATTAATATACAGGTAATGACGACCCACATGTTGCAGCTGAGGCTGTTTGTAGAAGATAGAAACCCATGGATCTTGTGTGTTACTGAAACTCATGCAACACGAGATGTAGAAGAGAACGAAATTAACATAGCTGGATATACAGCTGTTGTCTGTTATTCGGATAGTCGTCATACGGGGGGTGCTATTATTTATATTAAATCTGGCTTGAAATATTGGGTGGTTTCTGTCGAGACAGTTCTAACCAGTTACTGAGTAGTAACAGTTAAGATACAGATAAATAAGCTGTTTTTCTTGGTAGCGGCCTGCTATAGATCGCCTAGTGCCTCTGTAGGTGACTTTTTAAACTATTTGGAAGACAATCAAAGTGACAATGAATTTCAAAGAAATAAAACCTTTCTTCTGGGTGATATAAATATCGATTTTTTGAAGAACAGCAGTGAGTCTAGAAGGTTGAAAGACATTATCAGTGGAGCAGGTTTCACACAGATTGTTACTAGGGAAACCCACAATAGTGGTATCTCACAAACACTGATTGATCACATAATTACCAATGATTTTGGAGCTGTGGAGCTTGGTAGAGATTTTCCGATGATAAGCGATCATGAGATTATTGGTACCGAGTTTAAACTTCAGGGTATTGTATGTGAAACACCTCAACATACGTATGTTCGGAATCCGAATGAGCAAGCAGTCTCGAGGCTATTACTGAGTTAATGGGGAATGATTGGGACTACAATTCCATTGGCGTTAGTAAATTATATGTTGATTTTATGCAAACTCTACATGATGCTATTGATATGGCTGCTCCCTTAAAATTAGTACAACCTAGAAAGTTCCCTTGGATGAGCAAAGAGCTAAGAAATGCTCAAGTTGAGAGGGACAGAGCGTATAGAAAGTTTTCTTTCACAAAGAATGAACATGATTGGAGAATTTATAAGCAGAAAAGAAATATTGCACTGTCCATGATGCGACTTGAGAGGAAAATGTACCTTAATAATAATATCGATGCTTGTAGGGGGGACGGGAGGAAGATGTGGAGAACAATAAAGGATTTGCTGGGCAATGGTAAGGGGCGTGCCGATTTTTCGCGAATCGACTTTGATACTCACTACAGAACAGAGTATCGAAGAGCAGGACTGGAGCAGTGATGTCAAAGTATGCAAGACTCGCGATTTTTCTGAGTTTAAACATGTTACTCTAAACAAATTAAGAAAAGTTGTGTTTAGTTTAAAAAGCCGAAGTACGAGTGACAATGAAATTACGATAAGGTTAATGAAAAAAAAAATTGTGTCATCGGTTATCCTTTATTGTACTTAATTAATACAAGTTTTGAAACGAATACATTTCCTGAGGACTTAAAAACCAGCATTATTGTACCAATTCCAAAAATACCAAAGCCTAGTATACCAAGTGACTTTAGACCAATTAATTTATTACCTGTTGTTGATAAAATCATTGAGACTATAGTATGTACAGAGTTGAAAACTTATTTTGAAACCAATAAATTGTTATTTTCTGCTCAATCAGGGTTTAGGACAAAACATTCTTGTGAGACGGCTATTCAGTATGTCTGCGCAACATGGAGGAGCGATATGAAGGTCGGAAAAACTGTGCTTAGTGTATTTATAGATTTAAAGCGAGCATTCGAAACTATTGACCGGGATATACTGTGTAAAAAATTATTAAGTTATGGTGTAAGATCGAAAGCCTTAAAATGGATCAAGAGTTACTTGACAGACAGATATCATAGACGAGGGTTGAGGGAAAAGTGTCGGCACAGAGGGAAAGTGCGTGGGGAGTTCCTCAGGGTAGTGTTTTGGGCCCGTTGCTGTTTTTGATATATATCAACGATATTTCTACAATATTGGATAAATGTTTTATTAGTCTTTTTGCAGATGATACTCTCGTATCTGTGTCTGGGTATAATTTGCCTGAGATGGTTGAAACCATGAATAGTGAACTGGCAATACTATTTAGATGGCTATGCAAAAATAAACTTAAGTCGTATATCGTCACATTTATCACCATGGTCTAAGAGGCTTGTATATAATACTATAGTTTTATCCCATTTTACCTATTGTACGTCTGTGCTGATATCATGTAATAAGGAGAGTATTGGTAGACTTCAAATACAGCAGAACAAGGCTATGGGTGTACTATTGAACTGTAATAGGTATACACTGATAGAGGTAATGTTGCGGTCATTGGATTGGTTTTCAGTTGCGCGGGCCATTGAAGGGACTAACATTCGATTGATATATAAAATAAAACATAATTTGTTGCCCGATTATTTGAATACTTTTTTGGTACAAAGAGTAAATATGCATTCTTACGATGTCCGTTCTAAGAACAATTATGATGCACCAATTGTGAGAACTACTGCTCTCCAGAAGACATTGTTTTGGGAAGGTGTTTGTCTCTTCAATGCTTTGCCCGCCTACATAGGGAGCGCTCCTAATGTGCATGTATTTAATAGACTGTTAAATTATTATTTGAAGCAATAGAGTGTTTTATCATTTGAACAATGTTGGTTATTGCCTTTTGATTGTATTTTCTTTTGTTAAGATTTTTAGAATTTTTCTTACTTTTAGTTTTTTTTGTATATTGATTTTGTTTTGTTACTATTAGCTGTATATGCTAAATAAAGTGTGTATTTATTTATTATTTATTTATAAAACATTTACAATGAAACAGATAAGCAACACATTTTAATTCCAATCAGAAGAAAATAAGAAAAATATGAAATAGTTCTCTTTTTGGGGGCGTCGCAAATGGTCATTTTTATCAAGTTCGCCGTCATTGGCATCTTCAGCTTCATCAAGATCGTACTGGTAAAAGTTGAGATATAGATTGTTGTTTTCTCTCTAATCACTTCCATAGTGTTGAAGAAGAGTGTTGATGTCAGTTCCTTTACTTGGATGTAAAGTATATTTGTCTTTTTGTATTTATTTTTCCTTTGAAATAGCTCTTCTCAACGGTAAAATAGAAATAAAGGCTACCGACTGTAGTACGCTACTTGGTCGGGAATTTTTGGAATGAGATGGGTCATTGGATAGGTCAAGGATCAAAAACCTAAGGGTTTATGCGAAAAAAATTGGAAAGTTATTTAATCGCCAATCGAAAAGCTATGATTTTAAGCAAATACGTGCAAAAGGTTATTTGTCAAATAATAATTTGTTGGCAATTATTTAATGAATAGATTACAAATAAACTAATGAACATTGATAAAACAATTGAAAAAAAAAGAATCAGCCAAAAAATGAAAGTAGCATCGTCGGAGCGATTAACTGAGATGATCCCATGACAAAGGTCGTTAGCGATAAAAATGATTTCAGTGCGTGTCAGTTAAGTTCAGTCCATTTAAAATTAAAATTATATTTTGTATGCGAATATCACAGTATGCATCTTATATACAGATAAACTGTTGCCAACCAGGTTACAATATATAGGTGTCGTGAATCGTTTATAATGTGTTATGGTGTGAAGAATTAGTATCAGTAATTTCAACTTAAGTATGTTTCCTTTTTTCCTTTTTTTATTGTAAAAAAAAACAAACGAAATTTAAATGTACGAAATAAAGGTCTATAAAAATATTACATTTTAGTTTCAAATGATACATTAAGAGGACAATGAAACAAAAACTGAATTTTCTTAATAATGGGCGACGTTGCCAACTGTTCCTTTTACTTCTAGATGTTATTAAAACATTTATTATAATCTTTGATATCTTTGATATTTTTATCTGTATAGCGATATTGCTTTAGAATCGATAACACTGAACTGACTTTTGACCTTTGTCAAAATTTTCGATGACATTTTGATATTAATCTGTATAGCGACATTGCTAGCTTTAGAAACGATTACACTGAACGAACTTTTGACTTTTGTCAAAATTTTCGATTACATTTTGACATAACCGTGGCTCTATCTCACCAATGATTCGAATAATTTCATCATTTAGTTCAGAAATCGATGGTAGATTGTTCTTATAGACCTGGCTTTTCACGTAACTCCAAAGAAAATAGCCCAGCCCAACGGTGTCAAATTACATGATCTGGATGGCCAATTAACATCACCGTTTTTTGCAATAACTCATCCAGAAAATTTTGTTCTCAATAAATCAATTGTTTCATTAGGAAAGTGAGGTGTAGGGCCATCCTGTTGGAACCATTTATCATCCAGATCAATTCCATTCAATTCAACCTACAAAAATACAGTCATCAATTCAGGATATCCAACACCGTTCACATTTACCGCTTCACCAGTAGCATTCTAAAAGAAATACGACCCAATTACACCTCCTGACCATAATGCACACCTAACAGTGATTCGCTTAGGATGTAAATGTTTCTCATGAATCAATCGTGGATTTTCCTCACCCCAAATGCAGCAATTTTGCCTATTAACATATTTAAAATGTGCTTCATCTGAAAATGTGATTTTTTTGAGGAAAATCACTTGTTGTGCTTTTTGATACAATTGATAAATGGACGACGTTTTGAAGGGTCCAGTTGTTTTAGTTCCTGATATATTTAAACCTTATATACCTTCAGAGCTAAATCCTTTACTAAAATACGCCATGTTATGGATTCACTGAGTCCAAATTGTTGTTAATGTCGACTAATGGAAATTTGTGGGGATTCAGCAACACTTTCATGTACCAAATCAATATGTTCTCATAGACGACCATTACTACTATATATTGCTCTTCTAACCGCTATTCCGAACCATTTTCTTGAAATTTTTGAACAATTCGATTGATAGTGTTTTCAGATGGACGATTGCAAACCGCAAATATCACGTTTACTACAAACATTTTTCACTGAACGCTTATTTTCATAAAATCATTCAACAATTTTAACGCGTTGTTGTAGGACTTCATTTTTTCAAATGTCATACCTTACACTTCTAAACTGAGACTATCTGTTTCTATTTATTCAACAATTAAAAACCACTCAATTCGAAAACACGCGTTTCTTTGCATGCCAGCAGACTCTGTCGTTCTACATATAGTTGTAATGGATCATACATTGAATAAAAATAGCTTGTATATTTGTTTTATATCTTATTATAACTTTAGGAATTAAACTTGTTAACTAAAATATTAAAAGTTTTCCAATAAGAATGTTCGAAAATTTAAACGAAATAGCAACACCGTTTGAAATCTAAATATCATTCATATACGGCTGAATTCAGTACATTGTGTCAATTCACCCAGGAAACATACACGATTGAAAGGGGAAATACACTTTGGGGAAAGATATTTTTTTTCGATGAAGCGCATCTCCGACTTGATTGGTTTGTGAACAAACATAACTGCAGGATTTGGACCGATGAAAATCCTAAAGTCACTCAGGAATTGGCCTTTTGAACACATTTTTTTGACGCGCCGCATTTTGATGACAAGCCGACAGTTCCCGAAAAAAACCGAAAGTATATCATAATGGGAACGAAGGCCAATATCGGGTCGGCTCGGAACAATTCGGAAGTTATACCGAAATTTTCTTTCGCGCTCTTTCTGAAAAGATATTCGGAAATAATCGGATTCTCTGGCAAATACAACCATTTATCGATTTGTTATTGTTCTATAGGTTTAACCAATATCTTTGACTGCTTTTATTGGTTTGCTATGGTTTTGAAAATATACTTGCTTTTAATTGTTATTTAGGCTTTCGGTGCTCTTTTCTATAACGTCGAAAATCTTTACATAATAATCTTTACATATATCTTTACATAAGATATGGAGGCTTTCTCATATATCTTTACATAAGATATGGAGGCTCAAAGGTAAGGTCAGAATGAAATATTGAAATTATTATTTTATTTATATTATTTAATTCATGTAGGGAAAACAAATTAACGTGCCAAATTTATAAGAAGGAATATTCTTGCGTGTCCGCAAAGAATTTACATGTAGCAACACAACCGAGGGTAGTGACAATGAGAAAGATCCCTACAGGATCGTCAATTTTGTAGGATACGAATAATAATATTCAAAAAAGCGCGAATAGACAAGATCAAAATTCGACTACCAATTTGGAAGGTAAGCAGTTTTCCATGGAATCAAAACATCTGGAGGAGTATGCAAAAAAAAGAAAAATAGAAAAGCAAACCTACTATCCAAACAAAAATTAAAGAAAATTGTATATTTCTATTCTAAATAAAACAAAACAGTTAAAATATTTAGTGTTTTTCAGGATTTTGGTACATTTCATCTATAGATTGAACATATTTATTTGATAGAGTATGTTTAAACATAGGTCAGAAATTTATTATAGGCATTGAAGACTGATGGTAGGCTGACAGTGGTTCCAACATAATTTGTGATACATAGTGGTTTTCTAGTGTGTAGACCTTAACAGGAGAGTCCCAAACTTCGAATATAAAAGTTTTCCACTCAAAAAAAAAAATGGTTTAGGTGCCTTACCTGGTGCAAATATCTGGGTGGTCATGCATTAGAGTTAGTTGGCAGCCAGATTTATTTATATTGCAAATATTACTAAATCAAGAGTCTAATGTGGTGGTTTGTAAAACATGTAAGGCGAAAAATCGCCAACGTTTTAAAAATACTGAAAACCTTAATTAAAGCAATAATGTAATATGGATTTTTTTAAATATTGTTAATAGAGTTTAGTGTGGTGGTTTGAAGAATCGGTGTCATTTTAAAAGTATCGCAAACTTCAATGAAGGTAATCAAACTATCATGCAATCAAACAAATATGTATATAATTTTGGGTAGGGATTGTTTTTATTCTGAATTAATTATTAATGTAGTTTACATATTATAATCTGATGTAATATATTATCCATATTATCCTAGTTGGGGGAAGTTTTATTATGTATATTTAACAGTTTATTTTTTATTGAAATAAAATTAGTGATTTAAACAGTATGTATGTGTTTTATTTTTCTAATTATGATTTATATTTTTTTTCGCTCAAAAAATAATTACAAAACTAGAAAATATCTTTTGGTTATTCAATATTTAACATTTTTCATTATTTTTGAAAACCAATATTACAAAAAAATATTACCAATATTACAAATATATACAAAAGATTACTATTTATAACATTATATAATTTTTTTGTTTGAGTATTTATAACTTGCTGAAGCTGCACAACCGTGACATTGAATCTCTTGAACTGAATGTTTCATTAATAATTAAGGTAACTGTCTAAGCTTTACTCCGGACTTTATGTTCTGGACATACACGTCCTTCTATTTTTGCGTTTAAGTTGAACAAAACCTATAGCCTTGTCACCGTAACTTTCTCGTGACATCCTACAAATAGTTTAATTATATTTAATAGAAATATTTTGTTCCTTATTTACATTTACATTATTATTATTTTTTAAAAACTCACATTGATGCTTGAGCAGCTCGAACTTCAGTTCACAGCAACATCTCTTCATCCACAGCAAGCATATAATCAGAATTAGTTTTTATGAAACCTTTGTCAGACATTACTGAACTGAAAACAATAGTTTGTTTTGCACTTAACCAACAACAATTTTGACAGTATATATATAGGTAGAAGTCGTTGACAGTACTGACGTGAAAACACTTTACTATTATGATGTCACAAACATGGTAGCCAATCGCAGCGCGTCGCGTAGCCACGTGATTTTTTTTAAATTTTATATATTTTAATTAATATATATTTGATTGTAACAAATTTTAAAAAGTTTTTCAAATCGATTATCAATATTATTTATGATAAAGTTTTAAAATAAAGTAAAAAAATCGATAATTATTTTGTATTCGAAAACCCAATTATTCCTTGATCCTCACTGCAACTGTCACTGTTTGGGACAATTTTTGGGTCGGTGGAGTGAGATAACCTTATTTTTTTGAAGACGATAATAGTGGTAAAACACAATGTGCCAGATAATCGATTTATTGTAAGAAAAGCTTCCTGGGCGTGTTAGTTTATGGGGGCGCGAAATGGTAATGTGAACTGACTATCATGATCGTGCAGACTCACGCCCTTTATAACCCTACAAAGATTATTCTGTAAATAATTTCTGCTTTACAGAAGTAAACGTTGAACATTTTTTTAGTTTAAATGTAATTAAACATTGTTTGGCCACTATGGAAAATGTATCACGCGATATGTGTGAAAGTGTAATAGAATATTGGGTCTCCAGAATGCATTCCACAAGACAAAGTTAAAGAAAAGATTTGAACGGCATTATTTTCAAAATATAATGCCATTATTTGTTCTTTAAGATAAAATATAAATTACCGAATTATTACCTGCATTGATCATTGTGACTCATTTTAAAGTTCGGACACTCTTATTGGACAACCTTTTATATAATCAATCAAGAAAAAGAAAACAACAAACCTTTATCAAATTGTTTATGTAGCAACATTTTTTTCTAGTATATGAGAATGGTAAACAATACTGTATTAAAAATTATATCCTTGCCATATTCACCACAATAAATTTAAAATATTTATACAATTTTGTCAAGTGAACTTATTTATGCAATTTTGTCCAGTCAAGTTATTTATGTAATTTTAATGCAATGCAGCAATTACCATAACATAACAAAAGCGCGTGTGGGTCAGCATTTCAAATTAAAATTCTACATTATACAAAAACGCTTTTGAGGCTTGTTTTAATCCCTGCTCGCTCGATAAAAGTTCATTTCGACTAGTTTAAAATTTTAATCATAAATTACTAAATAATAATTAAACAACACCAAAATGTGGGGTAAAATAAATTTTATTATTGCTTTTTATTGGTAACTTATTTTAAAATAATATAAATAAAAAAAAAGGCAAAAAATCTTACCATGTAAGTGTATATTTATCCTAGCGAGTTTTTCCAGCTTTTGCTGTAATAACTTAGCTTCTTTTTTGCTCGGCTTATGACTGGGAGGTGGCAGTCCCCTGGTGAGGGGAATACTTGCCACCTCCATATCAAGGTCGCCCGAAAGGGTCGGGAGTTCTAAAAATGTAAAAAAGGAAAACTAAATTAAAAATAAAAAATGAAACTAAAATAAAATAAACAAATAATATGGGAAAAAAAAATTTTGCAGACAGAAGACAACAATCTTTACGACTTTATGATTACCATTTTTTTATGATTATTAATTGCGTTTTTCCTTTGCACAATCTTTACATTTTATTTAATTACAATTTTTAATTCTAAAATTGAGGATGCTGAGACTAAGTGGAACAGAAAATAAATTATTCTTCATTCATGCTGTTGCGATACACTTCATGAGCATTTCAATTATCCTTTTAAATTCTTATAATGGAATCTTTGGTGTGAAAACTGAACTCAAAGAGATCGTTCACAAAACATTAACTTACTTATTTGCAGTCTTTCGACACTCAGTTTACCTATTATGTTAGCCTCGTCGATATATGATCAAATATTAGTAGAAGATTCGATTGTCTCTTAGTGATTGTCCATGAGTATAGTGAAATGCATCACCTCAGTATAAAATGCTTTAATTTTCGTTAATTTCTGAATTAAAATAGTAATCACATAAATGCTTTTTGACGTTAAATAATAAATCAAAACCACACATCATAAGGTGAAAAAGTAAAGTTTTAGGGTTAGAGGTGCATCAGCAACAGAGATGGCTATTTAGCGACTAGACCTACAGTTTAACGTGGGTTCTGAATCACGGTCATCAGCTACTGTAAACGCCGATCCAGTGGCGGCTTAAGTTAAGTAGAGGCCCCAATCGGTAAACATTTTGGGGCCCTCAAACTCAAGTTAGAAATAGAAGTTGCAAGAAAACTCTCATAAACTTATCAACAAAAAAAAAAGTAATGCAAACATTTCATACTGTTACATATTAAATAATTTTATTACCTGCTATTCTACATCAATTTCCGTATTGCTTTATTTCTTGCAAAATCATCAGTTATTTTGGCAGTGTCAATGCGGTTTAAAATTTCCTGCTCTATATACAAAATGGCCAAGTTAATTAGTCTTTCTTCTCCCATTGTATTCCTTAAATAATTTGTTACTCTCTTTGAAACAGGAAATGATCTTTCACCGGACGCATTAGATAAGGGAATTGTTAGAAAAAATTTCAATTATATTTCAATATTCGGAAGTGTGCAAGACATTTCCTTGAAGGCTCGATACTTGTGATATCTATCGACATCACTATCACACGAGAAATCTAAGATGTCTGGATTGTCTATTGTGGTTCTTATGGTGTCCTCGTTTTCTTTTAGAAATATTAAGAAAATGCCCAATTCATCTTCCAAAGTACTAACATTAATGTAATTTTTGTACATATCCTTTAACTTTGTTAACCCTTTCTTTCTTTCTTCTGTTGAATCAAATAATATACGAAAAGGCTCTAGAACAACTTCATACTTCTGAGCTCTTTGAAATAGTTTTGTTTTAGTGTTATCACATATGACATAAAATGAACTGACTTTAAAATCTCTAATTATTAATTCATGTATGACTTTTTTGTTTTAATCAAAAAATACGTTTATCTTTCGTCGCCTACGAGTTTATTTATCTTCCACACTAAATGATAGTCCCAATAAACCCGTTTTCTCTTTTTCAACTTCTTCATATTCTTCTCGGCAATTATTGATACAATTTTCTAATGACTTCAGTAGGATAGATCCTTTGAATAGTTCAGACTCTACTGATTGTAGTGATTTACTAGTAGCATTTATTCTCTGCCAAATAGTATTCTAAATTACTGTCGTTAAGGCGGTTTCATATTTGTCCAACTTGTTTTTCTTCTTCTGCATTACAACTTTCTCATATTTCTCTTTTTACACATTTCTTGTTTATTTGTTAAACTTTTTCAGCGATGAGTTTACGCAGAGAAAAATGAAAATAACTTCTGCACAAACATAAAATACTGAACTGGAGCGCCACAACTTTCTGCAGCGAAATTTCCAATTCAATTTAAAGAATGGCTAGCATACGGAATAAAATCGCACTTGGACTATGTTCTTTAATGCGTGCTTGCAAACCTGAGTACTTTCCTAACATATTTGAAGCATTATTAAAAGATTGTCATAGACAGTTTTTAATATCCACCCTTAATTTTGTTATGGTTTCTAAAACTTCTTGTCCCAAGTATGAACAGTTATGTTTATCTATGGGAATAAATCCTACAAATCCTTCCATTATATTACCAGAGGATGAAACATATCACAAAAGTAAGTTGGTCGACATGAGAAATATCGGGAGTCGAGTCAAAAATTATGCTATAAGTCGCAGATTTGATTTCTTCAATTATTGCAGCTCTTACTTGATTGCTAATAAGGCCTACAAACTCGTCACAAATATTGTAAGATAAATAGTTCACATTTCCTCATCCCTGATTGGTTTATTCTTGTAGATGTAATTTCAAGAACTCATCGTATTCGCTTAGGTATACCAAGGCGGTTAAATAATTTCCTTTCTTATCGGAATTTTTGCCTTCGTCGTGACTTCTAAATCGTAATCCTAAGCGACCTAATGATTTTATTGTTGACACAATTCTTTTTAACATTTTTCTCCAGTAACATTCTTCGTTTTCCTCTTCCTGTAATAGTTGAGTATCAATTCTATTAAATTTGGTTGATCTTTCGTACAGAGTACACATGGCTGACATGTGTTCTGTCGAAACTTAGTGATCCAATAAAATAACAGTAATTGACTTTGCTTTTGAAAAGAGTTTGCAATAGTAGCAGTAAACGCTTTTGCTTGTTTCTGAAAATATCAGCTAAGTTTTCTTTTCAATAGTTCTATTTGATTTCGTTCTCTAAAATAATCATAAGAAAGTCCTTTGTATATACTTCATCTCTGTCTTTTCGATATTTTTTGTTCGTGTTTAAGAATATGGTCAATAATAGCAACTGAAAAAAATGTTTGTCATAAAGCTATATCATTAGCCCTAAAGTTGGCCATAAAGCTATATCGATGTCTATATTCAAGAGTTTGTCTGGACTATCTCTACCT
The DNA here is from genome assembly GCA_031761425.1 of Cosmopolites sordidus. Classification (NCBI taxonomy): domain Eukaryota; kingdom Metazoa; phylum Arthropoda; class Insecta; order Coleoptera; family Curculionidae; genus Cosmopolites; species Cosmopolites sordidus. The sequence continues at coordinate 578,734 of JARFXV010000590.1, forward strand.
TCTGCATCTTCACAGTCCCTTTTATCAGTAGTATTTTCAACCTCTTGATGCTAAACTTGTTCTCATTTTTTTCTTCTTCACTTATAGGCCTGTGTGGTTCAGAAGAAGTTTCCAACGCAGATAATTTATCTGAAGTAGATGTTGTTGGCAACTCTGTCTCTGAATTTACTGTTAAAAACTTATGCAATGCGTTTCTTTGGCTCTCAACAATTTCCAGGTTTCTCTTAATTTTTTTTCGCTTTTCTACCCACTGTGCTTTTCTACTCGCTTCCCATTGTGAAGAAAAAAAAGTTGTTTTAATTTCTTGTTAATAACTGATTTTTTTTGGAAAAAAATGAATGCTGCGAAATTCGTGGCTGAATGGTTCCCCGGGGACACAAGCGTCCGTTTGCTCGGCATACAGTTAAATCCGCCACTGCACCGGTCAGTACGCTCCTCGGGTTCTCAACCGTTACTTTTGTGCTTAACCATAAATCTGTTTCGATAAGCCTTCCGACGAGTGATCAACGTAGAAAATCTCTCAGAAGACATCCGGCCTTACCCAGCTTCGAATTGGCGCTACTGAGGGATGATTTCTTGTCAGATTTTACACTCTTATTTATAAACATTTAGAAATACTGGAATCGAACTTGTTACCACACTAATTACCGTGTCAGCAGACCACTGAGTTAGTCACCGCAGCTAACGTGTCTCCCAAGATCAGGTGAGTATGGATGTCTAATAGCTAAGATCGTTTTTCTTAAAAATCATGAAACTATGTCAACATAATCCAAAGAGGTGTTGGAGTGACAGTATATATGAATTTCATGCCTTGAAGATCTTCAGGAAGGCAGTGTAATGTGTACAGAAATAACTTACAATATTCCACACTGTCAGTATAGTCGTTTTCAACAATCCTGTTATTTCTGAAGAAAACTTCAAGTATTAGAAATTGTGCAATCAAAAATTTCTTTATTACGGGCCGGTTCTACAATGCAAGAATATACCAGGTATAACTACGTTTGGAATAAAATTTTAAACGCCGGGCGGGCGTTTATGCGCATTTCAAGTTTTATTCCAAGTATAGTTTATACCTGGTATATTCTTTCATTGTAGAACCGGCCCTAAATTGATTTCGAGAATAGTCTCTAGTATTCTGAACATCATTTGCTCGAATTTTTTAGAGATGCGTTAAAATATTATGTGTTATTTAGCAAACTGACAACCACGGTCATCACCTACCGGCTAGCGAGTGACTAATGTAGAAGCCTGATAACTGACGCAACTGACAACACCTCAGACACCGGGGTGAATTTAAAGAGAATGCTTATATACACATAGAGGATATATTTACAAATGCTTGGAGTAAATTTATTTTATCGAACTATGCGTGATACTGTTACATATCTATTGGAATCCTCGATATGAAACAGTAAACTCCAAGAGATTTACCACTAAATATCAAATCACTTAATTTAACTTCTCGGCATGCAATTCGCTAACCACGTTAGATTGAAAAATCTAGATTAAATTATTTTCTGATGATGAGAGCGTGATTAGCGAAAAGTTTGTCGAAAAGTGGTAAATCTCTTTTAAGTTTAATATCTAAATATATTTAAAATAGAACAACTACTTTGTTAAAACATGTGTTTATTATAAATCACTATAATAATAATAATTCTAAATCTAATCACGCCATTTATTTATAAGAAGTACAATTCAATACTTTAGACATTATATTTTTGTACGTGCATTATATTACATTACTATATTATATTAATATATTTCTATTGGTTCTGTGTGAAGGAATATGTGCATCTTTTAGTTTTGTAATTCTTACAACGACTTCAAAGGTATCAGAAACTAGGAATTCGTCGGCGTTGTCAAAGGATGGCAGTGACAAATTCAGAATAAAAATTCTTGGAATATTATGAGTATTTTCCAACCTCTAAAATTGAATTTTATGCATACCAAAGACATTTCGGGCTTAAGGAAGTTGAACGCTACTGCATGATAATAAACCTTTGTAAAAAGGCACATCCGTTAGTCAATTTTTGACTTATATTGTAACCCTCGTCCATCCACTCTATCTCACACAGTGACAGAAGAAATTCGCAAATTCTACATATGGAATTTCATTTCTTAGAAAATACGAAGCATTGATATGCTTTATCTCATTTTCTTTAAATCTTAATTAAGTTGTAACACAATTGGAATACTTAAAAATTATACTCAAAATAATAATAATTAAATAAGTAAATAGTCATGATACATCAAAAAGTTTTTTAAGAAATTTTGTTTATATAATACATCAAAAGAACAATTTTTATAATTTTTAATGTGTCAATTCTTCTATTGGAATCTTCGCTGTGAAACACTAATCTCGAAGGATTTATCACTAAACACCAAATCACTTTTTTTTTAATTCTCGCGCGTTTCACTAACCATGTTGACATCATCGGGAGATAATCTTACTGATTCAAATAGATTGAATAGATTGAACTACAATGAATATTTTATTAGTTGGTTTATAGTTTAAGCATGGACGCACACAAGTCTCAGTCACGGACATTGTAAAGGTGGTTCATCAATATTTGTTGCTGAAAGAAACCGACTCTGTGAGAGAAATCGTCGCGATCCATCGGCGTATGATATATATACGATGTGTAAGGGAAATAATTTTCGTAAATTTAACCAACGATTCTTTACATTATTTTGATTAAAAAAAATCCTTAAAATATGTATCCAAAATGCAACCATTTTCGAGGCAAATATATATTTTTTTGCAATGTTGCCCATTGTTAGATTTGTACATTGTACAATTCTAGCTTTTGTTTTTGAGATTAATTAAGAATAGTATAAATAAAGTAATCAGACTGGTAACTTAGCCGTCGATCTGGCAACACTGTTGGCTGTCCCTTCGAAGAGGAGGCAGGCCAACATCTGGTGCATCTTTAGTATGAGTATGAACACCTTAGAGTCGCTTGGTGGCCGGAGCAATTTTTTTCATGAACCGGTTTTTATTTGTGCGTTCTGAAAATGAGTGACAACAATTTCGAGAGGTACGTTAGCAAATTTTTGTTTTAGACTTGGGCACAGAGCGACGGAAACTTTTGCAAAACTTTATCAGGCCTATGGAAATAGTGTTGTTTCAAGCGGCCAGGTTTTCATGTGAATTGAGCCATTCTCAGAAGGCCCAAACTCGTTTAAAGATCAACCTCGCATCGGAAGGCCTTCAACCGCAAAAGTAGTAAAAATGTCCAAAGAATCCAGAATTCGGTGGGTTTTGTTCGTCAGTTGATGGTCAGAATGACCGAGGAAGCGTTGAATTTGTTTCATACAACTGTTTGTCAGATTTTGCCCAAATTGGAGATGGTTTGAACTTGTGTTGGATTTTTTAAGCTTGCCCGGAAACCAAGTGCCAAAGCCAGGAATTGCACACTCCAACCTCAGCATGGTGAAAAAACCCAGAATTATCTAATCAAAGAAGTATGCTGATTTGCTCTTTTGGTAGTTAGAAGATCATCCATAAGGAATATGTTCTTCAAGGTCAAACGGTAAACCAGCATTTTTATACAGAGATTATCGAGCTCTTGAAAGAGTTCGAAAAATGGTCGTTCGTGTGAGACTGAAGACCTGGGTGCTGCATCACGACAATGGGACTTGCTGCACAGTTATTTAAATGTTTTTGGCAAGTAAACACATCACTGTGGCTCCGCAGCCTTCTTACTCATCCGAAATGAGTCCTTGTGACTCTATATGCTTTTCCAGATTGAAAATTCATCATAAAAGATACCATTTGAGGACATTGGAGAACATTGAAAAGGCCGTAACCGATCAGCAGTATCTGAGTTTTATCACTGCTTTAAAGAGTAGACAAACCATCTCCAGCGCTGTATCGCTTGGGACAATGTAGAATTGAAATTTCAAAATAAATAAAAACTATTTAAAAGACACTGACATTCACTTCATTTAAACATCTTGTATGCTTTGTAGTTTCATGATTTTTATGTGATGTTTAATATTTCAAATTTGATTTTGATATTGTGTATTGACATATTTAATTAAAATATTATTTTTGTAAGACGTGGTAAAATAACAATTTGTTTTTTTATGGAAGATTACAAATAAATTGAGTTGTTCAACTTTTGATTATAAGTTGAACGCTTGATTAAGTTATGTATGTACATGAATGAGGTTTTTGAGATTGCTATTTTTGAGTGACGAAAATGTATCCATAAACTTGTATATATAATTAAATATAAAAAGTTTGTAGAAACTTTTGCAGTAACCTACATATTTCGTTCTCATTCCTGCCCTTGTCACACGAGGAAGTAATAATTTTAGTCTAGGGAATAGGAAAAAGTCTCACGGTGCCATATCAAGTAAACGCGCAGAAAAATAAACTAGTCTACGTTCCGCCTTCCTACCTTATAATAAAGTTTACTAGTATGAAAACAGCTTAATTTATGGGATCACAATTAATGAAGAAACTCAAATGTTATTGCTTGTAAGCTGCTCTAAGGAACGTAAAATAAAACTAATTTAATTCTTGCTAATGATTTTTGGCGATTATTTGTGTGTCATTTCTTGTGCTAGATAACTAGACAGTAGAAAGATATATTATAATACATATTGTTGAAATATATTTTGTCTAGAATCTATTCATAGACCTTAAAAGCTATTTGTCGGTGTTCGTGCCAGCGAATGCAGTTGGATGCATTTATCTAAAATGAGATCTGCTTCGGAAGCTGTTTAAATTCTTGTCGATAAGTTTATGAAAGTTTTCAAATGAAAAATGTCTATAGCAATATTGCTTGTAAGTCTAGAAAATGTTGAATAATAAATGTCCAATAATGAAATTAATAAACATTAATTTAATTCTACTTTTTCCTTCTTAAAGAATGATTTCTGTTCCATGCTATTAAAATGGCTAGTATTCTGTTGATTATATATCTGGTGCAAATAGAACTTTTCAGAATAATGACAAAATTGATGGCAGTGAGAATATTATATATTATATAGCTACTCATTAAGCCATCAGCACTGCTTATTGCACACCAACATTCTCTTTGTCCCTCCCTCTCTTTCCCTAGTCTAATTGTGTCTACATAGATGGCTTAAAGAATTGAATTTTTGTTCTGTCAATCTAAATTTTTCAAATATATTTTCCCCTATTTATTAACATAACTATAATATTCTTTATTTATTCCGAACCGCCATTCCGAACCTTGTTGATTGATTTGCATGTCAAACTCGTATACTGATGTGTCATCACCAGTTACAATGCGTTTTATGAATGTGGGGTCGGAATTGACTTGTTCTAGCATGTCTTCAGCGACCTTTAAGTGATTGAGTTTCTGAAGAAAATTCAGGTCATTCGACAATAGTTGAGCGGCAATGCGTTTCATGCCTAAATCGCGTAAAATGGTACGAATTGATTCGTGAGTCATAGAAAGATCAACGGCTAGCTCTTTCAAACTTAAATGACGATTTTTAGTCACCATTTACTTCACTTTAGCGATGTTAACTTCAGTTGAAGACGTTGATGGCCAACCAGAGCGAGGCAAATCTTCCACGACATCTCGACCGCTTTTGAATGGACTATACCACCCATATGCAAGTGTTTTTGATACAGTCGATGCACCGTAAGCCTTCTGCAACATTTTCAGCGAGTAGGCAAACGAAATTATATTTGCAATGAAGAATTTAAGACACATTCTTTGTTCGATGTTTTTATCCATTATAAAACTTCCAAAACACACCTGATGACGTTCAAACTCCGCGTTAGTATAGTTGACAGTTGTGCCAACTTAGCGATAAAAAGAATTTTGACAATCTCTTTAAGCGGGCTCTTCAAATGATCAATTCCCGGTACATTTTTGACAGAATGTATATATTATACATTTTGATTTCCTGTGTTCAATGAGACAACAGTACAATGTGGAACACACAACAACCTACTTCTCCGTAAAAATGACCTCACCTATCCCTTACATTGGAGGGCATAGGTTTCGTCTATTGGTGGTTAGACTCATCAGGATATCGGCATATGCTCTGTCGTCAAGAATAGGGAGAAATTGGCGAAAGTGCGGGTTGTTTGATTGTGGATAGGTTCTCCCTATTCTTCACGAGAGAGCATATATAAAGCAAGACACTTACGGTAGGTCACTTAATGAGAATGCCATCCACTGAAATGATTAAAAAAAGAACAAAATAGATTCCATTGGAGAGAAGAGCAAGGGGAAAGGTGAGAAGGCGATGATTAGACTAGGTGGAAAAAAGTATAAAAATACTAGGTATTGCAAACTAAAAAATGGAATGCAGAGACAAAAAAAAAATGGAAAAGCATATCTAAATAGGCCAGGACACATAAAAGACTATAATGACTAGAATAAGAGGAATAATCCATTTCATTTAAGGGGATTTAAAAACCGTAATGCTGAGGGATTGAACGTTAAATCGTTAATAATCATCGGATTATTATGCTTGGTAAAAGGGATGGTTGGAACCAACGTGACAGGAGACATTCATCACTTCAAAAAAAAAAAAAATTATATATATATATATATATATATATATATATATATATATATATATATATATATATATACATATATATATATATATATATATATATATATATATATATATATATATATATATATATATATATATATATATATAGTGCTGGCAAGAGAAATAAAGCCGTGACAATAAAAGGCACTCTTTGTCAAATAAAGTTGTAATAGCATACGTAATTAGTAGAATAATTGTATAATATAAATATATAATAAAAAAGGGAAAACATAATATCAAACTTAGTTTAAAAAAAAATACTGTAAACGTAATATTTAACAAAAATTTAGAAAAAAAGCATGAAAATGTGGTCATAAAATAGAACCATAAAATTTATAAAGCAGTAAATATTGTTTCTTCAAGTTTTGCTCTTAATCTATCGACACGTTTTGTTTATTTTAAGCGTTGAAATAAAAAAAATAAATGAAATCAAACTTGGTTAAATAATAATTTTTTTAGAAACGGGGCGTAGCGTTCATTGTACAGCAATGAAGTACAGAAAGAGTGCAGATTTTAACATTGCGAAAAGAAGCAAAGTCACTAAGGGAAATTGCAAGAATCGTCGGTCGATCAAAAAAAAAATGGTGGAAAATGCACTAAAAAACAACCATTTTACGAAAACCGTGGAGCTAGAAGAAAAACGATACCTCATACTCACAGGCAGATTGTCCGAATTTCAAAAAACGACCCATTTAAATCGTCAATTGAAATTAAAAATGAACTGGGGTTAGAAAAAAGTTCAAGAACAGTTCGAAAAAGGCTTCATGTAAGTAACTTACATGGTAGAGCAGCCAGAAAAGTCCCTTTGGTATCCGCCAAGAAAGTAAAAAAGCGTTTAAAGTTTGCCCAAGATCAATTAAATTGGTATGGTAAACAGGGAATCAAGAAATTGGGAAATCTTTTATGGAGCGATGAAACAAAAATAAATCTAATGGGTTGGGATGGTAGACGATATGTTAGAAGACCAGTCAACCAATAATTATTACCAAAATATACTATTAAAACTGTTGTAAGGTTAATCCTCTGCTAACTTACTGGATTAAAAAAAAAGGAACACAATGGGTAGGTCCATATTTTTCAGGGGGTCATGCTGTCTTTTGTAGAAGAAAGTATACCGCTGGTATGGAAATATCAACAGGATAATGATCTGAAACATACTGTTAAGAAAACAAAACAATTTCTTAGTGACAATAAAACCCTCCCAACGGCCGGACCTCAATCCCATTAAGTAGTTGTGGACTTAACACAAGAATGCCATGGGCAAACGTAAAACAACTTGAACTTTGGGAGGGGATTAAAAAAGAATGGAAAGCTGCACCATTAGAAATATATCAAAGACTTGTAAACTCCACGCCCAAAAGATGCGCTGAAACACAAAGGTCATAAAACTAAGTATTAAATGTTATAAAATGTTCATGCGTTATTTAGCACTCTTGTTAACTGTTAGATAGTATGTATTGTGCTTGTTTCTTGGTTGGCTCTATTTTTATGACAACATTTTCATGTTCTCCTTTCTAAATTTTTGTTAAATATTACGTTTATAGTATTTTTTTAAAACTAAGTTTTATATTATGTGTTCCCTTTTTTTATTATATATTTATATTATCCAGTTATTGTACTACTTATGTGTGGCAAACTATTTTATTTGGCAAACAATGTCTTTTTAGTAATAATAATAATTATTATTATTATATTATCTATTAGATAATCCTTCTATGAATTTATAAAAAACTTTATTGATGAATTATCAGAATGAAGTCCTTACATATTTAAATTCCAGAAACTTCATCTGGAAACTGAAAACATTCATAAACCCATTAAATTCTTCAAGACTGCATATCTAACATTGTTTTTTTTTTGGTTAAGAAGCGAAAATTCTGCCTATAGGCTTTTATCTCAGTGAGATAATCCAGCGTTGGGTTATTTATTATTGATTGGAATCCTTCGAAGGAAAATAAGACGGCTGAATTTATGGTTCAATAGAAATATTGTTTCAACCACATTAAATATTAATTTAACATCAGTGGAATTAGATCTATCTTGTTCTTTCGTTGTTTACGATAATAGAAAATTGCTATGTTTGATTTGAAGCATTAATAGGAAAGTAATATATCATAGAGGTTTTTACTTAGTATATTGTTTCAAATCTCATACTACAGGAGTTACTCAATATATTATGAGATATCCGTTAATTCGAATAAATATTTACATAATATTGCTATTTTAAAAATAATTATAATTTATGTTTATTACGTTAATATATTACAATTATATATATATATATATATATATATATATATATATATATATATATATATATATATATATATATATATATATATATATATATATATATATATACCCCTTTGTGGATCAGACCTTGACGTGGTAAAGGGGTTTGAGTAGGGCAATGAAGCTTTGAGCTATGCCGTCTGGAGTCTATGCTCCTGGGAGGGTCACCCCTGGCGGACAGGTCAAAGCGGAGGCCTCAGACTAACATGATCCAAAATCGGCCAACCCGCATTGGACCAGCGTGGCAGATTACGGTCCATACCTTCAACATGGTATTTCAGTATGTTGAAACATGACAGTACAACCTCAAACACGGCCCTCATTCCCCGGAGGCCAAGGGGCAACTACCTACGGCAGCGGGAAGACCTGCCCCAAGGCAGAGGGTGCTAAGAATCACCGGGTTAGATCAGGCTGCCATTGGACTTTTGACATTGCAACGTTAAATATACGGACTATGAAAACAGAGGCCCGATTGCAAGAACTGTTAATCGAACTTGATAACATACATTGGGATATTATTGGGCTCTGTGAAACCAACTGGACACGTACTCTACACTCGAGGTACGGAAAATGGCCGATGTGGCGGAATAGGATTCCTCATCAATAGAAAGCTGAAGGACAGTGTGGTAAAATTTGAAAGTACATCCGACCGATTAGCCCAATGCGTCATTCAGCTGAATAAAAAGTTTAGGCTTCAAATCGTCCAGGCTTATGCACCAACTATAAGCCATAAAGATGAGGAAATTGAGGAATTTTATGATGATGTGGCCCAGCTTTTATACAAGGAGAAATGTAGGTACAAAATCCTGATGGGTGATTTTAATGCCAGAATTGGAACAACAAGAAGAGACGAAAATGCAACTGGCCCATATGGAACTGGTGAGCGAGACAATAGAGGTGACAGATTAGTTGATTTTGCTGAAGGACAAGAACTACATATTATGAATTCATTCTATAAGAAAAATATCAGCAGAAAATGGACATGGAAAAGTCCATCTGGGCTCACAAGCGAAATTGACTACATTATGACCAACGATAAAACAATATTTACCAATTGTACTGTCCTTAACAATTTTAATGTTGGAAGTGACCACCCAATTGTACGAGCAAGGGTTCGGATTGACTGTCGAAAAGAGCGCGAAAAAATGGTAAGATCAAAGAAGGGCAAGGTGGATTCTGGAAAACTGCTGGAGAGAGGAAGCGATTTTGAGATTGCTTTGTCAAACCGGTTTGCTGCGTTACAAGATCCAGAGGAGGTGGAAATATCAGTTCAATATGAAGAAATCGCCAACAATGTACTTCAAACGGCTGCTTCAATAGCACCAGAAGAAAAATGTCTCAAACAAACAAAAATCTCCAGTGAGACCATTGATTTAATGAAAAAACGGCGAGCAATGAGAAATGCAGGTAGTCCTTTTGGCAGGGTCGAGTACACTGAGCTCTGCAAAACTATAAGAAAACGTATCAGAGAGGACACGCGCCGATTCAATATGCAGCTAGTGCAAAAAACCCTGGAAGAAAACAAAGGAATTAACAAAGCTAAACAGAAGCTGATAAACAAAAGAACGCAAATATATGCTTTAAAGCGTGAGGATGGCACAGTGTGCAGGACGCGTACCCAAATGTTAGAGATTGTCAGAAGGTTTTATTCCCAGTTATATGAAGATCAGAGCCAGTCAGGGACAGCAATACCCACGGAAGCACAATATATAATACCAGATATCCTAGTGGAGGAAGTAACAAATGCTATAGAATTGATGAAGAACGGCAAGGCTCCAGGAAAGGATAGTGTAACTGTCGAAATGCTAAAAGCTGGTGGTCGGACGTTACATAAAACACTGGCAAAATTATACTCAAAATGCCTCAAAGAACAAAAAGTACCTGACTTATGGAAAAATGCAGAAGTGATCCTTTTACATAAAAAAGGAGCACAGGAAGATTTAAAGAACTACCGTCCAATAAGCCTCCTATCAGTGATGTACAAAGTTTTCACTAAGATAATTTCTAAAAGAATATTAAAAAAAACTGAATGACGCACAACCAAGAGAACAAGCAGGATTCAGAAGTGGATTCAGTACAATGGATCACATCCAGGTTGTACAGCAGGTCATAGAAAGGCACAACGAATACACCATGCCACTGTGCTTGGCTTTTATCGACTACGAAAAAGCATTTGATTCCATCTCAAAGCATGCGATAATGGATGCACTACTTAGCCAAGGTGTAGAGAGAGCCTATGTAAACCTATTAGAATCGATATATGATGGAGCTACAGCCACAATTCACCTTGATGATCTTGAAGTGGGAATTAATATAGAACGAGGTGTACGGCAGGGTGACGCAATATCGCCTATTCTTTTCTCGGCTGGCCTTGAAGAAGTATTCCGTAAACTGGATTGGGAACAGGATGGGGTAAAGATCAATGGTGCAAACTTAAACCATCTTAGATTTGCAGATGATATTATTCTCATTTCACAAGACCCAGAGGAACTGCAAAGACGCATACAAGAACTGCAAAGGGCTGGCGAACCATTTGGCTTAAAAATAAACCTGAAAAAGAGTCAGGTTATGTTCAATAACTTCGCTCAGGACAGAAGAATTTCAGTTTTAGGAAGGGATTTAGAGATTGTGGACAGCTTTGTATACCTTGGGCAGAGGATGTCAATGGAGGGGAATACCGCCCGGGAAGTGGAACGGCGTGTTAAATGTGGCTGGCAGGCATTTGGTAGGCTCAACATAGTGTTTAAGAGCAGACTCCCACTTTGCCTGAAAAGAAAAGTATTCGATCAGTGCGTTCTACCCGTTATGACATACGGAAGTGAAACCTGGACACTCACATCGCAATCAATTCAAAAACTTCGGGTGGCACAGAGGGGAATGGAAAGATGTATGCTTGGCATTACAAGACGAGACAGAAAGTCCTGCGCATGGATCAGGGAACAAACAAAAGTCTGTGACATCATTGGAAGAGTAAAACAGTTGAAATGGAGATAGAGATGGAGAAATGGACAATCATGGAATGGATACCGCTTGATCGCAAACGTCCGCGAAGAAGACCGAAAGCACGATGGACTGATGACATCGTTAAGTATATTGGACCCGAGTGGCAGAGGAAAGCCCAGGACCGTGAAGGTTGGAAGCATGCTGAAGAGGCCTTCATCCTGCAGTGGATCGATGCGGGCTGATGATGATGATGATGATGATATATATATATATATATATATATATATATATATATATATATATATATATATATATATATATATATATATATATATATATATATATATGTATATATATATGTATATATATATATATATATATATATATATATATATATATATATATATATATATATATATATATATATATATATATATATATATATATAATTTCTTTACATATATTCTCTTGACCGTTTATTATTATTATTAATATTTTTATTTATTGGGTTTTTCGGCCAGTAATTAATTTTTAATTTATAATTTTTTTATTAACGTTTCGATTTAAACAAAGAACCATCCTCAGAATAATTCAATATTTAAATAAACAATTAATTTTTAATTTTTTTTAAATAATTTTTTAAATGACATGTTTGACTTTGACATGAATGTATTTTGTTTAAATGTCAAAGTCAAACATGTCATATATATATATATATATATATATATATATATATATATATATATATATATATATATATATATATATATATATATATATATAAGGAGGTATTTCTATTAAAAATGAGTTGAGCGTTTATTTCCACAACAAAATATATTACCTTAAAAATCAAAGTACACTCATCGGCAAAAGTCTTGCACCCCCCATTTTATTTCGGTTTTGTTACGAAAATAAATTGGGTTCTTTTTTAAAAAGAAAGCTTAAAGGATTAGTGGATGCGTGCAAGAGAAAAAATTCAGTAATTTGGTTTTTGTTCTTGGGTTTTTGTTCTTGGTTTTTCTAAATATAAAAAAAAATATGTATGTATCTAAAAATAAACTTACTTCTTATTAATGCGTAAATTGTTCGAAGCACGCCAATAATTAGGTTATTAATAGTGTCTTGTGATAAATTGGTCCATTTCTCTTGAGCGGCTAAAATTAGCTCCTGGCGATTTCTTGGCGGATTGTTCCTACGGTTAATGGCTCTAGAAAATTAGTCCCAAATATGTTCGATTGCCTCTGATGATAATCATCGCCGATTAAACTAATTCTTGTTTCATCGGTAAAAACGACGTTTCTCCATTGAGGCAATAACCAGGCTTGATACTCTCTGGCCCATTGAAAACGCCTTTGCCTTTGCTGGTAACTTAACACGGGAATTCTAATTGGCCGTCTGCCATGCAGTTCAGTGTTGAAAACCCTTCTGGAAACCGTACAACTTGATACAGCACGATTGTATCGCTGAGCAGTTTCTTCATCAGCGGTTCATTTGTAACCCTTCTTCGGCCAGTTGGGTAGTGAGGCAACATCACCAGTTTCTTCGAATCTTCGATTTGTTCTGCTAACAGTACTCCGAACAATATTTAAGCGAGTAGCAAGTTGATGTCGTGAGAAACATTCTTGGTATAAGGTAATAATTCGGGCCCTATTAAAAGCAGAAATTTCAGCCCCAGGCATTTTTATTGCTATACTGTACGATTAACACAAATAAACTGATGTAGTAAAACATCGTATAAATACATTGCTAGTAAATGTTAATAAAAAATCCAAAGATATTTTTGGCACGTTTATATTTATTAATTTTTCTGATAAATAAATTCCTCAGCTATTATTGCGCATAGACGCCATATTGAGATTTACTTATTTTTAGATACATAGAGGGGGGCAAGGCTTTTGCCGATGAGTTTATTAGCCAGCGTTTGCTATTACTTTTGCCCATCTTTCTGTCAAATAATGGATTCCGCGCTAAAAAAAAATTGTTCTTTGATACCAACCATTCATCAAGCCAAGTTTTCACTTATTAATAAGAATGTAACTGTTGTTCAGAAAGTCCGTGCTGCATCGTTGGAAATAAGTGGCAGTCCGAAGTGGCTAAGTCTGACGAAAACGGCGGGTGGGGTAGGATCCAATTTAACATTTTCCAAATAATTTTTACACATTTTGCAACTGTACTGCCGAGCACTGTCTTTATCGTCGCTTTGGGAGCATTCTAGTCTTTTTTCCTTAAATATTAGGTTTAATTTTATTAATGGTTGTCAGTATCGATCGCCAGTAATCGTTTCATCAGGTTTCAGCAGTTCGTAATACACAGCTCCCCTACTACCTCACCAAATACAAATACACAGCAAAGCCTTTTTTCCATGTATACCAGGCTTTTCCATGTCCCCATGTATGCCAGGTCCCACATCCCAGGTCCTTTCCATGCATCCAGGCCAAGGCTGGCCTGGGTCTACCCATGCTTTAGGTTGTTAAAATAGAATCATTTTTCATCACCTTTCACAACTCGATATGGCAAGCAACATTTGACAAGTGGTTTTTCGCCTGACTCTTTCCTTCAATTCATATGGGACACATTTTCCTTCCTTCTGGATCTTTCCCAAAGCGTGTAAACTTTCGGAAATGGTTAACTGGGCAATATTTAATGCTTCTGCCAATTATTTCAACGTACGAGTTGAGTCTTCATCCAATAATACTTGAAAATCTACATCCTGAAACTTTTTCGGCTGTCCTGAACGCTCCCTGTGTTTTATATCAAAATCACCACTTTTAAAGCATTTAAACCATCGTTCACAACATGTTTTTTGGATGAGAGCATATTCACCACAAGTTTCAACCAACTATCGATAACTTATAGCAGCCATTTACTTCAGAGGATCGAAGGTTATTGAACTTCCCCGCAAGAGGCACGTCTTTTTCTGGTACAAAATTCCACATATTCAAAGCTATGAAAAACTATGTTTGTTATGGGAAATGTTCAAGATCGATACCTATATACAGTTTTCACTGTTTAAAGTGATTTTTAATCGAAAGGAGCAATTTTATCGTACTTTTTGAGAATGGCGCTGACGAAGCCTCTACTTTGAAAAGAATCTAACAAAAAGGTGATCATTTGTAGAGTAATAACATATTTTAATAATATTAACTTTAAACATAAAGTGCAACTATTTAACATAACCAAGGAAGTAAAATGAAAATTAAATATTTTGGTTAATTTAGAAAACCCTTGTTAAAAATCCTCCAAAAAATCATCAATCTTTCCAAACATTTCCGAGCAAATTATTTTTTCGGATGACTTTATAACACAAACATCTCGGCACATCGTCCAACCTATCTATCGCAAGTTGGTATAACCGATACATGTGTACCATTCAACGTTTTGATTATTATTTAGGAAATTTTATCTATCGACATTTTCTTCATTACTAATGACATAAAATGTGCCGGACGGCCGAAAATATCACATGAAAATTGTAATGAATCAAATTGTTATTGATGCTGAAGTAATGAAGAATATTTTTGAGGTCGTCAGCACGATATTGTAAAGGCAGGAAGAGCATTAAAGACGATCCATGGTCAGATTAATCAATAGTTCAAACTCAACTGAAAAAGTTCAAAAATTGGCTGACATCTCTTTGAAATGATCATTGCATGTTGCTAGACTTATCGAAGAGGTCACCAGAATTCTTAAAATCACTCATTTTGCTGAAAATGTATTCTTGGTTATATTTACTTGACAAAAAGACGTATCAAGGGGATTGTCATCCTCCTTATTCACCCGATTTGGTTGCGTGCGACTTTCGAGACTGAAATTGGCAATGAAAGGAAAGTGTTTCAATGCGATTTCGGATTTCCAGGATTACTTCAAAACATTGTTTACTACGCTTCCAGCATTGAACTGACTAACAAGGAATATTTATTTTGAATAAAAAATTATGAACACTATGAATAAATAAAATATTGTGTTTATTTTGTGTGAATAAATTGTAGGTCTACTTTCAAAGCAATAAATATGAATATGATAATGAATATGAATATAATGATAATGAATATCCACATATATTATTTCTTTGTCAAATTTTTTAATTAATATCGGTCATATTTTAAAAAGTTTGCAAAAGTTTAATATGAACTAGATTATCTGCTAAAATTACTTTATGAAAAAGATTTTCGATACAGTATTTAGAAAACAACTAGCATTGTAAAATATTTTTAATTACAAATTCGACAACATTTCTTTATATTGAAAGGCAAAATCTTCTCTTCTAGATTATATCTGTGGCAAATAACCTTGTGTAGATTTATTTATTATTGATTGCAAATTCCCCCAGGGAAATAATATTGTAGAGATTATGGTTGAATAGAAGTATTATTTCAACTGTTTCAAACATTGCTTTGATGTCGGGAGGAATGGAGATTTGCTTTGTCTTTATGTTTGAAATAAAAGAAAATTCATTACCAGTATAATTTTAGTGAGGCGTACATATTAGCATTTATTTAATTTTATGGTATGGATTTGAATGTAAGTAATATAAAGTTGACGCAGCAGAACAATAATGAAAATGAATACAACTAAACGAAAACATTTAGAAACACAACTTATAGCATGACTACGAAGTATCTTTAAGGCTATGAGACATATTAAGTAATGTAAATTATGCTTAATATTAAATTTGTCGTGATTTTTAAAAATAAATTCTAAATTTAATAAAAAATTGATTTATAAATCTACCAGATGTGGCAGTTAATGATTCTTAATTTTTTTAAGAGATGGCGCTGGAAACAATGGTCGGTTCCTTTGAATATAAAACTAACAGGAAGGAGCCTCGATTGTCTTTGTGCACATATAAATGGAGACGAAAACGGCCATATTGAAACACCACAGATCACTCATTGTTTTGGTATTTTGGTAGTTGGTGTTAACAACTTAGAAGTTTAATAGTAGATTTGAGCAATTTTAGTGTGTTTTAATAATAAGTATAGAATAAGTGTTCTGGAATACTCTTTTTGTGTGTTCTATTGTAAATATATATTAATACTTATATTGACAATTAAAACAATAATATCGGAAGTGAAGTAAACACAAAATATGGTTAGTTGTGCGTCTTGTGATTGTTCCCTGACACGAAAAAATCAAAATTTAGGAGTAACATTACATAGGTAAGTGCTTTTAATTCTAAATTCGTCAATTATTTAGAAATAAAAACGTATTTTGTTTAAATGAAATTTTAAAATTATGAAGCCAAAATACCGCCTGGTATGTATAGGCGTATACTATATATATATAGTATATATATATAGTATATATATATCTATATATATATATATAGTATATATATATAGTATATATATATAGTATATATATATATATATATATATATATATATATATATATATATATATAGTAGTATATATATATATATATATATATATATATATATATATATATATATATATATAGTATATATATATATATATATATATATATATATATATATATATATATATATATATATATATATATATATATATATATATATATATAGTATATATATATATAGTATATATATATATATATAGTATATATATATATATATATACATATATATATATATATATATATATATATATATATATATATATATATATATATATATATATATATATATATGATGCTATATATACAAGGCTAATATGATGTTATATATAACATCAACTCGGAGCAAGATGTAACTGATTACATAACCAATTTTTGGAAATGCTATGATTTTATGACAGGATATTCAAATTAATTTCTGAAAACTTTTCTCTCTCTTTCTCTTTTCTCTTTCAAAAAATAGATATTAAGTCTTCATTAATTTAATACAGTAACGATAATTTTACAATAATTTATTGTTTTAAACAACTGTAAACTTTTATCAGTTTCTTCTTTTTATTCATACTGCCCTACGCCACTGCCAATCCGGAAACATTAGTCGGCCATATGCAGCTACCATTTTGGTCCCCATTACAGAATCATATGCTCTTTCCTGTAGTTTTATATTCAAAGGTCGGTACACAGTCTAATTTCTTATGTCATTTTGTTGCTACGACATTACCGTTCAAAACGTCATTGATGTCTAAACGATTTCGAGTTTGCGTCAATTTCTTTTCGTGTGGTAAACATGTCGAGTTTCGAGTCAAATAATGAGCATTTGCGGCACGCACTGGTTTTCTTGTCCAATTAAAAAAAAACGTGAGTCAAAGCCGTCGTATACTTGTGGAAACTTACGGTGACAATGTCCCAATGTAAGACGCTTGTGGGCCTTGTTTAGATAATTTAAAAATGATGATTTCGACTTGAAAAGCTAACCAAAAAAATTTGGAGATGCCGAATTGCAAACATTGTGGGAAGAAGATGATATACAAACTTCGCCGAACCATTTGTGATGATCTGCATGCCATAGGAAAGATCCAGAAGGCAGGAAAATAGGTACCACATCAGTAGAACGACTGACAGGAGGAAAATCAAAAAATGGTGCGCTAAGTTTTGCTTTCTGGATGGAAAATTGATATATGACACAAAAGCGATCAGAGAGACCAATTCTATACTTGGTTGGGAACTCTTGCCCCACCTGCCATAATCACCAGATTTGGCCCGTTTCGACTACCACTTGTTTTCATCGATGTCTCACCCACTTTCCATGAAACACTTTAACAATGGGAAAGAGAGATGGAAAAATGTGCAGCTAGTGATGGCGCATACTTTGAATAAACCATTTTTACCTTTCTTTCAAATAAAACATATTTTTTTAAGAAAAAAATAAGAATGATTAATAGCCACACCTGGTAGATGTATAAATCAATTCGTTACATTTTTTATTAAATTTAGAATTTATTTTTAAAAATCAAGACAAATTTAATATTAAGCATAATTTACATTACTTAATATGTCTCATAGCCTTAAAGATACTTCGTAGTCATGCAATAAATTGTGCCTCTAACTGTGAAGGTGCGCTAGAAGGTTTTCAAGTGCCACTCGTGCCACTAGCCGCAACAAGGCTAACTAGATTTTTAAACTAATGTAAACAAATCAATTCGTCTCAATACATTAAGCAGTAAACACGGAGTGGAATAACAAAAAGAATTGAAAAAAAAAGAATACAAGTGCAATAAATTTGAAATGGATATTTTCAACTTGCCCAAATCGTTAAATAATCAAAACAAAATCGTTTATTGCTCTGTAAAACGATACGAGATTTCCTCCATCGATGACAGAGCAAAAAGTGGCTAGCTTCGCGAGACCAGAATCTCATTAATAATCTAGGGGAGATTGATGCTCTACGTAATATAAGAGTCACGATGGCAAAAGCGTAACTTGAACGGTATGTGAACGGAGGGTACATGAAAATCATTTTCACAAGTAAAAAGAGTTTCATTGTTAAAAAAAAATTCAACCGTCAAAATGACGGAGTTTACGCTCATAGTGGGAAGAGGCTGCAAAAATTGGGAATGTGGAAAGAGGTCATGGTCAGGTTGAAATGAAAGTCTGGTGGGTAGTGTCGTATGACGGTCTTGTTCGTATGAAAACCTTTGCAGGAAAATTTTGGGTCTTTTAGAAATATTCAACGTTAGCACACATCCGCTTCTATCAGCCGTAATGATTTCATATAGAAAGAATTTTGTTTTAACTGAAGACAGCAAGTATTGTTGTGTGGAGTTTTCATTCCAGTCTCAATTTATGCCAGACTGATCTAACCTCATTTTTGATTTCTACACAGTTGACGTTGATGGTAGATATCAATTTTTGAGTTGTTGAGTTAGTGAAATTCAGTTCGGATATTCTCGTTTCATAAAATCAAAACATTTATTCCGAAACCTCTCGTATAAATGTTTAAATGTTTTATGTGTTTATATTTTTTGTTTAAAATTCCCTTAAGTAAATATGTTATATTGTAAATACTACTTATCGACAGCTATCGTACACAATATCGTTTTGTGGAATTCTGTCACCTGTTTCTGCAAAGAATTTACTGCCTGTTTTGACAACTTAATCGCAAAACGGTGGGGAACTCTTCCGTATCAATGGAGAATGAATTATAAAGAAAGCTAATACATTTGTAATAACCACTTTCCCCAGTGCAGTGTTGTACTGATTTACAATAAATTCAATTTGAATAAAACTAACGAAACCCTTAAATAAATAGACCCATAAATTTTATTTTGTGCTACAAGCCTTTCCCTACAGACAGGCTGCGTATTTTGTGCGTTCTTGAGTAATTGTGATTGTTAAAAAACTGATGCAGCAAGTTAGGAAACATTTGATAGATGTTTGATAAAATGAAAATCACCTAGTTGAACTTTAATGTTTTAGGGTTTAAGGTTCCGCTATCCTGGTAAAGAAGAACCATGCAAAAGAGTGGATGGCAATGGCCTCGACGTCATTTCGGAGGATCCAGGACGATCTTTGTCATAATTGGTGACTAAAGTTGACAATGCGAAAGATTGAAGAGGAGGACGTACTTTTCATACGATTTAGAAACAAAAATTGTTTTTTGAGGCAGTTAAGACAAAGCGAGTTTCTGGTTACACTTGCTTTTGTGTTCCGAGTCCGTTGAGCTATTTTGTATAGAGGGTATTTGAACCGGTCACTAACTAGGTCACTAAAGTTAACCTTTGCGAATTTAGAAAAACAAGTATTATAGATGGTGTGCGGCTGCTAGGCTAGGAAACGAATATTGAAATATTTTTGAATTGAAATATTAAATGAAAATCACTCTAGATAAACCTCAATGTTTTGATTTATAGCGAAATCATAAATCATTAACACATCATTACGAAAAATGTTGCTAATGGAATTAGCAATGAAATGGTTGAAGTAGTGTGGAGAAGTTATGTTGAAGTGTGTTATTCGAGAAACATAATAAACTCATTGAAATCATTCCCATAATAGGTAAACACTGGAACCCAGATGAAGTGGGTGGCAATTTTAAGAAAACAAATTATTACGAAGGTTTCCCTATAATATTCACATATGCCAAGTCAATGATTGGAAAAAAAAATGTCTGTCTTAGAAGGTATTTTGTAATCAATGCTCTACTTTAATTACTTGGTTGATGCAAAAATTCGTCCTGTCCAAAAACGGAGTGTTATATACTTCAGACGTATAAAGTTTTGATGTTGTTTGGGAGAAGGAATTTTAGCGAGTACTTAGGAAAAATTGTGGTTTAGTTGTTAATTTATATATATATATATATATATATATATATATATATATATATATATATATATATATATATATATATATATATATATATATATATATCATCATCATCATCATCATCATCAGCCCGTATCGATCCACTGCAGGATGAAGGCCTCTTCAGCATGCTTCCAACCTTCACGGACCTGGGCTTTCCTCTGCCACTCGGGTCCAATATACTTAACGATGTCATCAGTCCATCGTGCTTTCGGTCTTCTTCGCGGACGTTTGCGA